>CM028345.1:30480708-30887631 GCA_016618105.1 Dendrobium huoshanense
AAAAAACCAGGTGCGAGTCTTTAGTCGAATACATATTGAGGTATGGCGAAACCTCTCGATGAAGTGTGAACCCCAACTGCAAGAGCACATGCAGTGGAAATCTTCTAAAGAACATCCACGGGCCATTGCTTTTCTGTTGAAGGGTCACAATTAAAACCTTTGAAAAGCTTCTTAACAAAGCTAGTAATCTACAAGAAGAGGCTCTCAAAATGCCATTCTTGAAGGATTTACTGAAGATAAAAAGGTTAGTAAACCGTTGAAGTCCTTTGAGAAAAAGACAGCAACGTTTCGTGCAGTCGACAAGGGAAAAAGCCTGTCAATGTTCAATCAAGTAACTCTGCTGTTCAACAAACTCAGAAACCTCAACCGTTTCAGGTAAACTTCTCAAACCTACCAGAGAGTACTACCGACCCACTTTTGAAGAGAGATTGGCTCGTTCGTATCCATTCAAAAGGGAGTCGGTTTAAGAAATTTTTAGGAGCCTTCTAAAGAAACCAGACTTTCGATTGCCGGAGGCCAGAAAGCCGGAAGAGGCAAATAAAAAGGACGATCCGACCTTTTGCCCCTACCATCGCATGTTAGGCCACACAATCGAAGACTGTATAGTCTTTAAGGACTGGCTCGAGAAAAAATTTCCGTCAAGGTAACATCATAATTCCAAATGAGTACTTGTTAATCCGGACCAGGGATCTGTCAAATCAATTTCAGGTAAATCCTAATCTTTCTTTGTCCATTGAAGATGGTTGGGATATAGCACTATCCGGGCATTTAAAAAGTCGATTAACCAATCTTTTCGTCTTTCTCAACAGTTACCGACGAGAGCCCAGGGCCCGATCTGGGAGGTTGAGCTGGAGGCATCGCAGGAGGATGTTGGGACGATTTCCTCTCCAGTAGTTGTAGGAAACTACTGTATTAAATAAAAAGAGTGAACATTTTTGTAGAGAGGAAATTTGTTGATGAGAGATCTGTACAAGTGGTGGACGGTGGTTCAAAGCCACTAGCCCCACTTAAGTTATCTGACTTTTACTTTGCCCCATCAAAGGCAAAGGGTCAAAAATTGAATAAAAAGAAAGATCCTTCTGCGAATATTTTGATGATAAATGTTGAGAATGAAATTTTAAATGATTCTTCTGTTGAAAATAATTCGGAGCCAGCTGGGATAATCAAGAAGTTCAAAAATCCAGCTCTCCAGATTTGACCCTTCAAGTGGAAGATGAATCTAATGTCGTATCCGATGGTGATACCCCTGAAATTAATTTCAAGGGAGTCCCGTTGTGATAGACTTTTCCGATTCAGATTCCCATTCAGAAAATGACAATCAACCGCCTAAGGAGAGCGTAGACCTCCCCGTAAACTGTCCTTCCGATGAAATCGTGCAAGTACAACTACGTGGTGCAAGGTTTTACCCCCTAGGCTTCCCCCACAGGAAAAGGGAAAACAAGTTGTTTCCACTGATCCGATTCAAGTCTCTACTCAACAATCAAACTCTCTTTCAAATCCACCGGGTCCTGATGTTAATGTTCCAAGTGTTGATTACAACGTCTTAGCTCACCTTAGAAAGTTGCCTGCTAAGTTGAGCATCTACGCGCCCTCATCCTTTCAAAAGAGATGAGGGAGACTTTAATTAAAGCACTTCTCGACCCTGAGATTTGCTTAGCTCAACTCGCTTCAACTTCTGAGGATGAAGCTTTGTACTTTCAAAGAAATTCCAGGAGTAACCTTCTCCGATGAAGATCTACTCCTTGGAACTGCCGACCACAATCGCCCGCTTTACATCACTGTAAACGTGGGAAAGTTTAAATTATCAAGAGTTCTTGTTGATCCGGGTGCATCGGTCAACGTGATGAACATAAAGACTCTCGCATACCTTAGAATTGATACTAGCAAGCTCTCAACCGACAAGTTAGTGCTTCGTGGGTTCAATGAAAAGGCGAGAAGGCTTTAGGTTCAATCACACTTCTTCTAGAGATAGGAGAGTTGAAAACTGAAGCGAAATTTCATATAATTGATTCGGCTACGTCCTTTAATGCGCTCCTAGGTAGGCCTTGGATCCATGAGTATAGGATGGTTCCTTCAACCCTGCATCAGTGCATCAAATACCAACGAGATGGCATTGAGTTTGAAATCAAGGGTGATTTGCAACCATTCTCTATTCACGAGATCGGGATCTATGAGGATGCTGCGTACTATGTTCCCAAAGGGTCCACTACCAAATCTAAGGTAGAGATCAACATTAAGGAGGAAAAGGCAGAAAATCAGAGTTCGAAAGCAATTCAAAAATTGAGAAAAGAAAAAGTCAAGAATCAAAAAGAAGACGATTCTAATAGTGAAGACGACGTCGAGCGCGTGGTTTTTAGGCCTCCAATCAATCTACCTCAAAGAGGTGGGAGGATGGCTCAAAGGGCACGCGGTCGAGGCCGCCCTTCCATTGAAAAGAGAAATCCCCCAATGTACATCAAACTTGAAACAAGTTCAGATGAAGAACCAAGAAAGAGGGGTGCTAGAATTGCTTTCGACTACAGAAAAATCAATCCCCTTCCAAAGTTTGATCTCACTTTAGATTCGGATAGCGACCAAGAGGGTAACAAATCTAAACCTCAAAGTGACGAGCCTGAACTGACTATTTATGAAAAGCTTAATAGGGCTGTTAAATCCTTAGCCTTAACCCCACTGTCCGCTGACAGAGTCTCAGGGTTAGTAACTAAGGATGCCCCTAACTTAGATGGAAAAGTAAAGAAAGTCCAGAGGTTCTTCCCTGGCACTTCCTCTTCAAGGAATGAGGGTGATGTAATCCTTGAAGAGGCGGATTTCAATGAATTAATGGAATTACCTTTTGGCTACTTTCCTCTTGGTGTTAAAGCTCTTATCTCTAAAGGTTTTGCTCCGAGTCAATGGACTAAGGGTCAAGCTAGATACCACCAAGGTATTTGGAATTCCAAATTCAATAAGAATTGGACGAGTGGTATCGGCTTTGGTTCCGTTAGTTCGTTCGACGACGATGAATATTGCTTGATGATAACATCCATCTTGAATCTGAAAGTGTCCCTGCTGAAGTCGTCGATTCGCTCGATAGACTTTGTTTGGAGACCTTAGACGATTCAGATGAAGATCAAATTCGGGATGCACCCCCTGAATTTGAAGAAGAGATTAAGTCAACAGTTGACGAACTTAAAGAAATTAACCTTGGAACAGAGGATGACCCTCGCCCCACATTCATAAGTTCTTTGTTGAGTGACGACGAGTCTAGGAGTCTAAATCTGATTCAACTTCTATCCGAGTTTAAGGACTGTTTCGCTTGGACATACGATGAAATGCCGGGTTTGTCCGCCGATATAGTAGTTCATAAATTCGGAATCCGGTGTGATGCCGTTCCTGTCAAACAAGCTCCACGACGCATGCGTCTGGAGATTGAACAACAAGTCATTTCTGAAGTTAAGAAATTGGCCGAAGCCGGATTTATCCGGGAGGAGCAATATCCTTCTTGGGTAGCCAGCGTTGTGCCCGTTCGAAAGAAAAATGGTCAAATTCGGGTCTGTGTGACTATAGAGACCTGAATAAGGCATGTCCTAAGGATGAATTTCCTTTGCCAATTCCCGAACTAATGGTGGACATTGCCTCTGCGCACGTTGTTTTCTCCTTTATGGATGGCTCGTCTGGTTATAATCAAATCAAGATGGCCCCACAAGATGAGAGAAACACTGCATTCAGAAGTCCTATAGGGATCTTTTGTTACAAAGTGATGCCATTTGGCCTTAAAAATGCCGGTGCAACCTACCAGCGGGCTATGACTCAAATTTTTGACGACTTAATCCACAATCAAGTCGAATGTTACATCGACGATTTAGTATCAAAAGTAAAGTTAAAGAGGCTCATCTTTATGACTTAAGAATCGTCTTCGAGCGGTTGCGTCGCTACAACCTTAAGATGAATCCTTTGAAGTGCGCCTTCGGTGTCACGTCAGGGAAATTTCTGGGTTTCGTAGTAAGACACCGTGGAATTGAAATTGATCCTGCTAAAATCGAAGCTATCTTAAATATGCCGCCTCCTAGGAGTCTTACTCAACTAAGATCCTTCAAGGTAGACTGGCGTATATAAGAAGATTCATCTCTAATCTTTCCGGAAGATGTCAACCATTCTCGGTCCTCGCTAAAAAGGACGCCAAATTCATTTGGGACGAGAAATGTCAATCTGCTTTTGAAAATATCAAACAATACCTGACAAATCCACCAGTCTTGGCAGCCCCTATTCCGGGGAGACCTCTAATACTCTACACTGCGGCCCTTGACGAATCTCTCGGGGCCCTCCTTGCTCAAGTCAATGACGAAGGGAAGAGAATGCTCTCTATTACCTAAGTCGGAGGCTTTTACCAACTGAAATTCGGTATCCAGCGATTGAGAAACACTGTCTCGCCTTAGTTTTTGCAGCCCAAAAACTAAGACATTACATGCTTTCTCATCATATCAACCTAATTTCCAGTTTTAACCCCTTGCAATATCTTATGACCAGGCCTACGTTGTCAGGACGTTTGGCTCGTTGGTCTATGATATTGCTCCAATTTGAAATCACTTTCATTCCCCTGCGTGCTGTGAAAGGGCAGGCCGTCGCCGACTTCCTTGCGGCACACCCGTTGCCGGCAGAATCTCCTCTAAACGATGATTTGCCTGACGAGCAAATCATGAGTTTTTGGAAGCCACTACTCAAACCTGGGAAATGTATTTTGATGGTGCTGCGTCCTCTCAACGGGGCAAACACCTGAATCTACTATTCCCGGGAAAGCCGGAGTTGGCCTGGTATTCATAACACCGGATAAGGGAATGATGTACTTTTCCTACCACTTATCAGAACCTTGTACGAATAACGAAGCTGAGTACGAAGCTCTGATAACTGGCCTGGAACTTACAATTCTGATGGAGATTAAAGAGATTAAGATTTTTGGTGATTCCCAACTGGTGATCAACCAGATTGCAGGAACCTATAAAGTTTTGAATCCTAAACTCCTGAAGTACCATCAATACACCTGTCACTTGCTCGAGCAAATTCCGATTGTAACTATGTATAGGATTCCCCGTGGAAGCAATTCTTCGGCGGATGCCCTCGCAAAGCTTGCAAAGGAATTTGCTTGTCCAGAAGAAGACTCCATCCCTATAGAGGTGCAGGGCCGCCAAATCCTGTCTCCTATAGATTTGGAGCACGTCAACAAACAAATTTTCCAAGTCCTTTCTACCTCTTCGGCAGTCGATGAAGAAACAGATTGGAGACAACCGATAATTGAATATCTTCAAGAAGGCAAGCTCCCTCACGAGAGATCACTTGCCCATCAAATTAAGAAACGTGCCCTATCCTACGCACTAGTCAATAATACGTTGTACCGACGGTCGTTTGGTCAGATGTGGCTCCGTTGTTTAGACAAATGTGAGGCCTGAAGATCGTTAACGAAGTCCATGCTGGACTGTGCGGTGCTCATCAATCGGGTCCAAAGATGAAAATGAAGATCAAAAGACTTGGATACTACTGGCCTACGATGATTGACGATTGCATGAAAATTGCAAAGTGTTGTCATCAATGCCAAGTACATGGTGTGGTTTTACATCAGCCGCCTAACGTGTTGCATCCCACGATAGCCTCGTGGCCCTTCGAAAGTTGGGGCACGGATATCATCGGGCCAATTGACCCTCCCTCCTCGAAGGGTCATCGCTTCATTTTAGCAGCGACTGACTACTTTTCAAAGTGGGCAGAAGCAGTCCCACTAAGAAATGTAATATCACACCATGTAATGAAATTCTTTCGTGACAATATCGTATATAGATTCGGCGTTCCGCGCAGAATCATATCCGATAATGGGTCCGCTTTCAAGTCTACAAAGATCAACAATTTTGCAAATCGCCATGGTATTGATTGGAGATATTCAACAATCTATTATCCACGGGCTAATGGATTGGCTGAAGCCTTCAATAAAACTTTGGTTCAAATCATCAAAAAGACCCTCGATGATAATAAACGACAGTGGGATGAGAGGTTGGTGGAAGCTCTGTGGGCCTACAGGACCACTTATCGAACCCCGACCCAATCCACACCGTTTGCACTAGTGTATGGATCCGAGGCCGTACTCCCTCTGGAAGTTCAAATTCCTTCGCTCAGAATCGCAATTCAGAATCAGATTACAACTCAACAGAATGCACAACTCCGTTTAGAAGAACTTGAAAGCCTCGAAGGATGTCGTCTTCAGGCTCAGCAAAACCTAGAGTTGTACAAAGCCCGAATGATTCAAGCTCACGATAAGTTAGTGCGACCTAGAACCTTCCAAGTAGGCGACTTGGTCTTGGTTCTTCGGAGGCCTATCTTAGCGCACCGAAAACTCGGTGGAAAGTTTGAACCAACTTGGGAAGGACCCTTCGTAGTGGAAACAACCTACGAAGGAGGCTCGTATCAGCTAGTGGATTGTAAAGGAAATCACCCAATGCTTCCTGTAAACGGGCGTTTCCTTAAGAAATACTATGCTTGATGTAGCTCGAATTTTCAATCAATAAAATCTTCCAGTTTCAATCAATTTTGTTCAATTGTCTACGAATCTTTTACAATTTAACACCTTTTTTTTTAGGCCAAGAAATATCTCTTCAGGTCTTCTTGTCTTAACTTCAAGCCTTTAGTGGTGGAGTACGCCCTTTCGTGGCACCACCCTGAAATTCCAATTTTAACTTTGATCTTATATAGAGCAAGTTTCCTCTATATGCGATCTTTCAAACCTGATCACTTATGTAAAGCAAGTTTCCTTTACATATAATCAATCCAGACCCGATCATCCGTAGAGCAAGTTTCCTCTACTCATGATCACCTTAATCTTGATCTTATATAGCGCAAGTTTCCTCTATATTTGATTTTTCAAACCTGATCACTTATGCAAAGCAAGTTTCCTTTGCACATGATCAATCCAGACCCGATCATCCGTAGAGCAAGTTTCCTCTACTCATGATCACCTTAATCTTGATCTTATATAGAGCAAGTTTCCTCTATATTTGATTTTTCAAACCTGATCACTTATGCAAAGCAAGTTTCCTTTGCACATGATCAATCCAGACCCGATCATCCGTAGAGCAAGTTTCCTCTACTCATGATCACCTTAATCTTGATCTTATATAGAGCAAGTTTCCTCTATATTTGATTTTTCAAACCTGATCACTTATGCAAAGCAAGTTTCCTTTGCACATGATCAATCCAGACCCGATCATCCGTAGAGCAAGTTTCCTCTACTCATGATCACCTTAATCTTGATCTTATATAGAGCAAGTTTCCTCTATATTTGATTTTTCAAACCTGATCACTTATGCAAAGCAAGTTTCCTTTGCACATGATCAATCCAGACCCGATCATCCGTAGAGCAAGTTTCCTCTACTCATGATCACCTTAATCTTGATCTTATATAGAGCAAGTTTCCTCTATATTTGATTTTTCAAACCTGATCACTTATGCAAAGCAAGTTTCCTTTGCACATGATCAATCCTGACCCGATCATCCGTAGAGCAAGTTTCCTCTACTCATGATCGTCTTAATCTTGGTCTTATATAGAGCAAGTTTCCTCTATATACGATCTTTCAAATCTGATCTCTTATGTAAAGCAAGTTTCCTTTACATATGATCAATCCTGACCCGATCACCCGTAGAGCAAGTTTCCTCTACATGATCATTCCAGATCCCGATCTTACATGGAGCAAGTTTCCTCTATGAACGATCTTTCAAACCTGATCCCCTGTGTAAAGCAAGTTTCCTTTACATATGATCAATCCAGATCTGATCTATCATGGGAAGCAATGCTTCCTTCCCATTAGATCTTTAATTTTCTCTCCTTAAGATTCGACTCGCTAGTGATAGAGTACGCCTCCCATGGCACTACCCTAGATCAAGATCAAACTCCGATTCTTCAGGGATCGATTTTCCTTCCCTTAGAATCAAAACTCCGGACTTGACCTTTTTCGGTCAACGCCAATATGTGCAATAGAACTTCGTTCTATTACACATATTGGGGGTCCATTTGTTGACCTCATATTTGTATGAGGTCACTAGGGATCCATCTAGACTCCAGATCAATCCTGACCCTACATCAATCTAGATTCTAGACCCTAGGATCTACTCTAGACCTTAGGATTCTTCCAGACCAATCCAGATGTTAGGATCTATTCTAGACCCCAGGAGGTGTCCAGACCTTAGTTCAATTCAAATTCCAATTAAATCCAGTTCAAATCCAGAATCCAGACCCAAGTCCAATGCTAAAAGGCCAAGTCCTAAAAGGCCTTTTTCAGCAAATTTTCAAACACTTCAAAATCAATCATTTGACCTCCGATTCAGAGTCTGTCAGTTCCGTACTGATGGGACATGTCTCTGGAGGCAACCCTCCAAATTTGAGCCCATTCCGAGATCTCTAACCCCCAGAAACTTAATCAAAATCCATAGGCTGCAAAACCTTCAAATATTTACGGCCTATGCCACTGGATCTGCCACCCAGTGGATTTTGACCTTAGAGCCCTCTCCAAAGCCTCTAATTACTTCCAGGCCTTTAATTATGACTCACTGAGCAGTAAACTACATTTTGGTTGACCTAGTTTGACCCCTAGTTGACCAGGGGTCAAAATGACAAAAATTTCCCCCTTGGGGCTCAAATGGTGATTTCAAACCAAATGAACTCCGAATTGAACGCAACCACCTCCAGCAAGTTTCAAATACCAAAACCAAACTTGTTGGACCCCTTTCCAAGCTCTGGGTCAACCTGGTTGACCAAGTCAACCTAGTTGACCCAAGAGACCCTTTAAGGGTCCAAATAGGCCTTTTGACCCAAATGACCTCTCCAGGCCATGGAACCACTTCCATTGGTCTTGAAACGTCATTTGAAACCTGTTGGACCCATTTCCAAGCCCTGGGTCAACCTGGTTGACTAAGTCAACTTAGTTGACCCAAGTGACCCCTTAAGGGTCCAAACGGGTGTTTTGACCCAAATGACCTCCCCAGGCCATGGAACCACTTCCATTAGTCTTGGGATGTCATTTGAAACCTGTTGAGCCCAAGTCCAGACCCTGGGTCAACCTGGTTGACCAAGTCAACCTAGGTTGACCAAACAAGCCCTTAAGGGTTCAAATAGTGATTTTGACCAAATTGACCCCTCCAAACCCTGGGACCACATCCAGTAGACTCAGAATGACATTTTGAATTTGTTGAACCCATTTCCAGACCCTGAACCCAGTCGGTTGACCAGGTCAACCAATTTTGGCTTAAGGGCCCATTAAGGGCCCATTAAGCCCTTTTGACTCAAATAACCAATTCAATCCTCGAAAACACCGTTACCAGACTTCAAATATCATTTTGAGTTTGCCCAGCTTGGACCCACCCCTTGAGTCAACCCAGTTGACCCAGTCAACCTAGGTTGACCCAAAATTCCCTTAAGGCTTTAATGAGCTATTTTAGCTCATTCAACCCATTGAATCCATTTCAAAACTCCAAAATTAACTTCAAACATAGCCTAATCATGTTTTTGGGTGTTGGCCAATCAAACCCATTTAAAGTTGACCAAGTCAACTTTGAGCTTGGGTCAAATCCATTCCAAACCTCATTTTAAGTTCAAATCTCAAACCCTTCATTTAACCTTTGCTCTAAATCAAACCAATCAGCTCTTAAGGTCATTTGGCTGCCACCTCAACAGTCAACATGGTCAATTGACCAGTCAACACATGGTCAACAAGCATTTGGGTAGTCAAATCCCTTGGCTCAACCCATTTCAACTCACTTGAACCCCCATTGACCCACCACTTCAGCTCTTGAACTCCTCCCCATGCCAAGTCAGCTGCCACCTCAGCCTCCCTTGACCCTTGACTGGTCAACAAAGTCAAATCAAGCCCTCAAATCCTCCCAAATGGCCATAATCAGCCTTCCATCCTTTTTTCCCTGATTTAAGCTGCTCTAGCCCACCCTTTTATCCCCTAAAGCTCTCTAATAGGCTCCCTAACCAAGCCCAGCCCTAGGTTTAGCCTTAAGAGGCAATGGTCCCCCCCACCTCCCTAAGTTGACCAATGGTTGGAGGGGCTTTTCCAGCCTTTCTCCCTGCCACCTGATGGCTTGGGACACTTGTCCCTCATCAGGGAGAGCCCCCTGAAGCATCCCAGCCATCCATTTGGCTGGGGGATGTTTGAATAGGGCAAAAGGCTCTTTTGAAGGGTCATTCTAATCCCATCATTCTCTCACCTGTCCAGAGCTCCTCCAGCTTGAATCTCTGTTCCATTGGGCTCTCCAGAGTTCCCTCAACATCTCCCCATTCAAACTCCGGCGATCAAAGCCTTCTCCGGCGATCTTCCGGCGAGCCAATCTCAAATCAATCTAAGGCTCGTTCCAGACGATCCGTGGCGTGTCGGAGCTTGGAGTTAACTAGGAACTTAAGCGTGGACAGTCTACAAGTTCAGAGAATCCAAAAACGGTCCAAACCGTCCTTTGAATCGCTGTAAATCCCTAAACCTAGCTTTGGACACTTAGATTAATTTAGCATTTTATTTAATACATTATTTTCTTTGAAAAGTATTCCCCATTATTTCTGTTCATTAAGGGGACCTATGTTTAAAATTTGAAACGATTTGGTGCACTCAATCGAACGAACGAGCCAAAAAATGAATTTCTAGGGCGTTCCGCCGGGTTCGTTCAGGTGCACGTTTTTTGAGCCGTTGATCAGAAGATCAACGGCTCTGATCTCGTGTTCACGCGGATCGTCCGGCCGCGTGATTGCTCTACTGGTTCAGATCTCCCGTCCGGCGTGATCTCGACCATTGGATCCAAACCGCGGGTTTGCTCTCTCATCGTTCGATCTTTTCTCCTGAGATCAAACCGCGGGACGCGATCTGGATCGTTAGATCGAGCAGGCGGATGATCCGACGGCCTTAACCACGCGCTGACGTGGTTAAGTGAATAGCGCGTGGACCCCACTCGGCGCCGCCGCGGTTTCGAGCCAGCGAGTAGCATTGTGCCGCGTGTCCTCCGCCGCCGCCGCGGTTTGACCCCGCGAACCAGAGCTCGCCACGTGCCGGCCGGTTGTTTTAATTAGCTTTAATTAATTTTTAAAATCAGAAAATTTGTTTAAATCATAATAAATTAATTATAAGTCCAAAAATTTAATGTAATATATCAAATTTCTCAGAAAATTAATATCTTTAATTTAAAATTAAATTCAATTTAAAATATTATATACTTTTTAAATTATTTTAATTATTAGATATTTCATATTTTAAATTAATAATTAATTAAGAAATATATGATTAAAATATTGTAAATAATTCAAAATTATATTTTAATATATATATTTCCAAAACTTCAGAAACTTTTTTTTGAAGTATTAATTATTTCCAAACTACTTTAAATTAACTTAATTAACTTAAATTTCAAAGTTTTCAAATATATTTAATTTAAATCAGAAATATTTAAGTAATATATCAAAGTTCTTGAGATTCAAAATACTCTAACTTAACATTAATTTTAGGATTAAAATATTCATTTATCTTGATTTATTTGAATTATTTGAATATATCAATATTTGAGTGATATTTATTTAAATATTATATTAATTACTTTAAAGTCTAAAAATTATTATTATTTTCTAATAACATCAAAATCAGTGGATCTCCATGCTCTTTAAAGTTTATTTTAATGATATTTTTAATTATTTTATTTTAAAATGTATATTTACATCTATAGGATTAAATATATTAATATATTTTCAAATATATTTTAAAATATACATATATATATTTAAATCTTATAAGTTTGAGAGATCCTTTTAAAATCTTAAACATAGATTAGGCTTGATTGAATAGAAATCATGGGGAGTGATTAGTGCATAGTTGTGATTCAACTATTCACTAATCAAGGTTTAAGCCAAGTTGATTATGTTAGTTCTTGCATGTTTAAGATGCACACACCACTTAGATTTAGGTTCTCCTAGATTTAGGATTTGCTTGGTTTGATTGCATATTGCTTATGTTGAGTTAAGGGGTTAGAGAAACTTTGATTCAAACCTATCAAACTTAGGTACATTAAGGACAATAATTAAGGACATGTTTAGAAAACTTAGAATATTTTCAATAATTAGGATCCACTTCCATTTGAGTTGAAACTTCAAACATTTAAACTTAGTGACATGTACAGCCATTAGGAAAAGTTTCACTGAATTTAGAAATCATTAAGATCCCTAATTAATTTTCCTAAGTTTAAGCCCTAATTAAGCCATTAAACCTTCCAGAAAATCTAATAAATCCTTTTTAAATCCAAAAATTATGTTTAACCCCTCTAACTGACCAAAATTAAACCCTTAACCCATGAAAATTAAAACTAAAATTATTTGACAGCAATCTTAACCTTAATCTAATTTTTAGTAAAAATCAATATTTAATTCATTTAATTAATTAAAAAATATTAAAAATTCCAAAAATTTCCAAAACACTTGGAAATCTCTCCTTAGGTCATTTCTGACCTTTGGAGTTGATTTCAAGGAGTTTGGAACTTATTTGGAGCAAAATCACAAAAAGACCCCTCTAATTAAGTAATTTTCAAAAATTCAATAATTACCCAAACTTTAAATCTTCATAACTAATTCCAGAAAAATCGAAATCACCCAAACTCACTTGCATTCAATTCCTAATAAGCTCTAGTATTTATTAAAAATGTTAAATTCCAGAAATCTGCAATATTTCAAAAAGTCAACAAACCGGTCAAATCTAGTTCAAATCTAGTTCAAAACTTCAAACCTTCGTAATAAAATGTAGAAAAATCCGATTTCAACGTACTTACCTTCTAACTGATCGTAGTAAGGTCTAGTATTTTAATAAAATACAAACATTCCAGAATTTGAACTTAATCAAAAATTCAATTTTCAACCCTTTAATTAAATCATTAAAATATTCAAAATTCATAAAATTCAAAATTATTCTAAAATTCCAGAAAATGTTAACTTAATCTTTAAAGCATTCAACAAACCTTTCAAAACACAACAAGCATCCTAAAGATGAAGTTTATTGGCTGGACTACTCCGGGCTGCGGGGCTAAGTGTCCTAAGGAGGCTAGTTCCTCGAGCCTGGTGGCACAACGCCACGAATGGATTCCAAGGGGTGTTAAACCTTAAAAATAGATTAATTATTAATTATCTAACCTTTTAAAACTTTTAATTTAACTACATTAATTTGGTTTATCGGCTGGACTACTCCGGGCTGCGGGGCTACGTGTCCTAAGGAGGCTGGTTCCTCGAGCCTGGTGGCACAACGCCACGAATCAATTAATGGCAAATTTAAATAAATCAATCTTAAAAATCAGCAACCAAACATTTCTAATAAATTTCATTAATTCTTAAGCCTTAATCAATCTAAAATACTTAATTATATCGGGTACCACTGGGTAACCCAGGCCTACGAGGCTATTAACTTAGCCCCAAGGAAGGTGAAATAAACTTCACGGCCTCGGTGTGAAACAAAGGTGATATCCAACAAATAATTAAATGAATCTTAAAATTAATCTTAAGCCATTAATATTTGAATTCAAACTTAAATCCCTTAAACCTTCCAACCAATCAAACTTTAGATAACTTCAACTAATAATCCTAATTAGGATACATCAAAACCACACGACCTACCTCACACACTTTAGATGGTTTGCTAGGATCACTGACTTTAGTCTTAGGATAGGCCGGTGTTTTACTCTCTACAGTTGTGTGACGAGTTTTTCGAGCTTTTACTGCATGCTGTTTGCTAGTCTAGAATTGATGTGTTTATTTACTTACTTCCTGCATTCTGTGATTGATTGTACGTTAGGCTTACCCCTAGGCTAGGAACGAAATATACTTGTGCAATCTTATGCAGGTGGCCATGCTCATATAAGGAGCTAAAAATTAAAGGGGGCAGTTAATAAAAATATATACTCTTTGCACAGGTACCTGCCGCGCTTAAAGACCCCCTTTGAATAAAAGAGCATGGCCAAGTGTGGCTAAAAAAAATGCATTTTAAATTTTCATATTATAACTGCTCGGGAATATATACAACTGTTGATTATTAGGATAACCTTGCAGGATCGAGTCTAGATTTTCTTATTTCTCCTAATGTAAATTTAATTCAATTAAGGTTGTATTTATTTAAAATGGTTTGAGATTGGGATATAAATATCCAATTTGAATTCCAAAGAGGTGAAGACATCCCTAAAGGGGAGAGTCTTCTTCCATTTGGAATTCAAATTAGGATACTTTGCAAATATCCAAAGGGGAAAGATAACACCTCGATCAAGAGGGAGTTTCTTTCCATTTGGATATCCTGAACCGACGAATCAAGATGTTCGTGAAAAGACGAAGGATTGGACAATGAGAAGAATCTCAAATCTTAAAACCATTTGATTTAGGATTAGAAATCCGGGTTGTAGTCAGTGGTGCCTGGCCACTTTAATTTATTGTAATTTTTGAGATGTAATAATTAGTGGCACTTGCCATATGGACATTCAATTTGATATATTTAATGTAGTTAATTTATTTAATTGATTGCGCATTAGAATTCCTGTCTTTTCTAGTCTTTTTATATGCATGCCGTCTTTGATTTAGTCTGGAATACGAATTTAGGCTCTTAGGGGTCTGTCAAAAAAAATTCTTCTATTTTAATTAAATAAAAATTTTAAGATAAGATAGCAACTCTAAACGGTCCTAAGAAGTAAGCTCGGACTCGCCGAGGGTTTTTCATGCATACATATTATACTTTCTCAATTTTGTTAGGCATCTCCCCGCCTGCGGGTTCTGGCAGACCACCTGGCCTATGAGGGTGCCGATCTGTCAAGGGGATGTTATGCAATCTCTAGGGAAAAACCTATTTTCTAAGCCAAAATTTTTAAACTGCTACATACAAATTCTGCATTCAATCGAGTCAATTAGCATGCATCGCATTAGCAACACATTTAAAAGAGTCTAATATTTAATTGCATTACTTAGACATCGAATACCCAACATAAGTCAAAGGGGCCAATTAGGACCTGCTCTAGATGTCGGCCCCGCTCTCAAAAACCTTTCTTAAATAACATCCCGATCACTCTACATAAAAAGACCGGACTCATATTTTAAAATCGTTTAGGTGGTTTAGCTGGCTCCCCAATCCAGGCCGGGGTAAGACCAGACTCGCATTGCATTAGCTAGGTTCGGGGTGCTAATTTTTAGTGCCCAATTTAGACTTAGGTTCCGAGGCAAGCTCGGGCTATAAGACCTCACCTTTCGGGAATTGAATCCCAAATTTCTAATAAAACGAATCACTTAAACTAAAAATCTTCTTTCAATCAAATACAAGCCTAACAATTAGACTTAGTTGGAGTGTTTTCTGAAGTAATTCAGAATCCCAAAACATTCCCTACTACTCTTCCTTTGACTCCAGAAATAACTGTTCAACATTGATCCAATCCCATTTGAACTTCCAACCCTTTGCTTCCTTTGATGTCAAACTTTGAAAATCCAAAATAAAATTTCTACCGCTATTTTAATCGAGAGTTTTCGTAGGAAAATTCTAATTTCTTTACGATGTAATTAACTACGAGGGCTTGCGCTCGTAGGAGATTTAGAAACCCAGAATTGATTTTCAAAATTAAATTTTTCAAAATCTTTAATTATTCTCTTTGAGAAATTTAAAACTTTGAAATTCGAACCCATTAGGGAACGATATGTTCGTCTTTCGAGGCGATATATTGTTCATAATAGAGTGTTCAATTTCAAAATTCCAAAATTTAATATTCCCAAAGAAAATTAATGTATTTTCAAAACTATATATATATACTTAAATAAACATTTTTTTTTAATCAAACAATAATGTACCTAAAATGTTAGTACATACAGAAAAATAATATCCAATATATATGTTAGAAGAAGAAAATTTTAAATTAATAATGTTTGTTATCATTAAAATTACAAGCTAGGGATCCTCTATTACAATAGTTAAATATAGTATTCTTTATAGGGTTACAACAGTTTATCATCCCCAAACTAGTGGCCAAGAAAAATAAGTAATAGGGAGATTAAAAGAATTTGGGAAGAAAATTTTTTAAATCTAGTAGAAAAGATTGTGATGTTAAAGTAGATAATTCAATATGGGCCAAAACAACTTCTTTTAAAACCCTTATTGGAATGTCTCCCTATAGGTTAGTCTTTGAAAAATCTTGTCATCTTCCAGTAGAATTAGAGAATAAGGCATTTTGGGCTATTAAAAAAAAAATTAATCTTAAGGAAATTGAAGATAAGAGATTAGTGAAGTTGAATGAGTTGGTGGAATTTAGGAATGAGGTTTATGAAAATAATAGGATTTATAAGGAGAATATTAAATAATGACATGATCGTAAGATTCTTAAGAAAGAATTTAACCTTGGATTAAAGGGTTTCAGAATTTAACCTTAGAATAAAAGGTTTTTCCTTTTAATTCTAGGTTAAAATGGTTCCCACGAAAATTAAGGTCCTAGTGGCCAGGTCTATCCACTATTACAAAAGTATTCTCTTATAGAGCTAAATAAATTCAATATAAGAGTACATTTCACATTTTTAAAGTAAATGGCCATAGATTTAAGACTTATTTTGGAGGGGACATAAATCAACTCAGAAATATCATTAATGCGGTTCATCCTTAAAATGATTAATTGTCATAGCCTAGCTAAAGATTATAAACTTAGCACTGATGGGAGAAAACCAATTATGTTTTGGGTTTGAATTTCTTTTTAGATATCTAGTTCTTTTCTTATGTATTCTATTATTTTTTATTTTGTGACAGCCTTTGTTTACATTTATTTATTTTATTTTTATTGTGCATTATTTATATTTGATTAAACCCGTATATGCTTAACTATTGAAAATTATCCTGTATACAGCACTTGCACTTTGTTTATTAGCATAAATAAAAGTTTTACTAAAAAATTATTCAAAATTAATGATAATAATAAAACTTTAGATGATAATTTGAATGAAGAAAGCATCATAATTCATAGTTTGAAAAGCATAATAATTAACTAAGAAAGATTATTTAAGTCACTAACTTATCTTGAACTTAGAAGCTATAAACTCTTGCACTGACTACTGATTTGAAGAACGAATAGTTATGTTTAGGGAAAAGATATGTGTAGCTTAATTTATAAAGATTATTATGAACTTAACTATGGAATTAATAATCTTACTAAAAAATTACATAAAATTAATTAGGGATGTTGGAAGAATAAAGGCTAAATTAATTTCAAAATCATTAATATGTACCCTACTTATGAAAATGTGGAAAAACATAAAAATTGTAGAGAAAGTTAAGAAAAGAAAAAATTAATATATACTAAAGCTTAATTCCAAAAAGCATCTTAATACCTAAATAAAGTAAGACAAGTGAAATAATACATATGATGGTGCACCAATAAAATTTTAATTTAACTATAAGCATAACTAATCTCTACATGATATACTATTTATTTCTAAAATCAAAAGTTAAAACAAGCACATACACTCATAATAGATAAGATATATTCAAGTAATAAAAGGATGATTACTTAGACTAATTTTTAATAATTTTTCAAAATAGCATTATAACTATGATCATTCCAAATTATTTTTAAGTGATGATGTATTATCTTATATTTAAGTAATTTTAAATTAATAATTTTTGTTTGGGCTATTAAGTTAATCAATAGGTGATTACACTATTGCTTGAGGACAAGCAAGAGCTTAAGTTGGGAAAAATTTGTTATGACTAAATTTATACTATTTATTATATTTAAATTCAATGAAAAATAATTTTTTTAGATGTGTTTGTGCAGAAAATATTAGGAAAAGTGAAAAATTTACAAGTGAGGAACCTACATCGTAGTGCCCACAGTTATAACATTACCGTGTCATCATCTACACAACACCTTATTCAAACATTGCATCATTAATTGGTCTATAATTTTAGGAAGATTAGCACCCAAATGAAGCCAAGGTTAACTCCATAGTTCTTTCCAGAGTAGTTACACTGAAAATAGGATTGTAGTACCTAAGTTTTGGGAAATTTAGCATCGAAGCATCAAGTTTCACTATGTCGTAGTGCTAAATTCTATATTCAAGTGTCTTAGTACTCTCAATTTTCATAATGCCATGGTAGAGAAATTTCCAATCTAAGGAGCCACATCAATTCTATCAAAATCCATACCAATTTAGTCAATATATGTGTTGAGTCAGAGCAGCATCACAATAGAGCAAGCTAAATAGCACCGTGGTGCTAGTTCATCTTATAATGTCGTCGTGTGCCATTTCAGGCACCACAGTGCCCAAGGCCACTTCTATAGCTACTATAAATGGTTTTTTAGCTTTTTTGTTGAAGAGTTATGCCATTTTCAGTAGAGTTCGATAATTTTTAATGTCCCTTTAGAGTAAAGTCTAAAGGAGGATAAGAAAGTACAAGAAACTTTCATTGGTGATCCTAGCTTAACTTGTGTAAAAATTCTTTCCATTGGATGAGGAAGGAGAGTGGAGAAGTTCATTTATATTATCCTGGTAAATGTTTTGCTTATTATTTCTCTTATATCTTTTCTTCTATAATTGAAATAAAGATGTGTTTACTTTCTATTTTATTTATGTCTAGCTAATATATAAGCTTTGAGCTAATGTTCTGAACATAATGCAAGTACTAATGTAGATTCTTGTGCCTTAAACAAATTATGAATGTTTTCAAAATCTCCCATTCTTAATTTAATACATATAATGGTCAAGTGTAAAATTATATTTTAATGTTATATATTACCTCAATGGAAGAATATTAGAATAAACAAGAGTATTAAAATATAAGGTTGGCATGCCTAGATATAAGATGTTTAATCTTCTAGGCTCTTTGGAGTCATTATAATTATAGGAAGGTTATAAGCTTTCCTATTAATCCCTATAAGTTCTATAGATATTTAGGGATTCATATGCTCTATTCAACATCAACAATTAAGAGTCTCATTAGGAAAACTATAATTTTTATAAGATTGGTCAAAAACATATTTTATATATTGATATTTAATTATCCTTTTCATTCTTTGTAATTGGCAAAAACTCAACACCCTTGATTTTTGTTTAGTAGGATAAACCTTACATATATAATAGATAGTACTAGTTTGATTCTAATCTAGTAAAAAACTTTCTCATGGGATCGACACTCTATAAATCACTTTATTACTGATTGACATTTATATCAAATAGACCCTAAGCATTAATTGAACTAAAGTATATTCTATTTCATACATGCATTTAGTTGATTGTGCCCATACATTAAGATACTATAATAGGGGGTTCATTAATGTCCAAGCTCTTCTATGAAGCTTTTGCTTTAATTGAAGAGATGGCCACAAATAACTTCCAATGGACTTAAGAGAGATAGCCACCTAGGTTAGAGGAACCACCTTATTTCACACTAGAATAATAGCCAAAATGGTGGTTATAATTCAAATAATAATCAACCCAACTTTATAGAAAATTAAAACAAACCTCAACCAAAATTTTGAAGCCCTAGGCCTAATTAACCTCCCAAATTTAATTTAAAAAATCATTAAGGATAAGAAGCTTTTCTTAGACGACTCAGAGTTATAGTGGGGGACCCAACTTCAAAGTCAAGCTGCTACCATTAGGAATATTGAAAATTGATTAGGGAGGTTGTCAAATTTCTTAAATAGATGACCCCAAGGAACCCTTCCTAGTAATATTGAGGTCAAATCCATAGACATGGGTAAGGAGCAATGTAAAGGCAAACTATTGAGGAGTGGATAGGAGTTAGAGGAGGTGGTTAGGGACATGGATAAGTTTGAGGAAGAGAATCCTGAGGAAGAATTTATAGAATCTGCCTAACAAGTACAACAACCTAAACTAGTGGAGAAAGAAGAGAAGCCCATAAAGAAGGTTATAGAGAGACCACTAGCTCCCTTTCCTCAAAAACACTTCTAAAACAAAACCTAGATAGGCTACTCTCTTGATATTCATAAGTGTTTAAAAAAATTACCATCAATATTCCATTAGTATAATCCTTTGAACAAATGCCTAACTATGCAAAATTCATAAAGGATATTCTTAGTTAACTATGCAAAATTCATAAAGGATATTCTTAGTATAAAGAGGATATTAGGATATTTTGAGATTATTGCTCTTACTAAGAAGTGCAGAGCAATTCTATAAAATAAACTCACTTAAAAGATTAAGGACCCTGCTGGTTTTACTATTCCTTGTGCTATAGGGGATATACTTTATTAGAGAGAATTATGTAATTTGGGGAATAATATCAATCTCATGCCCATTTTTATCTTCTAGAGAGTTGACTTTAGAGGGCTTCAATCCACCACTATTACCTTATAAATAATACATAAATCATTTACATATCCAAGGGGGTAATAAAGGATGTGCTAGTTAAAGTGGACAAGTTTATCTTCTCCATTGATTTCATTATCTTAGATATGAAAAAAGATAGAGAGAATCCAATTATCTCATATAGACCTTTCGCATCCATAAGTAGAGCAGTGATTGATGTACAAAAGAGGAATATAACAATAAGGGTGTAGGACCGAGAGGTAAATTTTAATATTTTTGAGTCCATGTTATTTCCCAAAGAGTATAATGAGGATCAGTACTATAGAGTGATTTTTATGAAAGATTGGGTGGAGGATTTTGAGGATGAGATGTTGATTGATGGTTCATTGGAGCACTCCTTACTTGAGGACTACATAGGATATATAAATAAAGACATTGTTTATTTAGTTAGTGAAGCCCCTTAATATTTTAGAGAGGTTTGATCCTTTAGACACGTCATCTCTAGAGAAGTCATTGAAACCATCTATCTTAGAAACACCAGTTCTTTAGGGAAAAGCCTTGCTTTCATTTGAAGTATGCATATTTAGGAGATGGATCAACTTTACCTACCATTATTTCTACTGAGTTAGAAGAAGATCAAGAGGATAAGTTGATTAGGGTTCTTAGAACTTAAAAAAGAGAATTTTGGTTGGATAAAAGCTAATATTAAGGGAATTAGTTCATCATTGTGCATGTATAAGATTTTGATGGAAGAAGACTCCCAATCAAAAGTTGACCCACAAAGAAGATTAAATACTACCTTGAAAGAGGTTGTAAAGAAATATATACTCAAATTACTTGTTACATATATCATTTATCTCATTTTTTATTGTGCTTGGGTTAGCTACCTCCATTGTGTTGTGTGTTTGAGAAGGGTGTTTTGACTATAGTAATAATGAAAAAATGAGTTCATGCTTACTAGGATGGTTAGATGATGGATAATATATATATATATATATATATATATATATATATATATATATATATATATATATATATATATATATATATATATATATATATATATATATATATATATATATTAAAGCCACTATGAAGGATCATTTCTGACTGCCATTCATTAGTTAGATGCTTGATAGGTTAATAGGGTGCCCATTCTATTATTTCTTATATGGCTACTCAGTCTACCATGAGATTTCTATAGCAACAAAAGATCGGTCAAAATGGCTTTTAAAGTCCTTATGGAATTGATGCCATCAAGAGGATGTCTTATGGACTTTGTAATGCTCCTAGTAATCTTCAAAGATGTATGATTTATTTTTTTCCATATTTAATTGAACAAGGATTTGTGAATGAATATGAGTTTATGATTATATAATAGCTGGTTTTATTATTATTATAATAGTTATTTTGGGGACAATTAATTGTTGGTTTTGCTCATGTTGGCTAAATATTGATTGACCTACATAGGAAGGTGGGTCGATGGGATTTTCTTTAAATACTATGGCTTGGTGTTATCCTCTACTAATTTATGTGATTCACTAATTAGGAGTTATAAGGAGTAATTACTATGCTGACGAATAAGGAGTGATGACTATGTTTACTAAGCCAATGATTATAGACTTACTAATTGGTAACTATTTAAGAAACTCCATTCAAGTCAAAACTTCTTACTTGTTTAGTCTGATTATATTGGAATGAATGTTACTACACTATTTATACTATATAATTTTACTATTCTTCTACTAATTATTATTATTATTATTATTATTATTATTATTATTATACTATTTTACTATAACTGCCACTGATTTTACTGATGATATTGATCTTATTACTAATACCACTATTGTTCACTGTCACTATTACCACTATTGATTCAATGTTTATTGATTTTCTGATACTGAACATGGGATTCCTATATTGAGCATGTAATATTGAGCAAGTGATATTGACTATGTGATATAGGATACTAATTGGATACCAATATAGAATGATTGAACCTCATGTGTAAATTAATTTGAAAGTACTGCATTGTTATAGATTTTGATATTTTTTATAGATGTTTCTAGTTTATTGTTTTATACTATTTTCTTTGCTCTATGCCATATGATTTGGGAAGGATTATTTATAGTTTATTTGATTCAACCTTCATACAAATTTATTGATTTACCAATCTACCAATTACTAGTTTACTAGTTTACCTATTTATTATTTATGTATTGTACTATTTTATTGTCTTTTATCTATACCATTCTAATGCTTTATAGATTCTACAATTACTTTATGAGATTTACTATTTATGTTTAAATTCATGATCATATTGATTCTTACTATTATGAACTGATTAATGACATGCATACTTCTTCTTTACCATGCTTTGAGTTTGGTTGTAGGATTTAAGACTTGCTAGGCTTTTTAGCTCATTATATATGATTTAAAAGTTTTCAGGTTAGCAAAAATGATTAGGAGTGTGAAACTAAAAAGTTGCAAGATCCTCTAGGTTTAGGATTGTGTCAAATATTGACACCCCTAATACACATTCCATTTTTTCAACGTTCTTTCGCAACTTTTCATTGTATTTCAATAATAAAATATCTAGGCACAAAGAACTAAGTAATTTTACATGCAAAACATGTTGTAGTGGACAAATATGCTTGCTTCAAAGAAAACTTAGAGGATTTGAAACTTTACCAATAAGTTGAATTCTTCTTTTCATAATTTTATCTTTTATGTTGGTTGCACTTCTTCTTTTATCTGTTATGCTTCTTTGACGTCTTCATGCTTGTTTTCGGCCTCCGCTTCCTCTGAGAATATCGAATTATTGTAAAAAGAGATGTCCTCCTCTAGATCAATCTTTATTTTCATCAGCATTTTTTTGTTCTTTCTTAATTCCTGATATTGCCCTAAAATTTTTGCCAAATGTTATATAATCAGGAGGTTTGGGCTGAAATCTAAAAAAAAAAAAAAAGCGGCAACCCTAATTTGAACTATGCAGATTTCAGATTTACGTGTTGAAGCCACGTCAGAATTTCGCTAAAAAAATCGTGAAATCATTTTCCACGTAGGCATTCCTTGTGTTATAATTTTAGTGGCATCCGAATGCATCTCCACATCTGAAATGTGCAACGAATAATAGCTCTAAAGAAAGAGGGTTCTCGACTCTTCATCTTTGGGAGCTATTATTTTGTGCGAACACCAGACGGTTCTCCCGTCCGTTTACACGATCAGTTCCGAGCGGTGTATTTTTGGGATGACGTAGCGCTTTTTTATTGGTCTCCGGACGTCCTCCGGACTCCGCACATAAAAATAAATCCATCTTTGGGGAGAAATCTCTTGCGCGCTTCTTCAGCCAAATCCCGTTAATTTACCAAATGTTTTGCAGGATTTATGCAAAATCCTGCACAAATACTTCAGACATTGGCCACCGGGAACCCGTCAAACAACCTACCAGTTTCACAAATCGAGTCAAATTGGGTCACTTTCAATTTCCGGGTCAACCCGAATCCAACCTAATTTTTGAAATGGGTCGACTTTTTGAACTCGCTGACCCGTATATCAAACAAGTTGACCAGAACCAAACCTATAATTTTTTGGCTCGGATTTCAGGTTATGTCAAATATTGACACCCCTAATTTAAGTACATTCATTCTAAACAACAAGTTCTAGTTATCTTAGTGCCGAGCTCAAATTTGGCTAATTATGCTTTAATTATTGTTGAATTTCTTTTAAAAAATTTATTCAATTATTTAAGAAGTTTTTGCTTATAGATATATTTATTACAAACTCATCAAACCTTTTAAAAAAAAAATTATTCTTCAAGACTTTCAAAATATAGAACTATTTTTAGAAATCCAATGAGCTGCTTCGAAATTTCCCAATTTGTCTGCCCTCATAATGCTGGGCGGTTAGCTCTTTCCAAACAAGTAAATAATTACAATTCCCCAAAAATTATAGTAACAGTTTTCAAAAGTCATTTCCACCGCATCCATTTCTCTCTCCATGGATTCCTTTTTTAATCTTTTTTAAGCAGCAGTCCATCTATTCATAGCCAAATTCCCTTCTGCCCATATCCCCACAAAAACCAAGCAGCTAACCTATTTTTCCTATCTCCTATCCGCCCATTCAATGCTTTGGATCCTAAGATTATAGCCATGAGCATTTAAGAATTATATCAATTAAAAAAAAGGTCATGTCATGCATCCTCTATATTAAAGATTTTTTGAATCATTTGAAGATATATTATATTTATAATAGGAATCTATAATATTCATTAATATTGATAATTTATGATCTAGCATGATTCACAAGGTAATATTTAAAGTAAAACTCTAGATCATCATAATTTTATTTTTAATAAACTTATAATTGAATTGAATGTCTCAACAAGATAAACTCATGACATTGAAAGTGATCTGATTCGACTCTAAAATCAAACACTTGAAGCATGACAGATAACTTTGGGACATTAATTGAGTAATCTAATGATCTCAGAGTCTTATATGATTATAGTCAATTTATGTATCTCAATGAGTCAAATCCAATTAGCATATGTTTGCCTAATTTTGACATCATCAAAAGTACTTTAAGGGTTTAAAAAATGGTTTATGATTTAAAGATTAATGTGAGATGTTCGATAGAGTGTTTTAAAATTTGGGTATATTTCTAGAAAATGCTAATTTCAAAATATATAAATAGGCCCTCATTCTCTAGATGAAAAGCAGAGCTTATATCTTGACCTAAAATTATAAAGAGAGTTATAATATTTAACCAACACTGCCAACCACCATAATCATGGTCATTAACATCCAATCACCAATGCCCAGCCATGATGTCGAACCATTGTCGACCAACCATAGCCATTGGACCATTACTCTGTGAACACTATTATTTAAACAAGCTATCAAACCATCATTGTCCAACCATCTCCAGTGGAACATCTTCATTCAATCATGTTCATTAGACTACCACCATCAACCCACCATTACATCAAACTACTATTATTCAAGCATCGTCCTTAGATAGTTTCCATCCTTAGATTGTTTCCATCCAATCACCACTATTAGATCGCCACAGTTTGATTATAGTCCTTTGAACACCAACACAAAAATAATGTCCACTTACCATTGGCACTCAACTATAATCTCTTAATATTGTTTCCCAATTATGGTCTTTAAACTACTTTCACTCGATTATGATCTCTCGACCATCATTTATGGTCTCCCATCTATCATTGTTGGACTACAATCTCTTTATCACAATTACCTAACTATGGTACTCCAAATATCATCACTTGACTATGATTCTCCAACCATCCTTACCCATTATAGTCCTCCAACAACCCTCACCCGACTAGTTCCACTATCCACTGTCATTTATGGTCTCCCATCTATATTGACCACCATTTTTATATATTGACCATCATTTTGATCTCTTGACCACCATTACACGACTATGGTTCTCCGACCACTGTCAACTGACTTTAGTCCTCTAGCCACTATCACATAACTATGATCCTCCAACCACTATTGCTTGAATATGGCCCTACGACCTCTGCCACTTGATTGGAGTCTCTTGACCACCATCACCCAACTATGATCTTTCGACACCATTAAACAAATGTGCTTGCATAATCACAATTGCCAAAATACAATCTCTCCATCACAATTTCCTAATTAGGTTCCTCTACCACCATCACTGGGCCATAGTCCTTTGACCATCACCACTTGACTATAATCCTCCAAGCACCATCAATTGATTATGATTAATGTCACATAACTATAGTCTCCATACTATTATTGTTTGATTATAGTCTTCCCACCACCATTAATTTTCACTTTATTATTTCCTACTAACAATTATTGCCCGCCCTACTATGGTCTCCTAACCCTATTACCTAGTTATGATCTTCCAACTACTATTGCTTGAATATAGTCCTTCAACTGTAAGAGCCAAATTATGACCATTTAACCACCATTTTATGATTACAATATCCTAATCACCATCATCCAATTATAGTATCCTGACTAACGTTGCCCAACTATGGCCTCACAACTAATATCACCATGTTGTAATCTCTCCACTTCTGTCAATTAACTAAAGTCTCTCGATCACAATAGCCCAATTATGGTCTCTTATTCACCATATTTTCATTACAACCATTTAAACATCATCATTCAACTACGGTCCTTAAAAACTTATCACCTAAATATGGACACTTGATAACTATCACCTGACTATATTTTTTTAACATTATTGCCCAATAATGGTCCTCTAACCATCATCCCCTTGACTATAGCCATAAAACTACCATCACACAACAATAATAATTATTGTCTCTCTATGGTGATTCAACCGCCAACATATAATTATGGTTTCCTAATCATCATAACTTAACGGTAGTATCCCAATCAGTATCACCTAGCTATAGTCATCCAACAACTACCACCAAACTGTAGTTTTCTGACCACCATCATTTAAATATTGCCTCCCAACTTGCTATCATCCAAATATGGTCTCCAGACTACTATTGCCTAATTATAGTCATCTAATCATCATCGCTTTACTATGATTTACCACCACAATTATCTAACTATGATCATCTAACCATCCTTTCTTGAGTGTTATCCTTCAACCATCATCACAATATGATTCTCTAACAACCATCGTTAGACTATGATCTCTAGACCACCATTGCTCAACTATAGTATCCTCACAACCATCACCCAACTACAATTTCTCATTATCACTTGATTGTAGTATCATGGTTATCTTTGCCCAATTCCAATTTGAAAACCATAATAACCTGACCATGATCTCCCAAACAAAATTGTCTAGCTATAGTCCTCTATTAATCATATACTAACTTTAATTTTTTGATTAACATTAACCAACTATAGTCCTTCAATCACTATTATTTGTTGATGGTTTCTTAACTATATAATCTTGACTACTATCCTTCAACCACCATCGCATGACTTTAATCATTCAATTATTATTATCTGACAGCATTTGATAACCATTATTAATTATGCTATCCTAACCAATGTTGTGAAAACAAAACCGAACAACGAACCAGAAGAGGGAGAGGTTCACGGTTCGACCGGTTTGACCGGTCGAATCGGGGTCTAACCGGATGACGTAATAAATAATTATATTATTAAAAATTAATAAAATTAAAATAATATAATATAAATATATGAGCATTTAATAATATTTATAAAATTTTAAAATATATAATAAAATTTTATACATATAAATATCATTTAAGAATAATATATTTATAAGAATAATATTTAATATAATATTGATGTATTCTTAGAAAATTATCTTGATTAGGCACGAATCTCGAGGCAAAATTAGTTTGGAAGCTTCAAAAATTAAATCTGGAAGCACCAGAACTCCGATTTCAACGAGTCTATAGTCAAACTGAGCGTCTCGGAAATACAAACCCAACGACACCAAATTCGACCCAATCCGAGTCTAAATGGGTCAAAATCAAGGACCCGAAGAGCTGTTGGAAGGTTCAAACCACAATTTGAGTTACCAAACGGTCTCCGGTTTTAACGAGATTATACTAGAATTGAGAGGCTCGACGAGAAAAATCCAACGAGCCTAAGATCACTGAATTCCGACTTCATTAAGGCCTTCAAATGTCCAACAAATTGTGCATGATCAAAGGATTCGATATCTGTCGTCCATTCAAACCACTCCCAATTCGCCCATGATCTCACGCCTATTTACGGGCTATGCCACTCCAGAAAAACTATAAATAGAGCCCTCATTCTACACAAAGGGGACTCAAGTTAAGAGAGAGAAGAAGAAGAGAAGAAGAGGAGAAAGGGGAAAAGGAGAATCCTCTCCTCCTCAACCACCGCCGGAGCTCTTCCCGCCGCCCGAACACGCCGGGATTCTGCCGGATATTTGGGAGAATGCCAGAATTCTTCCCAACTTCCACGGGATGTGAAAATTCTTCTCAATTAATGATAGACTGCCCTCCTGACGCCGAAACTCCGCCCAAGTGAGGCCGGAGTTCTCCTCTGCCACCAACAGACGTCGGATTTCTACCCGACGTCGCACCTTCACTCTTCGCCAAGTTTCTACCCGACGCCGGACTTTTACCGGTTATCGGACTTCACTGGATGTCTACACAAAGATGAATTTCTTTCCATTGTTGGACTTTTACCTGATGCTATCCTTCTGATCTTCGTCGTCAGACTACAGTCTTTCCGACATGTGTCGCCCGCCGACTACGGTCTCCTGACTTATGTCGCCCACCGAATACAGTTCTTCCTGTTGCAAATCTATTTTTCATGTCTTATGTTTTGATGATTGACAAACACTGCTTTTCTTGGACAGCTTGTTGCTTCTAACTTTTCAGGAATCGACGATCGGACAATAAAAAAGGAGCCAAGTTCAGGAATGCGTAGGTTTAGGGTTGAGTCAGTCTGTACTTTTGTTTTTACCTTTTGAGTCCTCTTGTAATAGTCAAAAAGACTGATGCTTTGTAACCCTTCACACACACACTTGAGAGAATTAGAAATTCTGTTTTTACTCATATCGGCCAGGACGATTTCTTTGATCGGCCTGGACGATCCGCTTAAAAACAGAAAGTCTAATTAAGGATTCTTAATTAAGGCAGCCGACGTTAACAGATCGTCCTGGACGATACGTGTATCGGCCAGGACGATAAGCTCAAAACAGAAAGAAGTAGCCGCCATAGACAAGTATGGTATAGCATATCTTTAAATTATCGGCCAGGACGATCCTCGGATCGGCCTAGACGATATTAACAAATTATACCATAATTGTTCAGGAAATCAAGGAAGTAATTAAGGATGATTTATACGATCATATCGTCCTGGACGATCGCAGGATCGGCCCGGACGATCTAGTCAAAAACCTTAAGTTACTTCAGGACGATCAATATCGGCCAGCCCATATTCAGGGCTATTGTCAGGACGATTTTCGTCTGATTTGAACTGATCGGCCAGGACGATCGTGAGATCGGCCTGGACGATCAAGCTAATTTTCAATCGTCCAATCTTGCATCCAGGGCTATGCTCTGGCCGATCTTCATTGATTTGTACTGATCGGCCAGGCCGATGTTCATATCGGCCTGGACGATATTGTCAGCAACTTGCAATTAATGAGCTCTTTTTAAGCTCTTCTATTTAAGAGCTCTTGTTCAACGTTTTTAAAGACCTTTGGCTGCTGCCTTGACCTAAGAAGACCTTGAGGAGAGAAAGAGAGAGAGAAGAGAGAGAGAGGATCTTGTGAGGGGGAGCTTGTGAGGGGTTTCACAAGGGTTGCTTCAAGGATCTCTCTGCGTCGTCTTCGTCTAGAGTTTCTCATCCGTGGAAGGGTCGGTAGAGGTAAGGAGTTGTACTTTTGGTTCTGGTTCTCTGCCAGCTTCAGGAGGAAGCAAAAGGAGATAGGTTCTCTGCCTTGCCGGGGTGGCAAAAAGGAGGTTCTTGTGAGGGTTTCTCCACCTAGTCGTGGGGGCTAAAGGAGAGTCACTTTTTGTTTAGTGCAATACTTGGAGGGTGCCTCCAAGGAGTGGACGTAGGTCGAGTCGACCGAACCACTATAAATCTCTGTGTTTCTTTTCTTGCTTCCGCACGTTTAATTCCGCATTATTTTCGTGGTGTGATTTGGTTTTATGTGACTTTATTTCTTTGTTTAAAAACGAAGTTTTTAAAATACCAATTCACCCCCCTCTTGGTTAGTTTGGGACTAAGTTCATAGGGCTTAACATCCCCATCGAACTTTCAAGTGGTATCAGAGCTTGATTCGAAAATAAAAGTTTGAAAACTTTTTGAATTTGATCCATGTCTAACTTTGGGAATCGCAACACTACGGAAGGGTACTCTATTACCCGACCTCCTCTGTTCGATAACCTACCTTTTGATTTTTGGAAAACTCGCATGTCAACTTTTCTACAATCTACTGATTATCGCATGTGGATGCTTATTCAAGAAGGTTATTCTCCACCTTCTCGTGAAATTAACGGTTTTAAAACTGAAGTTGCTTTTACCGAATGGACTTTTGATGAACGAGATTTAGCTCAACTAAATGCGAAATGTTTGAATTGTTTTTTCTGTGCTTTAAAATCTGAGGACTACATGCGTGTTTCAACTTGCAAAACTGGTAAAGAAATTTGGGATAAATTGTGCATTACTTATGAAGGCACTAATGAAGTTAAACAATCCTGTTTAAACATTCTCTTGCATGACTACGAACTTTTTCGTATGAAACCTCATGAATCGATTTCTGACATGTACACTAGGTTTACTCAGATTGCTACTTCATTGCATGCACTAGGAAAGAACTTTCGAACTATGAAAAAGTTAACAAGATTTTGAGATGCTTGCCTTCTTCTTATGATGCAAAAATTACTGCAATTACTGAATCTAAAGATTTAAACACCTACTCTATTGATAACTTGCTTGGCTCACTCATTGCTTACGAGCAAGGGGTGAATCAAAGAAATCTTGATACAGGTGAGAAGAAAAAGGAGAAAACAATTGCATTGAAGGCACACAAATCGGATTCTGAATCTTCCAGGTCTGAAAGCGATGGAGTTGCCTTCATCACAAGGCAATTCAAAAGCTTTCTAAGGAAGAAACAAAAGCATCATCAAAATTGGAGAAAAGGTAAGGATCATAAACATACTAAAGGATCTTCTGATGTTGTTTGTTTTGAATGCAGGAAACCTGGACATGTAAGAGCCGATTGTCCTACACTTCAAGATCATTCAAGCAAAGAAAAGGAAAATGGTGAGGAAAAAGCTAAGTCTAGGAAGGAGAATAAGAAAATCCAAAGAGGCTTCTGGGCAGAATCTGGTACTGATTCCTCTGAAACTGAACCAGAGGAAGAGACTACAAACTTGTGTTTCATGGGAGAAAATCAAAGTGATGAGGAAGAGGTATGTAAACCAACCTATGATGAATTGTTTGAAATATGTGAAAAAATCCATACATCATACAAAAAACTTAAGAAAACTCATGCTAGCCTAAAGTTAGAACATTCAAATCTACAAAAAGAGTATGAAGTTTTTCTCAAAGATCATGCAACGATTGATTCAAATCACATGGCTCTACTTGATGAATTTGATGAATTAAACAAGAAGCATTTGGAATTAATTGATAAAATTAATGCATTAAGAGCTTCACACACCTCACTTAATGATGATCTTAAGAAATCTAAAGAGATTGAGAAAAATTTGAGGATTGAGAATGATGCATTAAAAAAAACTAACTTGAGAATTCAAAATGATTTGGAAACATGTAAGAAAGCTAGGATGACACCAACTTTTAATCAAAGGCCAGAACCTAGGAAGAGGCATTTTTACCCAAACCAATTAAGAAAACCTTTTCCTGGAATTCAATATTTTTCTTGTGGCATGTTAGGACACATCTCACACACTTGCACAGTTCACCGCAGTACACATTGGGTATGGAGACTTAAGATGCATGATTCAATACATACCACATCTACATTGCACTCTACATTTCCTAAGAAGGAGCCCAAATCTGTTTGGGTTCCTAAAACTGACTTTTGTTGAGTCTTGCAGGAGTGCTCTCACCAAAGACCTCGTGGGAGCATAGGATAACTGAACATAAGGAGGCTTGCAGCTCAATTGCTAAAATCCGTTATTTTATCACTTGCTTGATATCTTTAGTTTTTGTGTGACTTTTATTTTTTTTAGTTTTTGTGTTCACTTTTTGTTATCTTTAGTTTGCTTACGTTTTGTTTTTCACTTTGGTCTTTATCTTTTGGGCTTCCATATGATAAAACTTCTCAAGCTTTTAAATATTGGAGTTTTTCTTTTGATAGGGTTTAGCTTTTCTAAATTGGTTAAAGAGAGTAAACTGGTGATGTTTTTCCCTCTTCTGACTTTGTTTAGTGGCATGATTTTTCTTTTATAAAACAAAAAGTCTAAACTCAGTTTAACCAATGGCTTTTTAAGATATCTTTCTAATCTTGCTACATTAAATCATCTTATGCATAATAGTCAAAATTCTTTGATATCATTCAAGCTTTTGAAATCTTACCATTGCAGTCATCACGTGATTTTGATTTTGTGTTGTGGATTGTTCTTCCCTATGTTAGAGAGAGAGCTCCTATTCTCTAATATTTGGAGGATATACTCACAACTAAGTATTTTTCTTTAAGGGTATATTAAAGAGTTATTAGCTTGCAAGAGTTAAAAAGGAAAGAGGCCAATGAAGCCAAATTGAAAAGAAAACTATATACACAAAAGTGTATGAAAAATCAAAAGATGCTCAAAGAGCCAATAAAAGTGAAATGAGGCACAAAATTAGCCCACTAATTGCAAGCTATCATCTCTTTGGTAAAACTCTTAAAACTTAGAAAACTCATTAATTAATTGATACGTTCAAAGATTTGATTTCAAAATTCCATGATTGAGAAAAACTATTTTGGTTTATTATTTATAAGATACTTTAGTTGTTAACAAGTCTTGATTGGATCTTCTTAAAACCTCTTGTGTTATTCCAAGTTAGGACTCTGTTGTTTTTAAGAGATTTTTTGTACTCTGAAGAATGTCCGATTTAGGGTTAATGGAATCAGTTTTTCTACCTTCCTCTAATTGGATTTTGTTAAACCTCTTGATCTCCTAAAAACTTCAAAAATTTAAATTCAAGAAAAGAATTCTCATATGATGCCTTCATAAAACAAAAAAAAAATAGAAAAATTAAAATCCAAAAATATTCGGTGTTTGTTTTATTTTTTATTTTTTTTCTTGTGTCTTTAACTGTCTTTTCTTTTGTCTTATTTTTGAGGGTCTTGATCATCACCATTCCTTTCTTGATTTCAATTTCAAGTCACATCGGCCTGGCCGATATTTCTATCGTCCTGGCCGATAAGACAAATTCTTTCCAAAATCCATCTGCTGACCTTTTTCTGTGCTTAATGAAAATCATCGTCCTGGACGATACATTATCGTCCTGGACGATTTGATCAAAACTCATGATGATAGTCCTGGCCGATAGTTTATTTGTCTGGCCGATGCATTCTATGTGCATCGTCCTGGCCGATACACTGGACCGTCCCGGACGATCCACGTGTCAGTACGTTTTTATCTTTAAATTCGGCCCCGGACGATCCATTATTGGACCATCGGCCGGGCCGATCCACTGTTCGTCCTGGACGATACACGTGGCAAGCATTTAAAACGTTTTAACTTCGGCCGGTACGATCAATTATTGTGCATCGTCCTGGACGATACACCTAATCGGCCCGGACGATCTGCTTTTTCAACGGTCGTCCGGACTGACTCCTCGGGCCGATAGCCTGTGTCTAATCGGCCTGGCCGATATCTGATCGGCCCGGACGATTGGACCGCCTTTTTGACCAATCGGCCTGTACGTAATTATTGACACATATCGGCCTGGACGATTCCGTGATCGGCCAGGACGATATGGACGTTTCTTTAAATTCAGGCCGATCCAGCCATGTTTTCTCACACCTCATCCTTTCTCCTTTGATTTTCTGCTTAAAGTTCTCTCATATGGCTGGTGGGAAGCGCGTCCGTCAGACCTCTGGAAGTTTCTCGAGGGCAAGGGTTGACCCTCGTTTCCGGGAAGCAGAAGATGAAGCTGCTTATCATCGCTATAAAGAATGTGGAATTACTGTCTCCAGAATTATCAATCCGACCCACATTTCCTACCCGGTAATGGATCTCTTCTCACACACTTCCCTTTGTTTCATTCTGTCCCTTGTTTTTCCTTTCAATTCTGAGTTCCTGTTAGAATTCTTTGCAAACCTCCGCATAAACTCTACCTTCACAGCCCTGTCCTCCTATGTGAATCGACGCCCTGTCGAAATCACATATCAGGACTGTGTTGAACTTTTACAGCTATCCACCACCGGAGATAAGCTGCACCTTATTGCCCCTGACCCTGATTTTGACTGGTCCACGGCAAACCACTTTCTTCGCCAGACCAATGGCCGTTACCATGTTGGAGAGACTAGCTCTTTAGTCAGAGATGCTAGGACAATCCAACATGTCCTTCGCACCTCTGTCATTCCAAAAGCCGGCGACCGTGTCCACATTACCCCTCTACTTTCCCTCACTACGTTCTACATCATGGCACATAGGGAATTTAACACTGCAGATCTATTTTTTCGTTACATTGATCACCTAACAACAATTCGCGATCCAGGCCACAGAAGAAAGCCAAATCTAGCCTTAGGACATATCATAGCCTATGTTCTTGAAACCAAATACCAAATTCAATATCCCAATCCACCAGATTTCCCAACTCTCTTCTACTCAAACAATTCCTTCAGCACCCTTCACAGTACTCGTCTCCACCCGGATGAACCACGGGAGGCTAGAGAGGAGGAGGCTCCCGCTCCAGCTCCCTTTCCTGACCCTGTCCCTCTCCACCAACATTCACCGGTAGATCAGTTGATTGCGAGATTTGATCGTTGGGAGACAAGGTTTGATGCATATGTTGCTGCCCAAGAGCAGCAACACTCTGAGGACATCGCCCGCTACGAGCATCACCGCGCTGAGGACTTAGCTCGTTTTGACAGTTTTCTCACTCACCAGCAGCAGCAGCATGACCAGGACATCGCCTGGTTCAATGCTCAGTTTACTACCCTTGCTAGTTACTTTCAGCAGCCACCTCCACCTCCTCCATCTGATGATCAGGATCCCTCGTTCTTTTAGTTTGTACTTTGAGTTATTGTTTCTTGTCTTTTTGTAGTAGTCTTTCGTGATGTTTGTTGTTCTTTTTTTTCTGTTTCTGGACTCTCTTTTTGTGATGACAAAAAGGGGGAGTAGGATAGGATGTGGTAAGAAAAAGTTGATGTTGTAACTTTGTTTCTCTAATGAATTTTTTTGATTTTCCTACTTGTGTTTTGTCATCATCAAAAAGGGGGAGATTGTTGCAAATCTATTTTTCATGTCTTATGTTTTGATGATTGACAAACACTGCTTTTCTTGGACAGCTTGTTGCTTCTAACTTTTCAGGAATCGACGATCGGACAATCAAAAAGGAGCCAAGTTCAGGAATGCGTAGGTTTAGGGTTGAGTCAGTCTGTACTTTTGTTTTTACCTTTTGAGTCCTCTTGTAATAGTCAAAAAGACTGATGCTTTGTAACCCTTCACACACACACTTGAGAGAATTAGAAATTCTGTTTTTACTCATATCGGCCAGGACGATTTCTTTGATCGGCCTGGATGATCCGCTTAAAAACAGAAAGTCTAATTAAGGATTCTTAATTAAGGCAGCCGACGTTAACAGATCGTCCTGGACGATACGTGTATCGGCCAGGACGATAAGCTCAAAACAGAAAGAAGTAGCCGCCATAGACAAGTATGGTATAGCATATCTTTAAATTATCGGCCAGGACAATCTTCGGATCGGCCTGGACGATATTAACAAATTATACCATAATTGTTCAGGAAATCAAGGAAGTAATTAAGGATGATTGATACGATCATATCGTCCTGGACGATCGCAGGATCGGCCCGGACGATCTAGTCAAAAACCTTAAGTTACTTCAGGACGATCAATATCGGCCAGCCCATATTCAGGGCTATTGTCAGGACGATTTTCGTCTGATTTGAACTGATCGGCCAGGACGATCGTGAGATCGGCCTGGACGATCAAGCTAATTTTCAATCGTCCAATCTTGCATCCAGGGCTATGCTCTGGCCGATCTTCATTGATTTGTACTGATCGGCCAGGCCGATGTTCATATCGGCCTGGACGATATTGTCGGCAACTTGCAATTAATGAGCTCTTTTTAAGCTCTTCTATTTAAGAGCTCTTGTTCAACGTTTTTAAAGACCTTTGGCTGCTGCCTTGACCTAAGAAGACCTTGAGGAGAGAAAGAGAGAGAGAAGAGAGAGAGAAGAGAGAGAGAGGATCTTGTGAGGGGGAGCTTGTGAGGGGTTTCACAAGGGTTGCTTCAAGGATCTCTCTGTGTCGTCTTCGTCTAGAGTTTCTCGTCCGTGGAAGGGTCGGTAGAGGTAAGGAGTTGTGCTTTTGGTTCTGGTTCTCTGCCAGCTTCAGGAGGAAGTAAAAGGAGATAGGTTCTCTGCCTTGCCGCGGTGGCAAAAAGGAGGTTCTTGTGAGGGTTTCTCCACCTAGCCGTGGGGGCTAAAGGAGAGTCACTTTTTGTTTAGTGTAATACTTGGAGGGTGCCTCCAAGGAGTGGACGTAGGTCGAGTCGACCGAACCACTATAAATCTCTGTGTTTCTTTTCTTGCTTCCGCACGTTTAATTCCGCATTATTTTCGTGGTGTGATTTGGTTTTATGTGACTTTATTTCTTTGTTTAAAAACGAAGTTTTTAAAATACCAATTCACCCCCCTCTTGGTTAGTTTGGGACTAAGTTCATAGGGCTTAACATCCCCATCGAACTTTCACTTCCAACCTCCGCCGCCCACCGACTACGGTCCTCCTGACTTATGTCGCCCGCCGACTAATGTTTTTCTGACCTCTGTCTCCCGCCGACTACGGTTCTCCTTACTTACATCGCCCGCAGACTATAATCCTTCCGACCTCCGTTGCCAACCGACTATTGTCCTCCTGACATACGTTGCCCACCGACTACAAGTCTTCCGACCTCCGTCGCCCTCCAACTACGGTCCTTCCAACCAAACGAACATGTCAACAATGACTCTTTGTATTAACATCATGTAATGTACTCCATAAGATGTACATCAAGCTAAGACTTTCCACCAAGGAAGGACCTCATTTGTAATCAACTACAATACTAGTGGATTCATTCAAACTGGGCTAGGCCCCGTGGTTTTTTCCCCCTTTTTAGGGGTTTCCACGTAAAAATATTAGTGTCTCATGTGAATGCTAGACCTTCTCTCTTATCTGATTGCGTGCTGGATTTTCGTATACTGCTAAGACGATAAACTTTATATTTCTCAACTACCGCGAATACTCCTTGACGCAACAGTTTGGCGCCGTCTGTGGGAACATGGTTCCCAACTGGGGGGCAACTTTTGCTCTAATCTCAAAAGATTGCCCTTATAACCTTTCTGACATTAGTCATTGTTGCATCAGATGCGGACTGGGGGGCAACTTTGACCCCAATTCTGGTCAAAAAGATCCTCCGATGCTTTCTATATCAAGATGATATTTCAGGAAAATCCCAGCGACATGCAAGGATACTTCCAATCAATTACAAGCCTTATACAGACAATTGCTGGAATTTTACTTCTTGGGCAAGGTCTTAATCTTGACCTTAAAAAGGCAGTAACGGTCTAAAGATAGACCATTCTTCACCTTTGATTTGGGATATACGCGGCGTTCGCCCCCTCCCAATCAAAGCAAAATTAATCCCAGGGGGATTCAATTCGACCTCTTCCACACAGGTTAACGTCGTTAAGAAAAAGACTCCGACATATAACCTCGGAAAGGTCTCACATCCTTGGTGGATTCTCCCGACCTCTTCCACACAGGTTAACGTCGTCGAGCAAAGGCTCCGACATACAACCTCGGAAATGTCCTACATCCTTGGTGGATTCTCTCGACCTCTTCCACACAGGTTAATGTCGTCGAGCAAAGGCTCCGGCATACAACCTCGGAAAGGTTTTACATCCTTGGTGGATTCTCTCGACCTCTTCCACGCAGGTTAACGTCATCGAGCAAAGGATCCGACATACAACATTGGAAAGGTCTCACATCCTTGGTGTATTCTCTCGACCTTTTCCACACAGGTTAATGTCATCGAGCAGGGCTCTGACATATAACCTCGGAAAGGTCTCACATCCTTGGTGGATTCTCTTGACCTCTTCCACACAGGTTAACGTCGTCGAGCAAGGGCTCCGGCATACAACCTCATATAGGTCTCACATCCTTGGTGGATTCTCCCGACCTCTTCCACACAGGTTAACGTCATCGAGCAGGGCTCTGACATACAATCTCGGATAGGTCTTACATCCTTGGCGGATTCTACTGACCTTTTCCATACAGGTTAACGTCATCGAGCAAAGGCCCTGACATAAAACCTCGGATATGTCATAAATCCTTGGTGGATTCTCACGACCTCTTCCATACAGGTTAACGTCATCGAGAAAAGGCTCTGACATGTAACCTCATATAGGTCTTACATCATTGGTGGATCCAATATCGGTTAACATCGTCGAGAAAAGCTCTGACAAACAACCTCAGATAGATTATACATCCTTGGTTAACATCACTAGAATGCCGTCAATGGACTTCCATCGGACTTTTGCACAAAATTAAATTTCTACCTCATGTTGAATTCCCTCATGTCACTGAATTTTTGCCTTGTAGGACTTTCAACGGACTAATACCCGACGTTGTAGTTCTACGCGACGCCAGACTTCTACTCGTCGTAGAACTTCTACTCGTCGACAAATTTTCATCTCTCTTCTACCCGACGTTGAACTTCTACCCGACGTCAGACTTCTCCCTGTCGTCGGACTTTTACTCGTCAGCAGACTCCTACTAGTCGTCAGAATTCTGCTCGTCGACGAACTTTCGTCGGTCTTATACCCGACATTGAACTTCTCCCCGTCGTCGGACTTCTGCTCGTCAGCAGACTCCTACTCGTCGTCGGAATTCTGCTCGTCGACGAACTTTTGTTGGTCTTCTACCCGAGTCGGACTTCTCCCCGTCGTCAGACTTCTGCTCGTCAGTGGACTTCTACTTGTCGTTGGACTTCTGCTCATCGATGAACTTTCGTCGATCTTCTACCCAACGTTGAACTTCTACCCGACGTTAGACTTCTCTCTGTCATTGGACTTCTGCTCGTCAGCGGACTCCTACTCATCGTCAGACTTCTGCTCGTCGATGAACTTTCATCGGTCTTCTACCCGATGTCGAACTTCTCCCCGTCATCGGACTTCTGCTCGTCAGCGGACTTCTACTCGTCGTCAGACTTCTGCTCATCGATAAACTTTCGTTGGTCTTCCACCGGACGTCGGAATTCTACCTGTCATCGGACTTCTGTCCGTTAATGGACTTTCATCGGTCTTCTGCCCAACGCCGTATTTCTACCCAACGCCGGATTTCTGCAGTTCAACAGATCTCTCGAAGAACAGAGGGGCGAAAAAATCCCGTAACTCCTGCACGAGACGAGGGGAGCTAATTCGAACAGGGGAAATTTCTCGCTCGTAAATAGCGGAAGCCTCAACCGTCAAAAAGCCGGAGGGAGGAGAAGAAATCCCGTAAGCTTCTGCACACAAGGAGGGGCGCTAATTCGAACAGGAAAAATTTCTCACTCACAAATAGCGGAAGCCTCAACTGTTAGAGAGCCAGAGAGAGAAAGAGAGAGAATGTGCAAGTTTTTTGAAAGCCTAGGGGGCCTATTTATAAGTTTTTGAGAGAATGAGGGGGAGTTATTCCAATTTTTGAAATCCCAAAATTTTTTAAATTTTTTTCTGAATTTTTTGAAATTTTTTTTCGGAATTTTTTGGACCTAAAAATAGAATCAACTCTATTTTTGGGCAAGTGTGGGGCCCACATTGGCCCTGCAGCCAACCGCTCGCGCGAAATGGCGCGATCCGCACAAAAAATAGTGCTCGCGCGTGCGATTCGTGCAAAAAATAGCGCTCGCGCGTGCGATCCGCGTCAGCGGTCCGCTGATCGCAGGCCGTTGTTTCGCACGCAAAACAGCGCGCGGTCAAAGACCATGCGGTTAGATCACATTTCACGCAGGTCCTTCCACGCCATGCTGTTCTGCAAGAGCCGCCGCCTATGCGTGTCCGGGCCAAATTTTTGGCCCGGACGGTCCGATTCGGACATTTTTGGGGTCCACGGACATGTTTTTCGACGTTTCGGACTCGATTTTGATACTTTCGGAGCTCAACGGGGCCTCTATAATCAAGTTTGAGTAAGCTATTAATTTTTGGAACGCAATTTTTTGAGATTTGACCAGTGTAAAATTTCAGAATAAGTATTTTTAGACTCCTGAAGCTACGACGTCCGAAAATAGAGGGGAAACTGATGTATTCTTAGAAAATTATCTTGATTAGGCACGACTCTCAAGGCAAAGTCAGTTCAGAAGCTTCAAAAATTAAATCCGGAAGCACCAAAACTCCGATTTCAGCGAGTCTATAGTCAAATTGAGCGTCTCGGAAATACGAACCCAACGACACCAAATTCGACCCAATCTGAATCCAAATGGGTCCGAGTCAAGGACCCGAAGCACAATTAGAAGGTTCAAACCACAATTTGAGTTACCAATTGGTCTTTGATTTTAACGAGCTTATACTCGAATCAAACGGCTCGACAAGACAAATATAACGGGCCCAAGATCACCTAATTATGATATCATTAAGGCCTTCAAATGTCCAATGAACGGTACATGATCAAAGGATTCGATATCGACCGTCCATTCAAACCACTCCCAATTTGCCCAAGATCACACGCCTATTTACGGGCTATGCTACTCCAAAAAAACTATAAATAGAGCCCTCATTCTACACAAAGGGGACTCAAGTGAAGAGAGACAAGAAGAAAAGGAGAAAGGGGAAAAGAAGAATCCTCTCCTCCTCGACCACCGCCAGAGCTCTTCCCGTCGCCCGAATACGCCGGGATTATGTCGAATATTTGGGAGAACGCCAGAAGTCTTCCCAACTTCAACGGGATGTGGAAATTCTTCTCAATTAATGATAGAGTTCCCTCCTGACGCCGAAATTCCACCCAAGTGAGGCTAGAGTTCTCCTCTTCCACCAACAGACGTCGAATTTCTACCAGACGTCGCACCTTCATTCTTCGCCAAGTTTCTACCCGACACCGGACTTCTACCAGTTATCGGACTTCGCTGGATGTCTACACGAAGATGGATTTCTTTCCATTGTTGGACTTTTACTTGACGTTGTCCTTCTGATCTTCGTAGTCAGACTACAGTCTTTCCGACCTCCGTCACCCGCTGACTACGGTCCTCCTGACTTATGTCGCTCGCCGAATACAGTTCTTTCAACCTCCATCGCCCGGCGACTACGGTCCTCCTAACTTATGTTGCCCACCGACTATAGTCTTTTCGACCTTTTTCGCCCGCCGACTACGGTTCTCCTTACTTATATCGCCCACCGACTACAATCCTTCCGACCTCCATCGCCAATCGACTTTGGTCCTCCTAACATACGTCGCCCACCGACTACAAGTCTTCCGACCTCCGTCGCCCTCCGACTACGGTCCTTCCGACCAAACGAACATGTCAACAATGACTCTTTGTATTAACATCATGTAATGTACTCCATAAGATGTACATCAAGCTAAGACCTTCCACCAAGGAAGGACCTCATTTGTAATCAACTATAATACTAGTGGATTCATTCAAACTGGGCTAGGCCCCGTGATTTTTTCCCCCTTTTCAGGGGTTTTCCATGTAAAATTATTGGTGTCTCATGTGAATGCTAGACCCTCTCTCTTATCTGATTGCGTGTTGGATTTTCGTACAATGCTAAGACGTTAAACTTTATATTTCTCTACTACCGTGAATACTCCTAGACGCAACAAATATATAAATTTATAATATCAACAATTTATGATAATTAATATAATATAAATAATTAAATATATGACCATTTAATAATTTTTATAAATTTTAAAATATATATACATAACAAAAAAATTATAAATATAAATATTATTTAATAATAATATATTTATAATTAAATATCTTTATAAGAATACTATTTATTATAATATATATATATATTTATAATATTAATATTTTATATTTTAATTCTTATACTATATATTATAGTAAATTTATAATACATATTGATCAAATTTGTAGCCCAACTAAGCTAAAATTTGAAGCTCAAATAAGCCCAAATTGGAGAGAGAAGTCTATCCCCAGCGGAGTCGCCAGAAAAATCTGGGAGAAAATAAAATCTCAAACTTACTTTATTTTATTATTTATTTAAATATAATTCTTTTATGTAAATATTTAATTTAGTAGAGTATAATAGAATCTATATTGTATACTAAATCTATATAATTTAAATATATAAAGAGAAGGAGAGAGAGATAGATTTTTTAAATAACTTTTGAAATAAAATTTATCCTATTTTTATTTATGGAAAGTAATTTGCTTTTTTTATATTTTTGAACATTCTCTTTCAATTGAATCTATATAGTCGAAAATCAGACTGCCTCGAAAGACAGAAACCAAAAATCTACTCGTATGCGAATGATGTATGAAACAGTTATATATGAAAGAGCTGATTTTATTAATATAATTTTCATCGGTTACACCCCAGAATTTGCAGTAAAGTAATGGTGGCCAGGACCCACCGACAACAAACCTGGGTTCTAAGCCTACGAGAAAAATAGAATTAAGTATAACTGCTTCTGGTCTTCAGGCTCCAGGTTTTCTATGGAATTCCAAAAAAGAACGTCCTTCTAAAGGAGGAAATTACTTTTGGAGCCCCATTTGTATATTTGTAAGCAGTTATCTTTAATTCTTTTACAAACTCCAGACACTGTACAGACTCAATCTATATACAACAATTCTAGGAAATGAAAAGCAATACATCAGATCCTAAAAACATTCTACTGTTGTAGTAATATAAAAGACAAGAAATAAAGTAGTTATATAATAATGCATGTTATGAGTGTGTTGTGTATAGTTATAAATGCAGGAAAGTAAAGACAGAAAAGTAAGTACACGGTCCTCACTTTATTCACTCCGCTCTCTGGTGTATAGACAGAAAAATAAATATGCTATGCTATGCAGTACAGAAAAGTAATCAATCACACATAGGTGCCCTATAGGCAAGACACCCGCAAGCAAACCACAACAAGCCACCGGCCTAACTTAGGCTAAAGTTGGTAGTCCTAGTAAGCATCTAAGTGTGTGAAGAAAGCTGTGTGGCTTGGATAGGTCCTGATGGTTTATTTGTTTAAATTTCATGTATTTTTAAAATTGATTAATTACAGGCCGAGGGAGTTTGATTAAAGTTTAAATAAGATGTATTAATGATTTTTTTTAAATTATTCCAATTTTAAATGTTAAAGTTTATTAATTTAGATTATAAAGAATTTATAGATTGATAATTCCCTAAGTGCAGGAAATCATCAATTTATAAATCCTAGGACTTCCAAAATAAATACCCGCCTTAGACAGAAGGTATGTATTCATTTTGAGAGTCCCCAAAATTTATTAAGGAGAGAGAAAGGGACCTTATGAGTGTAATACGACATGCCCTCCTGAAGGAATCTAGCACGCCGTATAAGGTCGGTAGTTTATTATTTTTGTTTGAAGATCTCCAAATCCAAATGGATTAGTGCCTTCCTAAAAGGAGTCGAGCACAATCCATAGGAGATCTCTTTGTTATTTAAATATTTTAAGGATCTTTAAAAGTCAAAATGCCCAAAGTCCTCCAAAAAGAATCAAACTTTAGGCATAGAAGACCCAAATTCGTTTAATCTAAATCAATTATCAAATTTGATTGATTAAGATAAATCTTAATCGACCAAATTATCTAATTAATTTAGATTAAAAGACTATAAAATTTAATTGAATAATTGACAGATTTTAGTTAATAAGATTGAGAAATATTAAGAATTGGAGGTTTATTATATTATTAAGGATTTGAAATTGATTTAGAGATCTGATTTTTTATGATTGGTTGGATACCACCTTTGTTTCACACCGAGGCCGTGAAGTTTATTTCACCTTCCTTGGGGCTAAGCTAATAGCCTCATAGGCCTGGGTTACCCAGTGGTACCCGGTATATTTAAGTAGCTTAAGTTAGTTAAGAATTAGGAGTTAATGAATTTTATTAGAAATGTGTTGGATTACTGATTTTAGAAGTTAGTTAGCCATTTCTGGAGTTTTAGAGCAAATTTTGAATTTTTAGGAATTTTGGGATATTTTAATCATTTAATTAAGGGGTTGAAAATTAACTTTTTATCTAAGGTTAAATTCTGGAAAATTAGTATTTTATTAAAATATTAGACCTTATGACGATCAGTTAAAAGGTAAGCTTTGCTGAAATTGGATTTTTCTGGATTTAGTTATGCAGGTTTGAAGTTTTGAACTAGTTTTAACCTATAGTTGACCATTTTGTTGACTTTTTGTATTTAATGATTTCATGGTATTTTTATATTTTTAATAAATATTAGGCCTTATTATGAGTTGAATGCAACTTAGTTTGATCAATTTGAATTTTTCTTGAATTAGTTATGGATTTTCAAAGTTTAAACTATTTAATGAATTTTTGGAAATTGTTTAATTAAGGTCCTTTTTATGATTTTGCTCCAAATGGATTCCAAACCTCTTGAAATCAGCTCCAAAGGTCAGGGATGACCTAAGGAGGGATTTTCAAGTTTTTGGGAATTTATTGGAATTTTTAATTATTATTAATTAATTAAATCAATTAAATATTGGATTTTACTTAAAATTAAACTAAAGTTTAAATTGCTGTCAAATTGATTTGATTTTAATTTTCTTTGGTTAAAGATTAGATTATGGTTAGTTAGAGGTATTATTTATAATTTTTGGATTTAATATTGATTTATTATATTTTCTGGAAGTTTAGGTGATTAAGGATTTGATTTGATTTGTAAAATTTGAGATTGGAATTTTGGTTTTAAAATCATTGAATTTATAATGTTGAGTTGATTACAGTGATTTGAGTTTGATTTAGATTTTTTTAGATTTTTATTTGATTTATTTGGGTTTATTAAGATCAAAGAGAAAAGAATTCTTAATCTACTAGTTGTTTTGAGATCAATTAATGTCAAATCAAGGTACATTTGATTAGAAGGGTATATGACACTAGTTTTCTATGTTTATGTTCAATCCCAAAAGGGATATATGTGTAGTTCTTCCTAAATCTTTCTAAATTTACTAATACCAATTACTTAATTATTATCCTTAGTGTCACTAGGTTATAGGAAAGCAATCAATGTTCACTAACCCTTTGAACACTAAGTACAAGCACACATTAAAGCAATCATGAACAATATAAAGTGTCCTAACGCTGTATGGAATTATTCATAATAATTATTAAGTCATAGACTACAATGTAATCTATTAACCAAACAATTCCCTATGAAGAGATGGCTAATCAAATTGAGTTGACAATACTTAGAGAAAGAAAGGGTTCTCTCTAAGCATATTTTCTCTCAATTTCATATCTTAATTATGTATGATTTGATGATTATATATGTATATAGATGACTAGATACATATATAATTTAGTATTCTAAAACAAACAAATCTCTATAGAATCATACATAATTAAGAAACCAAATCCATTTATCAGTAAAAGAGAGACTTCTACTGACTCCATAGAACCCTAATATGCTTGAAATGAGTTTTAGATTGAGTAGATTATGAATTTGCAAAAATCAAGATCAAATTATGATCAAAATTTTGTAAATTCATAATCCAGTTCATATTGCATCAAAATGGCATTAGAAAATTACTGGAGGTCCATCCTAAGCTCTACTACATCTCTGCCAAATTTCAACTCAAGATAATATATATATATATATATATATATATATATATATATATATATATATATATATATATATATATATATATATATATATATATATATATATATATATATATATATATATATATATATATATATATATATATATTTAAAAATAAAATAAATATTTCAGTATTATTGAAATTATTAAAAATATATTACTAAAAATAAATTTTTATTATTTTTTATAATAAACTACTGGAAAATATGAACAAAACAAGCCCAAGAACTCCAGAAATGGATTAGAAATGAAATTTTGGGGAATTTTTGAAGTTTTGGCAATTTTTTTTGATTTATTTTAAATATTTTAAATTCAGTCAAACGGCGGCGGCGCTGGGACACACGGCGCGCGTGGGCGTGGCCACGCGGATGGCGGCTGTCAAGTGGGACCTGCCACTTAAATGAGTCAGCAAAGCTTAATAACCCTCGGATCAACCACGGCTTGATCCAACGGCTATGATCGAAGCCGTGGTCGATCCCGATCTAAAACGATCGGACGATCAATGCTACTCCCGCAGTTTGAAATGGACATACCAGATTGAAATTGGGTAAACCGGTTTATTCTCATGTTTCGCACGGACAGAGCCGAGCGAAACGAACTATTAAATCTTGGCCGTTGGAATCAATCAGATCGAAACAACGGCCCTGATTTCGTCTTCCCCGTCCAGACACCGTAAACCCTAAACCTAAAATTTTATTTAAACTTCTGAAATAGTGGATTAAATGGCATGAGGAGTGAGATCCTGGAGACAGTCACTGATAAGAAGAGTGGGGAATAGTTTTCTTGCCATTTTATGCAATTTTTAGGAAGTTATTTAGGGCCTAAGTAAACGCCTAGGGTTTAGGATATCTCACCGAAGGATGGATCGATTTAGTTGATTCTTTCACGGTTGAATTTGTAGGCTGTCCACGTGTTGTTATCCTTCAAGCTTCGAGCTTGGAGGATCACTGGAGATGAAGTTGAGGGAGCTCGAACAGAGAGAGCTCTCGATCAACTACTGATCTCATCGCCGGCAGCTTCAAATGACGAGAAATCACTGGGAGAATGAGGGAGGAGCTATGGGAAGTGGAAACGAAAGCTCAGAATAATTGGGGAGTGACTGGAATGGGGATTAGCTTGGAATTAGTCCTTCTCGTCCCTCTTACCCTATTCAGCCTTTGGAGCCAAAAGCAACGGCTGGGATGCATCAGAGGGAGTGCTGGGATATTTGACACCTGGATCAGGTGGTTAGAGGATAGAGGAGTGGAGTGTGCTGGCTGGGGTGGTCAGAAATTTGTCTTCACATGGGAGGGGACCATCCGAGCTGGCTGGTCTTTATTGGATCGAACCCAAGGATGGGCTGGGTTGAGTTGAACCTAGGGAAGCTTCTAGAGTCAGGAATATGGGCTGGATTAGCCTGGTTCGAGCTAGGAAGGTTGAATTGGTTGCATTGACCATATAAGCTCATTTGAGTGATTGTTGATTGTTTGACCAGTCAACAAAGGTCAAGCCAGCTTAAGTGGAGTCTGGATGGGTCTTAGGGATTAATGCATGAGTCTATAATCCATATGAAACCATGATCGGGGTGTTTGAGTGTGAGTTGACCACTCAAGCTCATTTGAGCATATATTGACCCTTTGACTAGTCAAAGGGGTCAATAGGGTTGAGGTGGAATTTATGTGGAGCTTAATGATTGGTTGATTGAATCACAAAGGGTTTAGATGACTAGATGCAATATATGAGTGATGAACTTTGTATAAAAGGAGATTTAACCAAGGATTGAGGTTTGACTAAGTCAAACTTGGTGTAATTTGACTCCAAATAAGTTGAATGGACTTGACTCAAGTTTTGATGCTGGTTTGAGGGTTTGAATGAGTTAGGCAGATCAAATGGGTTGAAATGACCCATTAAGATCCTTAAGGGAGAATTGGGTCAATTAAGTTAACTGGGTCAACCAGGTTGACCTAGGGTGTGGGTCTAGGCTGGATAAATTTGATTAGACATTTGGAGTTTAATGAGGGTGAGTTTAGGATTTTAAATGGCTGTTGGGGTCAAAAGGGCTTGATGGGCCCTTAATGGGCTTTTAGGCCAAAACTGGTTGACTTGGTCAACCAGTTGAGTTTAGGGTCTGGAAATGGATTGAACAAATTCAGAACATTATTTTGAGTTTATTGAATGTAGTCCCAGGGTTTGGAGAGATCAATTTGGTCAAAATCACCATTTGAATCCTTAAGGGCCTTCTTGGGTCAACTATGTTGACTTGGTCAACCAGGTTGACCCAGGGGCTGGGAATGGGTTGAACAGGTTTGGTTTGGCATTTGGAACATGCTGGAAGTGGTTGCATTCAATTTGGAGCTCATTTGATTTGAAATTGCTATTTGAGCCCCCTTAGGGATATTTTGGTCATTTTGACCCCTGGTCAAATAGGGGTCAAAGTGAACCCACCAAGAGGCAGTTTAATGTTCAGTGAGTCAGGATTGAAGGTCTGAAAGTGATTAGAGACTCTGGGGAGGTCTCCAAGGTCAGGGTTTAGTGAAGGGCAGGTCCAGTGGCATAGGCTGTAAATATTTGAAGGTTTTACAGCCTTTGGGTTTTGATTTAGTAACTGGGGTCAGAGAGCTCAGAATGGGCTCAAATTTAGAGAGTTGATACTAGAGACATGCTCCATCAGTATGAAACTGACAGAACCTGAATCAGAGTCCATTTCATTGGGTTTCAAAGTATTCAAAGCTTTGCTGGAAAAGGCCTTTAGGACCTGAGATCTGAGTCTAGAATTGATTGGGTTTGTATTGACTTGAATCTGGATTGGGTTGAGGATCTTATTGAAGACCTCATACAAAAATGAGGTCAACACAAACATTTCAAGTTAACTAAGCAAACATTTGGTATGTATAGTGCTCTTTTGGTCCTATATTGACCTTGGGAGGACCATTTTATGGACTTCATTTTAGGTTTTCCAAGAACTCTATGAACATGATAGTATTTTTATGATTATTGATCGGTTATCTAGAATGGCAAATGTCTTACACTTTTCGAAAACTAATGATGCCACCCATATAGCCAAACTTTTATTTAAGGAAATTTTTAGACTATATGGGTTACCATCCACAATAGTTTCAGATAGGAGTGTTAGATTTATTTCATATTTTTGGAAAATTCTATGGAAAATATTTGGAACACAATTAAAATTTTCATTTGCATTTAAACCCAAATTGATGATTAAATAGAATTTGTTAAGAGAACCCTAGGCAACAACTTGCTAAGGTAGTAGATAAAAATATTGGCACATGGGACTTACATCTTCCTACTTCTGAATTTGCTTATAAAAACACTATTTCTAGAACAACTTAAAAAATACATTCTAAAGTTATTTATGGATATAACCTAAAGAAACTTTTGATCCAGCAAATATTCCTCATTACTAAAGTTTTTATGTTGTGTTCACATTTACAAAAAAATTAATAATCTACATGACCAAGTAAAGCAACAAATCCAATGAAGTAATAATAAATATGTGAATGTGATAAATTATAAACATTCAACTAATGAATATAACAAAGGTGAATATGTCATAATTTGAATTCGGCCAGAGTGTTACCCCACAAAATATAACAAGCTTCAAGATAGGGCTTTGGGCCCATTTAAAATTCTTAAGAAACTTGGATGAAATGCTTATCTCTTTGAATTGCCTTCTTACTTGTATATAAATCATGTTGTTAATATTGAGGATATATTACCTTATCAAAGAATTATTAAGGCTCTAGATTTGCAAGATAACCCTATTATAGGAGACACAACTCTAATTTATAGGAGTCATGTGCCCTGTAATTCTTAGATATTTATGGCATCATTTCAAAATAACTCTCTATGATAAAAGGTTCATCACCTAAATTCTTCGTTAGATGGAAAACTAACCTCCTTATGAGGATAAATGGTTGAATAAAGAAGATATAGAGAAGCTTATGCCATGTCTTGTTGAAGAATTTATGGACTTTAACTCTATAGAGCAGAATTCTTTAAGGTTTGGTGGAGTTGATGCACCACGAAGATAAAGGTCAATGATAAGATCACAAACAAAGGCCCATCATTAGAATTTGGGCCATTCATTATGAAAAACTTTCAATGCAAGCCCATGAACATCACATACTACTTTTAAATTTATGAGAGAATGATTTGAAATCTTAATTTAATGCCCCTTGATGGGTAGGTGGACCATATAAGTTAAAAAGAAAAAGAACTTTATAAATTAATTGATTTCAAGATCACTCTACTTGCCCGTTATGACCAATTCAAATTTTCATGTATTTAAAAACTTTTAATTTGATTTTATTTCGTTTATTCTCTTTCTTTATGTCTTAAAACATGTCATCAATTCATATAATAGTATTTTATTTACTCTTAAGATTTTTTAAAGTTATTTAGGCTTAGAAAAGGTCTATAAATAGGACCTTACTTTATACTTTTGATTCATTGAATAAAAGTAATATTTTTCTCATTCAAATTTCATGTGGAAAAATTTGGAGCATATTTACTCATTGGTGGAGCTTGATGGATGATCCTTTAGGGCTTTGGTGAGTCCTTAGTTATCTCTTTGTATCATTTTTCCTTTTATTTTCTAACACAATTTTCATCTCCTCTACTTAGCCTCAAGCTTAGCATTCCTTAAACCCAAATATATCTAAACTCTCCAAAACTCTCCTAAATAGCCCCACACATCTCTCATAACCTTTCATGACCTCAAATCCCTAAGAACCCTAGTATACCATAGCCAAAGTTCCAATAAAGAGAGGTAATTTCTTGCCATAAGTAACTAGATTAAAAATTTGTAACTTCTCAACGACTAATCCAAAATCTATAAAAATATTACCAATATTAGTTTTCTAACATTCCAAACCTTTGATTTGGAGTTTCTCAGTATTTTTCTCCAAGGAAAACCCATCTTCTTAGAGCTTATAATTTTAGATTCAAAACTATCAAAAAATCTTAATTCCAGCCTCACCACCACCCAAATAACTATTCCATCATCACCCCAAGAGGAACACCGATCAAGTTGCTGCCTTCACCATAAAGATTCCCTTGATACAAAATCATTTTGGTATCAGAGCCATGTTCTAAATAAGTCAAGATCATGGAGCTTGAAGGCACATGTCACTCAATGTAGAAGCTAGAAATTTTTATGATGGGATATGATTTTTTTAATGAATTAAAAAAACTCATGAAATGCTCACCACCACATCATATTAGTATTAGATATTTCAAGTGAAGAATTTAGTTAATTCAAGTTGCTTTACTTTGTGTTGGTTTAGCTTTTGATATGGCATGGAGACCTTTCCTTTGGGATAGCTTGGTAACTAATTTCCCATAAAATAATAATTAGACCCATGTCCATACTATCACCTTTGGACAATTCATGGATTTTTCTTTTCCAATCTTGAAAAAATTATACCCCACAAGAAAAAAAATTATTTCTACCACAAGCAAAATATGCCTTTAAGCTCCTTAACTTTGAATTCTTTAGAGCCTTGGCTCTGATACCAAAATGATGTCGTATCAAAGGGATCATTATGGGGAAGGCACCAACTTGATTGGTGTCCACTTGTGGTGGTGATGGAATAGTTATTTAGGTGGTGGTGAAATTAGAATTTAAATTTGTATTTTGTAAATAATACATGATACTAGTATAATTCACATCCATATTACTACTAATGAATTTTTCATCGATAAAACTATTGGTAACTACTGATGACATATGTATTGATACAATCTGCGATGATTATTGAAGGATAATTCTTCAACGAATTATTTTCTAAAATCCATCATTAATTTAATCATTAGAAATTCCAATAGAAGTAAAATTTATTTTTCCATGAAGGTTTTACCAATAATTAAGTTTTCACTATAATAGCCATCATTAAAAGGTTCATCGAAAAAAAATGACCAATTTGTAATGAATAATTCTGTCATTTAGTGACATTTTTTTTTTTTTAGCTTATTATAAAAAATGATCCTTATTCATACTCTTATTTCTATTATATCAGTCATTTAGTGGCATATATCTAAGATGAATGTAGTAAATGCTTTTAAAAATGGTGATCTTCAAGAAGAGTTATATATATTTGCCCATCTTATTATTTCTTCTAACCCTAAAAAAGTTTACAAACTTAATAATTCATTATATAGTCTTGAATAGCTACCACAATCTTGGTTTAAGAAAGCTCTCTACTATGCTTACATTACTTTGTTTACATCCTAGTGACCATGACTACTTGTTTTCTTAGGTGCACATCCAACAAACTTATTCTAATTTTCTTATGTGATGATGATATGATTATTACAAGTAATGATGTTAAAGTATTACAATTTAAATTTGGAATTAGCTTCTCATTTTGAAATAAAAAAAAATGGAACTTTTAGGTCATTTCATGGGTAGATAGAGCACCTTTTGACTGTCCCCACTTAATATCATTTTATTGTTGGTAATTTGGTTTATCTTACAATTAAATAATTATATATTACCTATGTTATTTCACTATAGGAAAACCCGCTATTACCGGCGGAATATATCCGCCGGTAACACACAAAATCCGACGGAAGTCCTAAGTTTCCGGCGCATTTACGGCGGATTTTTGTGCACCGGTTTGGGTCTCAACGGAAAAAACTTTCCATCTTTTTATGAGATGCCGGAAACTATTCCGGCGCACTTTCCAGCGCATTACTGGCGGAAAAAAATGATAGCCAAGTCGGCGATTTTCAATCGGACATTCCTGCAACAACTTTGCTGGAAGTTTACGTCATATTGATCCGCCAGAAATTTTCGGCGGACAAAATGCCGTAGATATGCGTCGTAAATATGCTACGGCTAGTTTATGGCATCTATTTGACGCCGGAACCCGCCAGCGGATAGGACGCCGTAAACTGTGCCGGTAAGTTCCGGCGTCCAAATAAACGACAGCATGATCGAAAAGCCATGTGATTCCACCACTATATATGTTCTATATGCAGTGCATTAGTGTGTTACATATGAAATTGATAACATTATCAATATCCTTTGCAATAACATTATTGTTAGATATATTGATTAATATAATGCAAGTGGGGCTATGGTGTAGGTCTTAGAGGAGAAAAACATAATGCATGCGATGTTAAAGTATAAGAATATACGTATGGGTGATAACTATGGCACAAATAGGATTATAGAAAAAATATTGAGGAAAATTACAAACATAAGTGAGATTATAGTGCTTGTCTTGGGTATAAGAATATCCTCCTTACTCTCAAAAAATGTATAAGAATATCCTCCTTACTCTCTTTATATTTGTCCATCAAAACTCTCAAAAAATGTATAGCTTCCATAATAGACTAACTCAGCATGAATCCAAACAAATTAAAAAAAAAAAAAAAAAAAAACCTTACAATCAACGGGTAAACGATGGGAGGCGGACCGTGAATACTAGCGGTCGGAACTGGAGCTCTCGCTGGTGACACTACAGGAAAAACGCCAAAAATCGGCGGTTTTTTCCGGCGGTTACTATGGCAAAACCGACGTAACATACAGACTATGATCAGAAGAAGAACCTCCATAATTATGTGACAATCATGACTTTTGAGTCCAAATAACCTTACAGATTTCAAGTCAACACATCGGCTTATATTTGATCCATAGCCATCAGGCATCTTTAAACCTTTAAACCACTAACATATCGATCTTTTTTGTTCTAACGTGAAAGAGTATGGAGCTTTGGGCTTCATTAGTTTACCGTCAGTTGTTGTTACTAACTACAGATTTTTTCGCCGACAAAACTCTATAATGTCCATCCTTGCTTTGACATTATCTTTACTCTTACCTTTAACATCCATAATTGTATTAAAAATATTATCTAGGAAGTTCTTCTCAATGTGCATAACATCCAAGTTATGTCTTATAAAATTAGTTCTCCAATAAGGTAATGTCCAAAAAATACTTTTTTTTGTCCAATTATGTTGAACACCATAACACGGAAATTTAGACTCTGATAGCATTGGAAAATCAATAATTGTTAGAATGTCGGAAAGTCTCTATAGTACATCATCACCACTTAATCTGGGTGGAGGAGGTGATCGCTCAATTCTGTTCTTAACAAATGCTTCCTTATTTCTTTGGAACTGGTGATTAGGATGTAGAAACATACGATGACAATCAAACCAAGTATTTTTTCCTCCATGTTTTAATGTGAATGTTTTACTGTTCTCCATGTAGTAAGGACAGGCTAATTTCGCCGCTGTGCTCCAACCAGACAACATACCATAAGCTGGAAAATCACCGATGGTCCACAACAAAGCAGCTCAAAGGAGAAAATTTTGTTTTGTTGATATGTCATATGTGAGCACTCCTTCTTCCCATAATAATTTTGAGGTCATCAATTAATGGTTGCAAAAAGATATCAATTTTTGCTTTCGGATTATGTGGTCCAAGTATAATCATAGTTAAGAATATGAACGGAGTAGTCATACACATCTCTGGTGGAAGGTTGTATGGTGTTAATATAACTGGCCAATAAGAGTACGGTGCAGCTGTTTGACTATAGGGAGTAAAACCATCAGTACATAATCCCAATCTTATGTTGCGGGGTTCAGCAGCAAATGAAGGATGCACTCGATCAAAATATTTCCACGCTTCAGCATCTGATGGATGAGAAAGAACATCACTATTTGTTATTTTCTCCTTATGCCATCTCATATGGCCTGCTGAACTCATTGATGCATAGAGTCGCTAAAATCTTGGAATGATTGGTAAATAAAACAAATGGGAATATGACACATCTTTCTTTGGACGACGTTGTTTTCCCGAGTTTGGCTTAAACCGAGGAGCATTGCAGGTGCGACAAATAACTTCTGCTGTATCATCCTTATAGTATAACATACATCCATTGATAAACCAATCAATCTTTGTAGCAGTGAGACCCAGCTTGGATACTAATTTCTTTGTTCGGTACAAGTCTGAGGGAATTAGGTTGTCAGTTGGATTAGTTTTCTTCATAAGACCAATAACGTCATTAAAACACTCACGGGGAATATTATACTCAGTCTTAATACTTAGCATCCTCACTATAATGGATAATTCCGAATGTGTACTGCAACCTTCCCAAATTGGCTTTTGAGCTGAATGTAATAACTCAAAGAATTTTTGTGTCTCTGCATTTGGTGGCTCTTCCACTTTAGACCTTAAATTATGACCTGCTACATCAAAAATAAGGTCTTCATAGGGTCTACTCATTTGATCTTCATCAAATGTTTCATAAGCTGTAGAGGAACCGGCATGAGCATCTCTATGTGGCTCGTACTCACCATGTGATGTCCAAATTCAATAGTTTGGAAGAAATCCCCTACGATATAAATCAAGCTTCACATCATCGAGCTTGAGGAATGCTAGATTTTTATGCTTCGAACATGGACATCTAAACATTTTATCAAACTGAAAGGAAGGCAGTTGAGATGCAACTTGAATAAAAGTTTCAACTCCCTCTATAAATTCAACTGTCAATCCTTTTCGACCCGGCAACAATCTGTTATACATCTAATATCTCTCTTCTTGGATAGTCATTTGGACGTTGAAGCAAACGTCACCCTACATAGTTATGAAAATATTTATTAGAATACATGTATGTGCAAACGTGTTATAATTTAGGTGGATGAGTGGATTTACTCATAGTTTAATTTTCAATGAAATTGATCTCCAGAGAAAAGGGCATTAACTCAAAAAAGTTGCTATATAATATCTCTCAACCTAAACATCCTCATCTTTGTGAAATGGATCTCCAGAGCAAAGGGCATTAATTTTCAATGACATTTGCAAGAGGATGTATCTTTGTGTATACTTTTTGTTGATGCTATTCTTCTAGTTGATAAGATTAGAGAGGGGAGTTGAAGGTAAACTTGAATTATGGATGTCAATCTTAGAGTCTAAAGGGTTTCACTTAAGTGTATCTAAAACTAAATATATAGAGTGTAATTTTTGGCAACCAAGTCATTAATAAGAGTACACATCTTAGATATCTTGGATCTATTGTTCAGAGTGATGGTGAAACAGATGAGGATATTATCAGCACAATTCAAGTTAGATGGTTGAAATGGAGGAATGCATCGGGATTGTTGTGCGATAGAAAATTCCCCCTCAAACTTAAGGGAAAATTCTATAAGATAGTGAGACATGCAATGCTTTATGGTGCCAAATGTTGGCCATTATATGACAAGCATAATACTAAGTTAAGTGTTGCAGAGATGTTTAGGTGAATGCGTGGATGAGGATGTTTTGGTGGAAGAGTGGATTTACTTTTCTAGTCGCTCTTGCTTTCTCTCTATATATCGCTCTCTCTCTCTTGTTCTCTCTCTCTCTCCCTCTCACTCTCTTTTCACTCTCCCTCTCTTTTCTCTCTATCTATCGCTCTCTCTCTCTCTCTCTCTCTCTTTTGTTCTCTCTCTCTCTCTCCCTCTCACTCTCTTTTCACTCTCCCTCTCTTTTCTCTCTCCCTCTCCCTCTCCCTCTCTTTTTTCTCTCTCTCTCTCTCTCTCTCACTCAATCTCTCGCTCTCTCTAACACTTGCTATCTATCTATCTTTCTTGTTCTCTCTCTCTCTCTCTCCCTCTCCCTCATCTCAATACTAGCTCTTATTCTCTCTCTCCCTCCCTCTCTTTTATCTCTCTCTCTCTCTCTCTCTCTCTCTCTCTCTTGCTCTCTCATATATGATCTCTCTCCCTCTCCCTCTCTTGTCACAATCAAAGTCACAATCAACAAATTTGATCTACCCTTAAAAAAAATTTAAATCTACCCAAATGATTACAACATTACCTCTTGCATTTCTATCTAAATCATCCAAAATATCTCTAACACTTGCAAATGTCTAGTGAGAACAAATAATCAAAGAAAATCCATAAAAAAATACCTTAAAATAGAAATCTAGGGTTGAAAATTGGAAGTTGGCGGTCTGTTTGGGGTCGGACTGGGTCGGCGGTCGGACGTCGGAGCTTAACCGTCGGCGGCCGGATCTGGGTCGGCGGTCGGAGAAGCTTCGTCGGCGGCGGTCAGAGAAGCTTCGTCGGTGGCGGTCAGACGAGCGGAGGCGAGGCAGAGCGACCGAAACGAGAGAGAAGGAAAGAGTAAAAATGAAATGTGAGTTGCGGGACTGGTCGTATTAGGGCATTTACCGACGGTTTTTCGGCGTCCTGACCACTGGTCTAAAATAACTTATCAATGACGGTCCAGGCCGCCATTAAACCGCCGGTGCATATTGAAATCCGGCGGTTTACCGGCGGTTCAGGGACCGCCGCTAGTACCAGAGGCTTATCGTACCAAAATCATCGGTTAGGCCGCCGTTAAAAGCCGGCGGTTAAACCGCCGGCCATACCGCTGGTAACACCAGCGGTCCATAAATCGCCGGTAATAGGCATTTTTCCTGTAGTGTGAGGAGTGCTATGACCGTCGGCGACGTGCGATGACTGTCGGCGACTTCCGGTGACCGTCGGTGACCTCGATCTACGACGAGCGACGGAGGGCGACGAGCGAAACAGCGGCGATGTGAGAGAAAGCCACGAAAGAAATGAGCGGCCAGAGCGGCTCGGGTTCGAAAATAGGCCTTTCGCCGAAGGATTTTCCTCCAAGACGCCGAAAACCTTTCCCGGCGCCGTATGCACCGGTACTAAGTCGTTGAGTTTATATATATATATATATATATATATATATATATATATATATATATATATATATATATATATATTTATATATATTATATATATATATATATATATATATATTTTCATAGTTGTAGGAGGTGATCTAAGTTTTACCTTATTGATGTTATTGAAAATGAGAATTGGAAGTGTGTATGTAATCATTCTTAATTTATCATATGCCTTATCTACATGTTATTGATATTGCTTCAAATAAGAAGCATAGCCCATATATACTACTCATGCCTCATTATATTTTGAAATATACAATTGCAGTCTAATATGCAATAAAGTATTCTATACTATCCTTTACAAGAATTTGTGGCTCGAGTTTAATCATTAGATTATACAGTTGAGTTACAACCTCCATCTATTAGGAGAATAGCTAGTAGTCCATGATAGCACACATTCATAATACAGTGGATAAAATCATTGATCACATAGGAAGGTTATGTGATTACTATCACCAAATTGGAGATTATAGGTCTACTTGTTAAAAAAAATATTGAAAATACAAGGTGTAAATAACTTTCTTTCATTTTATATTTTTATAACAAATTTTATATGTTAATTACGTAATAGGAGACAAGTCATCATAAGCAAACACATATAGGAGGTGAAGAAGTCAGAGAAGATTAATAGCAAATAAGAAAAAAAAAACACTATAAATAAAGGATGAGTGATGAATCTTATTTATAATGCTAGTGAAGAATCATCTAAACTCTCCAAAATAGAAAAAGATCATTTTTTATGAGAAACTTGTATAATATAAGGTACAATTTGGAGAGAGAAAAAATGTAAGATCAGATTATTTTCGAAAAATATAAAAAATATCTATACAAAAACAACACAAGCTCAAGTGATTAAAAATCGACCAATATCAAAAGGTTAATAATATAGAGACATCCATGGAAGATATAATTTTTAGAATATAATCAGATCAATATATTAAAAAATTCATGTAATGATTATTCAATATATTTTTATGTCGGCTATCTGAATTAGGTGTAAGTGGGCATAGAAGAATGATCAATAAATATATAATTATGAATTAAAATTGCAATAGTAATTTTTTTTTAATTTTTAATTTTTCATATTTATGAAACATTTCTTGACATAATAATAATATGATAAGTTACTATTAAGATTACACTTAAAATTTTAATAGAGCATATTTTTTAAATAGATTAAAAAAAATCAATTTGGCTAAAAATTCATAACATTAAATAAGTCAAATAAAATTTAAAATATAATAATTGAAAAAATAAAAATTATTTAAAAATATATAATTTTTTTGGGAAATAAAAATATAGAATTAGAAAAAGGAAGATTAAAAACAATCAGCCTTTCCTCGTACGATATCTTATTTGTTCCATTAATATATATCGCCCCGAAGGACTTGGAGCGATAGTCCTGCTGTTTCTTCGTACTTTTCTATCAAAAATTCTTCGGGAAGCATTTTTCTTCTGGCTTTAGGAGAGATGAACGCGCTGTTCGTTCTTCTGCTGCTGCCTCTTCTCTCCCCTCTCTTGACGGCAAATGGCAAACGCTTCCGGCTCCCGACTGACTCCAGGGCTTACCTCACCCAAGAAGTTCACTGGTTTGATCAGACGCTCGACCATTTCTCTCCCACGGTGAACTCTCTCTCTCTCTCTCTCTCTCTCTCTCTCTCTCTCTCTCTCTCTCTCTCTCTCTCTCTCTCTCTCTCCCCGTGGAGGGTTTTGGGGCTTTAAAGGGTTCCACGGAGCTTGGTATTGTTTTTAGGATCCGTCGTCATCATTGACCTTATCCCAACTGTTTTTAGGATTCGTTTTGCTATTGGAAAGTGCGGTTATATTTTTATTTTTTATTTTATCTCTTTTGCAGCTAACTCTTTTAGTTGCGTCTAATGCTTAGAATACTGGATACAATTAAGTAATTTGTGGAAGCATTATATTAAACTACTTCAGGAAGTTTGGAATATCATGGATATTAAAGTTAGTTTTTATGAAATTGTAATCAGGCCAACTATATTGTATGGCGAGTGTTGGGCGATAATGAAATCATTGGTAGTTTAGTTGAACATTGAAAAAGAAAATGCATATTATAATGATTATGTTATAAAATTAGATATGATAGATTGAGAATTATGATATTAAAATGATGATTATTGAATATAAGTGGTAACTAAGTTTAGGTGTTTTGGAAAGTGTATAATGAAGAGTAGAAGATACAAAAATCAGATGGGTTGATTTAATTTATATCAATAGATTAGATAGAAAGGGGGGTAAACCAAATATTTTTTGAATATAAGTTGTGGGAAAAGAAGGATATAATAAGGGACAGATTATAGTATTGAAAATGCACAAATCAGGTTTAATTTCTCATGTAAAACTTAATAGAGATAAATGGAGGATAAGAATACGTAAAAGTTGCTGCTCATATTAAGGATGTGATAATAATTATTTAGAAGTGGTGAAACTATTCAATTGGATGTCAAAACTTGAAATATACTGCACAATAATATGGCATATAGATGGTTACATTGATGATTAAATACAAACATCTTCAGATAAGCGGTGCTTGAAAAAGATTAGTCTTATTATCAAACTTATCCACTTGTTGTCTCTGTTTATACATTGTCTGATCAATACAATTTTTTTTTTTTTTCCAAATTTTCATTTTGTAGCATGGATGTATTACAACATTGCATACACTTTTAACTTCCTAATTGTTGCTGCCTCTGCTTTTTCCTATAAAGAGGTGTGGGGTATTTTGTACTATAATCTAATTTCATTAATAAGTTTATTTCAACTTTCTATCTTTTTCTCTCTAGTCCATTTACTTGTAATATGGTATCAGAGTTGGTTCGACCCTATTAGCCTTTTCTCTTTTGCCACGGGAATGCTGAGCTAGGTGATATACAGCCCTCTCAGCATTTTCTACCTCCACGATTCACACAGTCTTGGGGTAACTTTTGTTTCATAGACCCTTGACAAGTAGAACACATGGAACAAGGCTATGAAGTTTGTAATCTTCATAAAAAAGGGGGGGGGGGGGGGGGGGGGGTGTTTGTTGCTGGATCCATTCCCAAATCAGAAGATTCTAACTCAAGCTTATTCACCTCTTGGACCCAGAATAATGACAATGCCATTTCTTGGATCTTGAATTCCATTTCAAAAGTGCAAGCATCCTCTATCTAGGAACAATGAGCAAAATTTGGATAGACATCCATGATCACTTTAGCTGAAGTCATGAATTGAAGATCTTTTAGCTAAGGTATGAATTAACTAACCTCAAGCAAGAGCGGGTTTCAAGGGCATCAAAACACATCTTCTCCATTAAAGATTTGTTCTCATGCAGAAGACACAATGATAACACTAGCGATATTTTACCCAATCGCATCCACATCATAGTTGGCATCTATAGAGTTATAAAATTAAATAATGACTTTATCCTATGAAATGTTCTCTACATTTCTGATCTTGATTTTAACTTGCTTTCAATAAGTGCCTAGTTAAATGACATCACTTACTCCTTTTGTATTTTTATCAAAATCATTTTCTTATTTGAAACTTATTGTTTGTTCTTCCTGAAAACTGCAGCTGTATTGAAAATTGTATAGTAATTACAGTGAAATAGAGAGTGGTATAGTAATTTGTATTGTATTTCCCATTAACCATTACAAGTGACCAGTGCATCGTATTTGTATGCATTATTATGGTAAGGGAAGAAGAGTTAGTTGAAGATGACCGGTGAGGATTTAATCAGCCGAAAGTAGGGACAACAGCAGAAGAGGAAGTGGCGACAATAGCAGAGGGACTAGCACCATAAAATGTGGTATGCAACTAGTGCAGCTTGCTTGAGTTAGTTAATAGCCCCCCCACAAGCTAATGAGTTTGGAGAGACCGTTAGCTTGTTCCGAAGAATTGAGAATCGAGCCTTAGGAAGCACTTTAGTGAATATATATGCAATCTGATCCTGGGAATTGATGTGATGAATTGTGATGGCATGATTTTTAATGCAATCTCTGATGAAATGATAATCCACCTCTAGATGTTTAGTTTGAGCATGAAAAACATGATTATAAGCAAGAGCAATAGCTAAAACATTATCACATATAATGATGTTGGTTGGGAAGTTGGAAATTTAAATTCCTTTAAAAGACGTCGGATCCAGATGATATCAGTTGCAGTGTTGGCTAATGCTCGATATTCAACTTTGGTTGAAGAGTGAGCAACGGTTGGTTGCTTTTTAACACATCAGGAAATGAGTATATCGCCAAAGAATAGCAATAACCTGTTGTAAACTTCCTATCAATGGAATCTAACCTAAGCGGAATTGGTGTAGGCCACCAATGCGGAATTGGTGTAGGCCACCAATGCGGATAAAGTAGAATTTATCGGCAATCCAAAGTGTAACATGCCTTGGAGGTACCGGAGCAAGTGTTTGATCGATTGAAAATGATGCATTAATGACGTATGCATGTTTGCTTGTGAGGCTTACGAGTTGGACTCCCATATATATAACAAATATTTTATGCAAGTGGGTCTCATAGGAGGTTGTCAACAACCAATGTAAATTTTTTTAATAATCATGACATGAATTTTTTAATATATTATTTTAATGTTAGGGCGTTATCTAGAAGCAATGCACTGTATGGCCTGAATACATTGAGAAGTGTGCAAGTGCTACTGCATTGTCTCCTAGGTGCAGTGATAAATAAGCAAGTGTTCCAACATTTTGAATGAATGTGGGAAAATAATTTAGTTCATGATACTAGAATTATGATGAAAATTTGGAATGTTGGTTCTTTTTTAGACAAATTAATGGAATTTATAGATAGTATGATTCACAGGAAGATAAATATTCCATGTATTCAAAAAATTAAATGGGTTGGAGAGAAGACTAAAGAGATTGATAGTTTAAGATTTAAATTATAGTATGCAGGTAGGAGTCTTATTATAAATGATGCAGGTGTGATTATAAATAAGAGTTTGAAGGATAATATTATAAAAATTAATAAAATTGAAGATAAAATTATAACTTTAAAGATTGTTGTTTATGCTAAGATCATTAATATTATAAATTTTTATGCTTCTCAAGTAGGTTTGTATATATGTTTAAAATTAAAATTTTAGAGTGATATAAAATAATTAATATAAAGAATATCTATTAAAAAAAGTTTTTATTGGACGATATTTAAATGGACATGTTGATAGAGTGGTAAAAAATTTTAGAAGTATTCATATGGTAGGACCATATTAAAATTTTGCTCTAGCTTATGATTTTGTAATTGCTAATACCTTATTTAAGAAAAGAGAGGAGCATCTTATCACTTATAAAAATAAATATAATAAAATTTAGATTGATTATTTTCTTATATGAAAATAGATCATTTAAATTGCAAATATTATAAAGTTATTTCGAATGAAAATTTATGTACCAACATGACTTATTTATTTTGGACTTTAAGATGAATATGTGAAATATGAAAAATAAAGTAAAATGTTATCCAAAGATTATATGGAGGCATTTAAAGAATACTAATAAAAATATTGAGAGTAAGATTCAAATCTTAATATTTTGATTGTGTATGAGGAATCTAATTTTATGTGGGACAAAGTAATTAGTATTCTAAAATGTTGCAAAGTGTGTGTTTGGAGTATAAAAAAGAAACGTAATAGTGAAAATAGTTGATGGTATACCCAAAATATACAAGAAAAGATGAAAAATAAGAAGTTTTATTATAAAAATAAATTTAGATATGAAAATTTAGAAAATTGAGAAAGATATAAAGGATTCCATAAGTAGTTTAAGAAAGCAATAAACATTGAAAAAATTTAGCTTTTAATGATTAATATAATAGATTAGATGTTAAGAAGGGCTAAAGATGTATGTATAAGTTAGCTAAACAAAGAGATATTAAGGATGATATTCAACATAGGTGATGAGATATTTTAATAAATATTTCAACAAAGATTGTGATAATATGATTGACTTTAGTGATCTTAGCACCTTAAATGAAAATATGAATTTTTGTTTTTATTGTCATATTAGTAAAATTGAAGTTAAAGAAACTTTAAAAAAGTGAAGTATGGAAATGCTTAAAAGATGAAGGAATTTATTGACTTACTAAACTTTTTAATATTATTTTGAAGATTAAAAAGATGTTAAATGAGTGGAAAAGAGTGTGTTAGTTTATATTTTTAAGAATAAAGGTGATGCACAAAAATGTTTGCATTATAGAGGAATTAAGTTAATGTATCATACATTAAAACTTTGGGAGAGAGTTATTAAGCATAGATTACGACGTGATGCTAATGTTTCTCAAAATCAATTTGGAGTCATGTCGGGTAGGTCTATTATGTAAACTATACATTTATTGAGAGGTTTGATGGAGAGTATTGAGAGAATAAAGAGGATCTACATATGATATTTATTGATTTAAAGAAAGCATATGATAAAGTTTCAAGAGAAGTGCTCTGAAGTGTTAAAAAAAAGGAGTTAATACTGTTTATATTCAAGTCATTAAGGATATGTATGCAAGAGCTATTACTTGTTCAAACACAAGGTAATTTGACTATGTATTTTCCTATTTCAGTTGGATTATAACAAGGATTAGCTTTAAGCCTACATCTTTTTGCTTTAGTTATGAATGTTCTTACTAGATATTTGCAAGCAGATGTACCTTGGTACATGCTTTTTGCTGATGATATTATTCTTGTTGATAAGACTAGAAATGGAGTTGAAGGAAAACTTGAATTATGGAAGTTCAACTTAGAGTTTAAAGGTTTTCATTTGAGTATATCTAAAATCGAATATATGGAGTGTAATTTTATTAGTAATATATTTAGTGAAGGGATTGTGACTTTGGGCAATCAAGTCATTAAAAAGAGTACACGTTTGAGATATCTCGAGTTTATTATTCAAAATGATGGTGACATAGATGGGGATATTATTAGTTGAATTCAAGTTTGATGGTTAAAGTGGAGGAATGCATTGGGCCTATTGTGTGACAGAAAAGTACCCCTCAATTTTAAAGTTATGTGTAAGTCAATTTTTTATCATGAATTTTGGCGGCCTCCCAATATCTCCTTCTTGTATTAGGCAATCTTTGGGAGTGCTGGGCCTTTTTATCACACTAAGAAAGACTTGTATGATCGATGTTGTAAGACACTGTGATTAGTGGTGGGGGGAGGGGGGTCTTCTATCCTACCGCGTAAAAAAAAGCCGTGGGTCTTAATGTATGTGCTTAGAATTTGCAATGTTTTCTAACCGCATCAAGAAAGATGCATAGAAGTATGAATATTTGAATTTTCCCTATCGTGCTAAAAAAAACGCACATGAGGCTTATGCTTTCCATCATTAATTTTGACTAAGAGTTTTTTCCATCACGTTAAAAAAAGCGCATATAGGTTCCGCTCATTTTGCTAAATGCATCGCACTCAGGATTTTTTGAGATTTAAAGGTTACATTTTTTTAATGCCTATGCATGAGTTGTAGTGACAAAGCGAGCATATTTTTCATTCACTTTTATCTTGTTCCACCATTAACTTAGATTTGAGGCTTCTTTAAAGTGCATGAAGTGAATCCAAATCAAGTTACTTTATTTTAAGAGATTCCAACATATGTGCTTTGACTATTTTCAAATCTAAGTTGTTGAAAACACAAGGCTACATTTTAAGATCAATTTCCTTTGTTACTCTATCTCCATAGACGTGCTGCAAGAGAGTTGTCTTCCCCACACCACCGAGACTCACCATTGATGATATAGAAGTGTTGTTCTACATAGTAGTGGCAATAATATGAGTTTGATTTGCATTTGATGGCTTCCTCAACCACTAGACTACGCTTCTCCCCCCTCTTCTTTATTTGCTTAAGAAACGGAAGCCCTAATAGGGTTCAGGATATGATCTACACAAGAAAAGAGAAGATTGGTAATTACTAAAATCTTTAAGAAGGGAAATCGAGTGGGAGTCATAGGCCAGGCAAGGTCAATGTTGGCCACATTCCTGAATTTTTAATTCTTTGAAAGAATCATTCATCCTTGGGAAGCTTCTTCATCTCCATCGACAATTTCTCCTCCTTAAACATCTACTGTTACTACTATCTATGCATAGTAAAACACGCTAAAGAGTTTGGATCATCTCCTTTGTGTATTGCTTGACCCGATGCCTTCCACGCTTCTCTATCATCTAGTGCTTAGAGAATTTGGCTAGGATTGGAGGGCGTGAGAGAACGAAAGAGTGTGAGGGTTGGGAGAGCTAGAGTGTCGGACAAGAGCACTTGAGTGCGAATAAGTGACGGAGAAGGCTACAAGAGAGTGAGATAGAGAGAGAAGGGTATGAGTGATTTCACACGTGGACAGCTAGAGTAAGGTGCGCGGGATGGTTGGGTGCAAGATGAAAGGAGGAAGATATTTTTTTTTTATAATTTAAATTAGCTTGAATAAGATCATATTTGTTATAAAATAGTTGATCCTACAGATCTTTTAAAGTTACTTTGAATATTAAATTGAGATTTATATTTTATAAATTTTTCTTATAATATTCTTGGATGTCATTGTAAGGTAAGAGTTGAACTATAGACTAGTCATTGATCTTATATTTATGAATTTTATTGTCATCTATTTTCTAATATATTTTTATCTTGCCTCTTTTGTGGTAAATTTTTTAACTAGAGGAGGCCAGAAGGAATGCCACGCAATGAGCCTATTAAGGAAATAATTCAAGCTATAATGGATAGCCACGACTCGAGGAACTACTAATGTTGATGACAGGCTTGAATAATATGAGGAGCTTGAATAATATGAGGAAATGCTGAGAGATTGTTGTGCCTATGATGAATTCTTCATGCAATCATTCGCACTTTACTACAAGCTTGACCTCTCCATCTATAATGATCCTGTAGATTGGGTACCACCATGGGGTTTAAATGTAGGGAGCCTAACTCACTAAAGAGTGCTGTTGAATAGGTGAATTACGTGATATGCGACATCGTAGACTTAGATACTGATATCGTTGAGAAGCTTTCTGGTTGTGTGTGGGGGTATATCCCATGGGAACGATATGTTTTGCAGGTGTATAAGAGTATTTTGAAAGAGGCATGTGTTTATGATGCCATATGTGTCTCGCTGATCAACATTGAGAGCATTTCTTCCTACACAGGTCAAAAGAGTAACTAAGTTTTGCGATCCAACCACCAATACTTATTGGATGGGCCTAGAAGAGCTGACCATTACAATGTGGGATCTTAAAGAAATATCTAGATTGCCAATCTTTGGTCATCGTTATGAGATAACTACTTTGAATGAGGAGCTCTTTTACAAGCGAACTTCCCATGATGGAAATAGGTGAGGGGAATTGATTTAGCAGTGGTTTTCCCTAAGATTCTAGGCTATTTTTGACAAGTTTGCAGAGTGAACAGGCTACTAATGATTTTTTCACACCATTCTTCCCTTGGACATTTGGATTCGTAACTTTCTTTGGGAGGACAGTCTTGTTTAGCCCACCATTCTGTTATACAACCTTTTAGAGTTTGGCATGGAGCATGATGGTCTATTGGTGGAGTTTGCCAAGCCATTTGTAGAGGTTGAGTATATGTCTCCCTCCATCCCAAGTATGGATGAAAATTTATTACTGATGGGCTTTTTGGTTACTCAGCTGACATCTTTCCTCTTCCTACAATGGGTGGGGGGGGGGGGGGGGGGGGTTCTATATGGTTCAGTGATCTACTGAACCAATCTGCTGGCAGCCAACTAGCTTTCTCATTTTGAGTGACTCTCCTTGGTTCTTGTAATTCCCATTAGAATATAGAAGATTTTAAGGATAATCCCATAGACTACTTCATTCAATGTGCTGAATTTAGTTATTTCTTACTATTAAAAATTTATGCCTACATTCATATCCACATTTTAGGAACATTCAATTGCTTGTAATATCCGCTACACTTTTTGAATAAGGGATACCCTATTGTCATGCAACTTTTAGAAGCATCTTCCACCTTGGATCAAGAGTGTGTGAGACTTTTCTTCTTTATCCCAAATCTCTCATTAATTGATTTTTCTTAGTGCATCAACCAAAGATAGGCAGTTTATCTAGCAACTTTGATGAAAATAGATATAGTTGATGATATTAATCATTATAGTAGGTATGCCCTATTTTTTGCAGGTCAAACTTTGCAGATTAGTAAGTATTTTATTAACATGAGATTCGTGTGATTGTATTATTGCTTTAGCCGATCAGTAGTCTTGGAAGGATATTAGCTAAATAGAGTTGCTCGATGATTTGGGTTTTCACAAGCAATTATGTGTGAAGGCTTGCCTTTTCTCTCTCGTATGGTAGATCTCATCCAGATGAGTTCAAGGCCTCTAGAAATATGCATATATGTTGATGCTATGATTTGAGGTTACCTATATAGGCTCGAGTTTAGGTCTAAATTTCGTATGACACCACTAAATAGTCATACAAGAGTCTGTTATACTTAACTGACTTGGGTAATATTATCTTTTTCCACCTTTCATAGAGCGTGATGCCATGAGATTTGAACTCCACGAGAGCTCGTTAGGGTCTCATTGTAAAAGGCCTCGACGAAGCTCTGCGCACATCAATCTAAGTGAATGTACCATCTTTGCTTACAATTATTTTATTTGTTTGAATCTCTTTGTTATGCTTGATGCTTTTATGACTTAATTACATGTGGCAAGGTGATTGCAATTTTGGAGGAGACCATTCCTTCTCCCACCAGAGTGCCTGATAAGGGAACTCTCTCTAGGTTATGCAAGACATGAGAATTTATAATATTAAAATCTTTGTTTCGACAACAATATTTAAAGTTATAATTATATTTTCAATTCTATTAATTTCTACAGCATTATCATTTAAACTCTTATTTTTAATAGTTAAGAGGAATTTGTTGTAGCTTGGGAGTGTAAGAAGGCATGATTTTTTTGGGGCTTTTGTATATGATTTAGTTAAGTTTTAGAGTGAGGCTTATGCCTCATTCTAGCAAGGCAAGGTGCGCCTAAAGGATGGCCTCTGCTAAGATGAGCGCATAAGCCTTATAAAAAAGCTCGAGGTGCAATCCTTGAGGGGTTTTTCATTGGAATTGCGCTAAGGCGGGCCCAACGAAAGCTTTATATTGCGCAATTTTAAACAATGCTTTAACTAAATCGACACAATTCCTTATATGACTCCTACTTGAATACCATAGTTTAAATCATAACTATCATTCCCCTTAGTTTTCTCTACAACACATTTAGTTTTCTAAATGTAAAGAATTTTTATCTTTCTATAAATCATAATATTTATTAATCCCTTTAATTTGTTTATAAGAGAACCTATGTTTTATGTTCTATTTTAATTATAGTTTCATAAACAGGCTTCTTTGTTCGCATCTAGCTATAATGTGGAAACCCTTGCTTATTTAACACTGCACCTGGGTGCAGGTGCAGCATCCCTTGCACACTTTTCACTTTATTAAGATTATACAATATGTTGCTTCAAGGGAATGTCGTAACATTAAAACAATATATTAAAGGATTCAAGTCATGATTATTTAACAAATTTTACGCTATCAACTGCTTAGCACTACCCTCTACTTTTTTCATTTAGCCCTTGAGATCAGGAACGACAATGTTAATATCATATTGAACATTTAGCAAAAAAAAAGATAATCTAAAATTACTTGAAGGAAAAATAAGATGATGATGTTTGACAATTTCATTTTCTTAAAAAAAGAAGGAAACACATATTATATGTTTTAAAAGAGAGATGCTCTAGTCTACATTGATGTTCTCTAATTGCTTCTATATTTTAGTGTGAAAATGGAGGAATATGACTAGTGGTTTCTATCTTCAAGAAGATATAGCTTATTTTGTTCCATATCTTGCCTAATCATCTTCAAGTGAGGTCCTGAATTTCACAATGATTAACAAAAAAAAAAAAAGTTACCTTGCATTGTGATTTTTAATGATTTTATGAATTGATAGAAGATTTATCACAAGATGCTCGAAACATGTACATTATTGAGGGTAACTATGAAGAAAATACAAAATTTTTCTTGAGTTGCACTATTGTTAAAGAACCATTGATCACTTTTATGTTTATACTATTAGAGCAAAGTTTGTAGGTTTGGAAGAGATTGACAAAACTTGTCATATGGTCAATGGCTCCTAAATTTAGGATTCATGCAAAAGGAGAAATGAGAAAAAGATCAAAATGGTCCTTTCTCAAAATACAACAGTTTCTAAAAACATAAAGTTTTAAATCATTTGATTTTGAGCTAAAGAATATGATTTAAATGATTTTTCTTAAGAGTTAAGGAAGTTCCTAAGTTCTTAAAATTTTCTGGGTTATGCCCTTTTGATTATGCAAAACAGGCCAGCCCTTTTTGGAGACCTTTTTCTCCACAAGAGATTGGGGTTTTTCGTGAAGTTTTCAATAATTTCTTTTATATTCCTTTTTCTTTTACATTAGTTACAATATAGATTGGCTTTAGAAGAGGACTTTTGTCCATTTTTAAGGAAGAATCTATGACAGCAAATCCTAAACTTTGAATTTCAGTGGTTGTTATGGCAATGTTTTGGAGACTGAATTGTCGAGCATTACCATCATTTTTCCTTCCTCAGCTCTTATAAGAGAGGATATCTCATTTGAAGATGGTAGATTTTCTTTGCTTAAAATTTGGACATGAACTTGGTCAAAGTTATTATTGAGTCCTTCAAGAAACTCACTTTTCTATTTCTATAAACTTTTTAAAAATTATCATGTCATCCTAAGATCTTGGTAATAACACAATTAAGCTAATAAACCTTTATTGCATTAAGGTATTCAATAACACAAAGGTTATCTTGTTTGGTTATTGAGATCTTAGTTTTGATTTCGTAGATGAGATAAGATGTTTTACTTTTAACTGCATATATGTGATGGTCTCTCAAACTTTTTTGTGACAAATTGAATCGTGTATGACTCACTGCTTTCAGGCATTATGGTAATCCATAGCCATATCATAATCATGAAATTAGCTTCATCCAAAAGTACAAACTTTGGGGCCTTCTGCTTTGGAAGAGGATCCATAAGATGATTGATCTTTCCCTTGTCTTTTAAAAATGTCTTCATAATTTTGGATGGCTTCAAATAGTTGCTCTCATTCAAGCAATTTTAGGATTGTAGCCTCTGAAGTTTATCTTTACTCTGATTATCACTATTAATGATGATCAGCTCCTTGGAAGGGAAGTTAAAGGAACCATATATAACGAAGAAATGAAAAAATCCCAATAATAAGGAAAAAAAAAGAAAAATGAAACAAAGGTTGGTGAAAGAAGGAAACCTTAGGCTAATACCATGTATAAAAGTATAAAATATGTAAAAACTATTTAGAGTTTTTATTGCTTTTTCCTGTACAAAGTATGGGGGTATATATAGACTTTTCCAAGAGTATTACAATGAAAATAAACCAGAACTTATTAAAAAAAGGAAAAAATGCCCAGGTGGAGTTGGCTGCTATGGGTAGCACATGCATTGCAATTCTAGGGCCATGATGAGATCGATCTAACTCTTAATCCGTGTTCTCAAAGATTCCTGCCAAGGTTATTCAGCACAACAAGGTTGGATCATGGGTGGGATTGGGACAGGAGCCCCTGCGTGCGTAGGCTGTGGGCCCCACAGTCTCCAGCAACAATCCAATTAGCATGGTCAGTTCTTTATTGAAGGCAGATCTACTCTTTCAGACTGTGGATTTAAATTTCGGTGGAACTCGTTTGTTATTTGGTATGTTAAATTGTGATAGATTGATAAAAATAATGTTTAGTTGCTTATGACCTTAAGCCCATGCTTGTTTATATATGTCATCTCTTTTCAATTGAACTGTCTGGAAAATCATGACCGCCTTTTCTACTGCATATGACTGTTTATCTGTTGATTTATAATCAGTTTAAATGACTTTTTTTGGATTTTGCAGGATCATCGCCAATTCAAGCAGAGGTATTATGAGTTCCTAGATTATTATGATGTCTCAAATGGGCCTATATTTTTGAAAATTTGTGGTGAATCTACTTGTCCTGGAATTGTAAACGACTATACCTCTGTAAGCTTTCTAACTATGATTTTGAGTAATGCTTTTCAACTAATATGCCCGAAAGATAGTGATTTTTTTCCCTTTAAATCTGTTATGCTAATCTATCTTTTTGAGCTGTTGATGGGAATCAGTGGCAGAAGAGATTCATGTAACAAACCCTGAATAGTTGTAATATGGCTTTGTATGATTTGTTATTTCTTACAACATTAAAGTAATGACTTTGGTTCTAAAACTATCTAACCAGAGGAACTTGGAAGTCTATCCTTCTGGTAACACGACTTGTAATTTTGCAGTTTAATAAACAAAGTTCATTTATTTGTTATGACAAGCAAAATGTACTAAGCGAACTTATGTTTTACAAGTTATAATATGATTAATTTTCATTACCTTTAACAATAATAATGGTTGAGTTTAGGTTTTGTTCTTCTTTCACTGCTAGCATAAATTGCTAAAAATGAGTGCTGGAGATGAAAACGTTGCAAGACTACTATTGTGATGAACATTTTCTTAAGGAACGCAAGGCGTTGTGTTTATTCCAGCGTTGGATAATTGAAAATATGTTAATTTAGAAATGTCGAGTGGGTCCCCCTCACTCATAAACTTAAACTTTGGGTTGAAAACGAATTTGTCCACTAGTGTATTTGGCCTAACTTTGATTTTCTATTTAGTTCGCTCCCTAGTAAGTGGTATCATAGTTTATAAATTGTCTGAGATTGAGTTGTTCATACAGTTTATGGTTCCCATAGGTCTCAGTCAGCTTCTAAGATGGTTAGGATTCAAGAGTGGGTGATTGAAGGACTTTTGGTGCATTATATTCAATGATGTTGAAAATCTTCTGTTTGAGGGGGAGTGATGGTTGATATGGAAAGCTCTCATGTAAGCTACAGATTGTTAGGAACCTCAAAGATTTGCATCCAGTATTGGGTAATTAAAGAAATGTTGGGCAGAAATATAAAGTCTTTGATCTTATCGACAAGCTTAAGATTTGGGTTGAAAATGAGTTTAACTACTGGTGTATTTGACCGAAGTTTGGTTCATTATTTAGCCAATTCTCTAACAAAATTTTCCGCTCCAAGGGTGTTCATGGTTTATCCCTGTGATAACCTAATTAGACATTTTTTAGCATATTGCGTTATTCACTTGTACTTTATTTTGCAGGTGTTAGCAGAAAAATTTGGTGCTGCTTTAGTTTCTCTTGAACATCGTTATTATGGGATGAGCTCCCCTTTCAAGCTTACAACAACAGAAAATTTAAGATATCTGTCCTCAAAGCAAGCATTGTTTGACTTGGCTGTTTTTCGCCAGTATTATCAGGTCCTTATGACTCTTGCTGCAGCTTCATTTTTTCTAAAAAATTTATTATTGGATATGTAGGTTGTATTTCCTGGGATTTTGTAAGAGTTAAATATATTTTTAGCGTCTAGGAATGCAAATTGTTGAAATACTAATTTAATTATGCTAAAAAGGTACGAGGTCATGTGCAAGAAATCAATTTGATAGTTTTATGTCGATAGCAAACAATGATGCAAAATGTTTTGATTTCTTATTTTGAAAGCATGCATGAATCCATCCACAGAGCGAACACCATCATGCATACATTTAATATAGAATAATAATGAAATAAAGCATTTTTTATGGCTCTGGTAGGTATTCATACACTGCACAAGAAAAAGAAAATGCCTTCAACTATTAGTCCATGTGTAGTACAATTTTGTTATCAATGTGGAGTTTTTGGCAGTCCCTTAAACTTGCATCGATCATGCTATTATTTTCTAAATCTTTTTCTGCTAATTTGTTTTATTTTTTATATTTGAAAGGAATCATTGAACTCAAAATACAACCGCTCAAAAGTTGAAAGCCCCTGGATTGTTTTTGGTGTTTCATACGCTGGGGCTCTCAGTGCCTGGTTCCGTTTGAAGTTCCCTCATTTAACATGTGGGAGCCTTGCAAGCTCAGCCGTGGTTCTTGCAGTCTACAACTTCTCCAAGTTCGACCAGCAGGTGCATGACTGCTCATTTACTCAGATATTGCTAACTCTTCTGCATTTTATCATGTAATTACATCTTAAGGGCTGCATTTGTCATATTTTCCATGGATAATGTGCTCTATTTTTTCATCTTCTTATAAGGTTGGTGATTCAGCTGGTCCTGAATGTAAATCTGTTCTTCAAGAAATAACCAAGCTTGTCGACGAACAACTTCCATTGGATGGAGTAGCAGTAAAGGATTTGTTTGGTGCTTCTACGGTATTTTATCATAATGAATAAATTCTATATATATTAAAATTGAAACCTTTGATGTGACTGCAATATATAGTGAATTGCTTTGCCTTCAACATTGTTAACACGATCATCTTCTTTCTCTCTGTTGTAAAGAGCTAACTTCATTTGGAATAAACTTCAAAGAGTTGCTATAATGGTGGCATTCATTATGAATATCTTCATTTTACCTCAAGTTTGCTACTTTCTCTATTGTTGTTTGTGGGATACTTTCTAATAATCAAAACATTATAGGTCTTTTTTCTTTTTCATATTACTTATTTTTGTCATGATTTTTTATGGACCTGATAATAGGTTCGGCTTGGCTGAAAACTGAGACTTTATTTTGTTGAACAAATCTAGCGAGAGCTTTGTGCTTGTCATTGTTGCTCTAGATTGTTTTTTCGTATTTTTTATAAGCACTGGGTATTAGATGCATTTTCATGTGTGGGGATAAGTGCTTAAGTTTGTACTAATAAAATGTTTGGTGGAGTTAAGTGCTAGTTTTTACATTACTGGCAGATATGACGCCTAATATGAATCAAATTGTTCAACCTGAAAAGGGCATTTGATTATACAGTCGTCACCTATTTGAAGTCCTGTGAAGTCATTTTTGCATTTTCAAAAGCAATATGCCTATAAATGAATGCCATCCTAAGAAAGAAGGGGTTGTGTTACATACTTTCTTTGCCAAGAGCATTTTAAATGGATCTCCTTGTTAAAATTAAGATCATCTGGGCTTGAAGTTTTCCTATTTTGTTAGCTTGTTGGTTTATCTTCTGGGCTATAATTATTTGGGCTCCTTGTAGGGTTTAGTTTTAGTGAAATCTTCATTTTGAAATATTATACATCAATGCATATTTCCTTGCAATTCTAATTTTATTCATTTCTCTATAATTTATGCGTCAGTGTGTTTTTTTGCTTCATTAAATTATGCTTCACATGCTTGTAGGTTAAGGTTGATGTTGACTTCTTATACTTGTTGGCTGATGCTGCAGCTATAGCAGTATGTATCTCTTTTCTTATATCAAATCTCTGCAATCCCTCTTCCGACTAAATTCTAGTTTGCTTGTGAACTTCTCAGTTCCAGTATGGCAATCCGGATGTGCTATGCTCCCCTCTGCTTGAAGCGAAGAAGTCAAAACAGAACTTGGTGGTACGTTCTCTTAGTGATGAGAATGTTCTGCATAATAATATTTAGATGAGGTGTAATTCTTTCTGTTGATGGTGTTACTAATTTATAGCATAACTTTTCTTTTAAGAAGCGTGAAAAGATCATAACTATCGTCACCTTAGATTAGGCTCATGAAAAGTGAACTGAAATGCAAGCAGATTGAGTAAACCTCGTGTTTCAAGTCAACCAAGATCAATTTTAAAAAATTACCATAAAATTTTTTCTCATCTTACTCTTAGAAAGTAAAACAGTAGTGAGTTCCTGAAATGATCATCAAATGTTGAGTGTGGAACTCAGTATACATTGGTAATTTCATGGTGTATATAGAAAAAGGGGACACCTTCAACCATATTTGCTTTTTCAACTAAAATAATCACTCCTAAAGTTGTCATTGTTATAGCTGACAGGACTATGGACATAAGTTTTCCTTTGTCCTGAGCGTTATCCATGACAATTGGATACCAGAATACCAGTTTTAATGATGGTACTCCAGTCAACGATGATGATACGTTTAGGACCCAGCCTATATGTAAAAAAATTGAGCTTGACTGATTCTATAGATATTTATATTTGTCTAGAAATATCATGTTTGACTCTCACGCTAATCTTCATGTACAGTTAAATCTAAGTGCAGTTTTAGGTGTTTAGTCTGAAAACAAAAGTTAATAATGTTTTTAAGAGGTATTGCTAGGGTTACCCTTTACTTCATCTTCTACTTTTGGTTTAAAAGTTTTCAAAGTAGACCCTATAATATCTTGGAATTACTGAATAAATTTAAGAGAAGGATTGATTAACCTTTAAAAATTGTGTACCAACATATCAGCAAGCATGGGAAAAATGTTAACAGGACAGTGATTGTAGCGCATAGGCAGTACAAGAAAAAGTGAAAACCCAATGCATTAACCAAAAGGAAATTGTAAATACATGTTACTCAATAGCCTGAAAGAAAAGTGTGTAAAGGAGATCCTAGGTACACGGTGTACCAGATGGAGTGACGATGACAATGTTGAGAATCATTATGGTCAGCATCAGTTGGTAGGTTGTATTTAATTGATTGAGGATAATAGCGAGGACTGTAGATTTAAGGATTACTTTTATGATTTGAAATTGACCGTGCCATTATGGGGAAGGTAAGATAGGCTATATTAATTCGGTAGATTATGATGGAGACATTGTAATATGCTGTCCTCTAGTTATGATATATCTTTTATTGCACTCATCATTGAGAAGGGAAGAAAGGTTTTATTTGACAATGATGCATGCAGATCCACTACAAAATTCATTGTGGTAAAAGGTAGTTTATTAGCCAATGATAGGACTCCAGTAGGGGTAGATGTAAATGGGTTTAGTGGAGGTATGATAGAGCCAAATGACTTGCTAGGGCTTGACCTTCAACGGACTCTTTTAGGAACTGGTTTGATGTGATTTGTGATAGCTTGCCATTTTAATTTATTGGGTAAAGCAAGATGCTCAAGTTGGCGATGGAGCCTTGGACTTCATTAGGAAATGGGTTGGGGATATACTGTATTTTTAACAAAGAGTAGTTGTTGTGATCATACCCAAGACAGTTGGAAAGCTTGAGAAGCAATCTAGTAATCAAGCTTTTATCTTTTGATCATATGCTATTGATCCTATTGGTTCAAGTCATTTTGTTGAATACTAGGTTCGATTAGATTGGTGACGGTAGAATATTTGTTTTGATAATCCCAAATCTCTTCGATTATGCCAACCTTGCTCATGGGGGACCAATGGATTTTATCAGAAAAAGTCTACATTTCCTCCATGGGTTTTAAATCATTTCATCATGTTTTATGCCATTTGAGATATTCTGGGCATTTCAAATATTTTTTATAAGTGGGAAATATGGGGAAAATGGAAAATGCACTCAATTATGGAGTTTGACAAAGAGATTTGAATAAAATAACATACTCATTGATTTGTATGAGGTAGGAGCTGAAAGTAGCTCTTATAATGTTTCAGCTTTTCGGTCCAACCGAAGGCTGAACCAATAGATCCAGGAACTCCTGGTTATTCCTTGGTTCTTCTGTTCAGTCGAACCTGCAGCTGAACCAATCTCTGTAGTTGTTTTAATTTCATTCTAGACTCTTTTAGGGTATTCTATTTATAAGGAACTGTTTTCCTCATTTGTAGTTAGAGAGGGAATTTGAATACATTCAAATTCAGCCAGAGCTGAATTCTGTATCCTGAGATTTTTATCCAGGTGGTGGTATTTTTAATAAGACAACAGTTTCTTTATTCTTCCTTTACTCTATTTCTAGGCTTTGTTCTTTGTTTTGTTTATTCGGTGTCATTTGACATCAGAGCCACAAAATTCAGCATGCCGCCAAGAAGAGGAAATCCAAGGGTTGTCCAAGAACCGCCATTAAAGAGTTGCAGAGGAAATTAAACAATTGCAATAAAGGCTTGCTGCCATGGAGTTTCGGCAACCAATGGAGTGCCAAAATAGAGGAGAAGCACAGCTTGAAGAGGCGAAGGAAAACCCTTTCCGCCAAGAAGCCTCTAGTAAAGAGGATGAGGCAAGAAAACCGCCACCAAATTTTGGATTTATTTTTGATCTTCTGGAATTTGAAGGATGTCTAGGTCCGGATGAATTCATCAATCGATTACACACCATTAAACCAATTCTTGTATATAAAGTTCCTCTAGGAAGCATTGTAAAACTTGTTGCCATCAAACTTAAGGGCAACACATCTTAGCGTTCTCGGCAAAGGGATGGAAAAACCAAGATTACAACGTGAACCAAGATGAAGAAAGAGTTGTGATGTAGACACACAAGTAAGAAAACCGACACAAAGGGAACAATTGATAGAACTTAAACCAAACTTTATTAAAATAAAAGCAAATAACTAAAACTTTAAAATCCAACAAGAAAACACTAAGAGATTTTAAGGAAAAATAAAAGACGCTATCCTCAGACAACCGTCAGAGCGGGTTCCTCACATGCATCGAATTATAGGGTAAATAAGATAAGTGCATAAGACTAGCAAACCGATGGTCCACCACTGCAAGATTGTCCAATTTCTCCAACAAATGCTTTCAAATCAACCAAGACACAACACCCTAAAGTTGCTTCACTTTGAGAAGAAGGATACAGATGGAGTGGCACTTGCGGAGGGACGAAAGAGGTTTGAAGCCGAGAAGAAAGGTTGGAAAGAGCTCGCAAGATTTTCGGAGGGGATGAGAAAGAAGTCGGACAAAGCTCGCAAGCTTTTCCAATAACCCGCAGGTCAATAGCAATTTTGCTCACAATAATCAACTCTTTTCCTTCATGACATCTTCTCATATTTATAGGCAAGGTAGGGGAAGGTCAAAGGTCACACATTAATTTTTCACAAGAACCTAAGCACCATATTTCATAGGATTTTCCAAATGCTTTTTTTCGGAAAACAGCCCAGCATAAGAACCCGAAGGAGCAGCTACAGGAATCAAGGAGGCTTCACGGAACCAAGGAGCCAACATCACGGGAAACCACCCAGGCTCGAAAAACCAGCAGCCGGCTGGATTTCCAAAAGGCAAAGCACGGAAAACAGTAACTCCCCTAATGAATTTTAATGCATAGAATTCAGCCAACTATAAAACAAGCCACGGTTTTCCAAGAGACAAGAAGAAAGGGGAAGGAGAAGGGACAAGTCCACCCCATCAATGAATCCTTCATAATGAGCTACCTTTTAGACAATAATGAGCTACAAAATTTCAGCTAAAGCAACTAAGAGAATGAGCTCCATCCAAACCTCCTCCAATCAACCCGTGAACCAACAGTAGTAAATGGACCAATCAAGCCAGCAAACCAAAGGTCTACCAAGCCTCATGCACAACCTACCATGATCACTGGATGCTTTCCCATGATTGGATAGCTAAAAAAAGAAAAGAACATAAAATATACTATTGTTCAAATAAAAATAAAATTACAGAAACATTTGATAGCATCAATTCTCCCATGGTGGAAAATTCTCATCTCCTGATGAGAACATATCAGCAACTCGTTCATAAAGCCCTGATTTTCTTTTTTTTAGATCAGCTGCATCAATCCAAGTACAATCAGTCAATGGTCGATTGCTCCATTTGACCAAGAACTTCTTGTGTTCCCCATGTCTCGTTTTAGTGATTTCATATCTATCACATCTTCAATTTGATCTTCTGAATTTACCAAAAGAGCGAAGAATGGTAAATTTTCAATATCTACAAAATCGTCAGAATCTCTATCATACAAAGACAGGTTAGAAACATTAAAAATAGGAGAAGTGCCAATAGTATTTGGTAAATCCAGCAAATAGGCATTAGTTCCTAATTTTCAAATTACACGAAAGGGGCCAAATTTGTTTTTGCTTAACTTTTTAAAAGTGCTAACAGGAAACCTTTGGCGACAAAAGTAAGCCATAACTAAGTCACCCACATTGAAATTTACTTCTTTTCGATGTTTATCAGCACTGGACTTATATTTAGCAGTAACCTTTTTGTGCTTTTCAAAAATCTATTGTTGGATAGTCTTTAAATGGTCAAATGTTTCAAAAGCTTCAGCACTAGTTTTTTTAGGTAATGATAAGAAGTTTCTATCCAAAATATGAGGAATAGGTTGCCCATAAATAATCTCAAATGGAGTTTTGCCAGTAGAACGATTAACAGAATTATTGTAAGCAAACTCAGCCTGAGGCAACACTAAATCCCATTGAGATGGTTTTTCTCTAGCAAGTCATCTTAATAGATTTCCTAAGTTTCTATTGACTACTTCAGTTTGAGGATGATAGACGCTACTATATTGAAGAGTAGTTCCTAGTTTTGCCCACAGAGTTCTCCAAAAAATGACTTAAAAATCTAGTGTCACGATCTGAAGTAAAAGTACGAGGAATACTATGCAGACGAATAATTTCTTTAAAAAATAAATCAGGGATATAGGAAGCATCAGAAGTTTTCTTACAGGGAATAAAATGTGCCATTTTACTAAATCGATCCACAACCACAAAAATAGAGTCAAATTATCGAAGAGTAACCGGCAAGCTTAAAACAAAACCAATAGAAATATCCTCCCAAGGTTTGTTTGGAATAGGAAGAGGAGTATACAAACCAGAATTTTGTGTAGTTCCTTTAAAATCTTGACATACCTTACATTGTTTAACTAGTTTAGCAATGTCCTTTCTCATGTGAGGCCAGAAATATTTTTCTTCAACTAAAGCAATTATTTTTCCTTGCCCAAAATATCCTCTCAAACCTCCACTATGCAATTCTTTCACAAGTTGATCTCTTAAAGAACCTTTTGATATGCAAAGTCTAGTTCCTTTGAATAAAAAATCTTGATGTATAATTTTTGCTCTCTCAAAGTTTCCAGAATCTCTTTGACATGTAAAAGATGATCAGATTGGTGAATGCTGTAAATCAGAATATCATCAAAATATACAACCACAAATTTGCCAATAAAAGGTCGCAAGACATGATTCATAGTTCGCATGAAAGTACGCAGAGCATTAGACAACCCAAAAGGCATAACAAGCCATTCATATAAGCCCTCTTTGGTTTTAAAAGCAGTTTTTCATTCATCTCCAGGTCTAATCCTTATCTGATGATACCCACTTTTCAAATCAATTTTTGAGAATATTTAAGCACCACTTAGCATATAAAGCATGTCGTCTAACCTAGGAATTGGAAACCGATATTTGATGGTTATTTTATTTATGACTCGACTATCTACACACATTCTCCAAGTTCCATCTTTTTTAGGAGTAAGCAAAGCTGGCACAACACAAGGGCTTAGACTTTCCTGGATTAATCCCTTTTCTAATAGTTCAGACACTTGCTTAGAAAGCTCTTGTTGTTCTTTTGGACTCATTCTGTAATGTGAACGATTTGGCAATGTAGCTCTAGGAATTAGATCAATATGATGTTGAATGCTTCTCATTGGGGGTAAACAAGCTGGTAATTCATCAAGCAATGGTTGTATCTCTTTTGGAATTTCAAAGGATAAATCAGACTCTTTTTCAAGCAACAAATATATCACATAAGACTTTGTCAATTCACTTGTATTCAAAAGCAATTCAGAAGTGGAAGATTTCACAATTTTGTTGTTTTTTGTTACCGGATCAGGAATGTTTCTTTAATGAAAGAATATGTGTTATTTTCTCCATTGTGTATGGTTTTATGATCATACTGCCATGGACGACCTAAAAGGATGTGACAGACTTCCAGAGGTACAACATCACAAACAATTTGATCTTTGTAAGTTCCTCCAATTGCTAAATTCACAGTGCATTGTTTAGTTATAGGAACCTCACTCCTCCCTTTGAACCAAGATATTTTGTACGATTTAACAAGAGGTTTTGTCTTCAGTTTAAGCTTCTTTACCATATGTTGTGACACAAAGTTTCCTGAACTTCCACTATCAATCATCAAGGTACAAACTTTCCCCTCAACAGTGCAGGTAGTCCTAAAGATGTTTCTCCTAAGCCATTTATCTTCCTTTTCAATTTGAGCAGTTAAAATTTGTCGAATCACTAACAATGGTTCTCCTTCATCACCTTCCAAATCAAACTTTTCTAATTCAGCTTCATTTTCAGATTCTATTTCATTCTCTTCCTCTTTTTCTATTTCTTTTTCATCTTCTATGAAATTAATTCGTGGAGGATTATTCTTTCTGCAAGTAACTGACAAGTTACTATATAATTCACATTTATAACAAGGTCCAATTAGTTTAGATTGCTCAGAAGGTTTATTTCCCGCTACCCCTTTACCCTTTTCCTGATTTTGACCTTCAACAGTTTTAACTTTTACATTCGAAGTTCCCGCAGAAGTTTTGAGTTTTAGTTCCACTAGTTTGTCTTTGCTTATACGTTTCAGTAATTTTATTGCTTCCCCGCAAATGTTGTTTTTCAATTTTTAAAGACATGCGATAAGCCTCATCTAATTTAACGACATGATTGCAAGTTGAGTTGATCCTGAATTGTCCATTTTAATCCATTGAGGTATCTCGTTACAGTTTTTTCTTCAGACTCATCCAAATCATTTCTAGCTTGCAATTTATAAAAGTTTTCAGTGTATTCTTCTACAGTTTGATTACCCTGACGCAAATTATCATACTTCTGAAAAATAGTTCTCGAGTGATAAGAGGGCAGGAATTTTCCTTTCATCTTTTCTTTCATTCTATCCCAAGTTTGAATTTTTTCTTTGCCTCGTCTTAGTCTATTGTTTTGTAAATTTTTCTACCAAGTTAATAGATGTCCCGTTAGTTTTAAACTTGCAAATTTAACCTTTCGATTATCCGGAATATCTTTCCATTCAAAAAATTGATCTATTTTCTCTACCCATTCAAGGAATTGTTCAGGTTGTAATTTTCCTTCAAAATTTTGGACATCGATTTTAATTCCATGATCCCAATTTCTTTGTCGCCTATTTCGATTTCTATGGTTCTTCCTTCTCACTCGCAGAAGATATTATACTAGGATTAACGTTAGCTTGATTGATATTTAGATTAGGAATTGCTTCAGCTACCGTATTAATTTGTTGTTGCAAATCATTCAGTTGTTGCATCATTTGTTGCCAATCCCTTTGTTCATAAGCCATTTGTTAAACATAAAAGAGAAAGACTCCTACAAAAATAAAAAAAAAGACGAACTTGCTCTAATACCAAGTTTGATGTAGACACACAAGTAAGAAAATCGACACAAAGGGAATAATGGATAGAACTTAAACCAAACTTTATTAAAAAAAAAAGCAAATAACTAAAACTTCAAAATCCAACAAGAAAACACTAAGAGATTTTAAGGAAAAATAAAAGACGCTATCCTCAGACAACTGTCAAAGCGGGTTCCTCACATGCATCGAATTGTAGGGTAAATAAGATAAGTGCATAAGACTAGCAAATCGATGGTCCACCACTGCAAGATTGTCCAATTTCTCCAACAAATGCTTCCAAATCAACCAAGACACGACACCCTAAAGTTGCTTCACTTTGAGAAGAAAGATACAGATGGAGTGGCACTTGCGGAGAGATGAAAGAGGTTAGAAGCCGGGACGAAAGGTTGGAAAGAGCTCGCAAGATTTTCGGAGGGGATGAGAAAGAAGGCGGACAAAGCTCGCAAGCTTTTCCAATAACCCGCAGGTCAATAACAATTTTGCTCACAATAATCAACTCTCTTCCTTCACAACATCTTCTCATATTTATAGGCAAGGTAGGGGGATGCCAAAAGTCACACATATTAATTTTCCACAAGAACAAAAGAACCATATTTTATAGGATTTCCCAAATGTTTTTTTTCGGAAAACAGTCCAGCATAAGAACCTGAAGGAGCAGCTACAGGAATCAAGGAGGCTTCCCAGAACCAAGGAGCCAACATCACGGGAAACCACCCAGGCTCGAAAAACCAGCAACCGGCTGGATTTCCAAAAGGCAAAGCACGGAAAACAGTAACTCCCCTCATGAATTTTAATGCATAGAATTCAGCCAACATTAAAACAAGCCACGGTTTTCCAAGAGACAAGAAGAAAGGGGAAGGAGAAGGGACAAGTCCACCCCATCAATGAATCCTTCATAATGAGCTACCTTTTGGACAATAATGAGCTACAAAACTTCTGCTCAAGCAACTAAGAGAATGAGCTCCATCCAAACCTCCTCCAATCAACCCGTGAACCAGCAGTAGTAAATGGACCAATCAAGCCAGCAAACCAAAGGTCTATTAAGCCTCATGCATAACCTACCATGATCAGTGGATGTTTTCCCATGATTGGATAGCTAAAAAAAGAAAAGAACATAAAATATACTATTGTTCAAATAAAAATAAAATTATAGAAACATTTGGTAGCATCAAGTTGCAACAAAAATTTTTATTGGAACACTATTACCAGGATATGTTTCTTTGATTACATCATCTTTAACAACAAGAACTTTCTGTAGAAAATTATGCCGCATAATTCGAGCATTTAGGGTTAAAACCTGAAGAAAAATACTATTGCTCATTTTCTTGGAGGCTTAAACCCGGCTATATATAATTTTGTTCAACCATAGCCTTATTGGATACTTGCCGATGTGATAAATATTTCCCCAAAGATAAAAAAATAGTAAAAATTGGAAAAAAGGAATTCCTATTATCGAAGATTTTATTAGAACAACAAACCAACATAGTCCTTTAGGGGCATACCATCCAACACCACCACTATCTCGGGAAGCTAATCACAGAATCGTCCAGCACGAGGAGCAGCATCAACAACTGAGTTTCCTACATGAAAATGTATCAAACGTATACACATAGCATCCAATTGTCCTACATGACGATTGGTCACATTAATTGAGGAAATGCCACTAGTAGATACCTATTCGGAGGAAGTTACAAATGAAACTCTTGAAATTGAACAAGTTCTGCGTGCAGCTGAAGGAGAACTACTTGTAGGTAGGCGTCTACTGAATACACATTATGACTATGAATAAGAATGGTTACGACACAATATTTTTCGCACAAGGTGTACGATGCAAGATAAAGTGTGTAACATTTTGATCGATGGAGCAAGTTGTGAGAATGTGGTTTCAACTCTCATGGTGTTGACCTCTGCTATGAATAAAAAAAGGAAAGCAAATAAAAAAATACATGAATGATTACCTCTGCCGCAAATCCAACCTGTATTTCTTCCGAAATCATGTCCCCAGTCTGCGATAATGCCTAAATGTTGCTTCTCGCTGTCAAATAGCCCATGCATGTTTCTCATCTCTCGTTTATTAAAATAGAACAAGACGAAGGTTACAGACTCCCGATCTCTTCCGCAAGCTCCCATCCTCTGGATGCTTCCCCTCTCTGTGAAATCCCGAAGCCTTCTACTTATCCGAAGTCCACGACCCATACTACGTCGCCTCTACCTCCAGCAGCTGCATACTCCATCTCCAATCTCGTCGAAGCTTCATTCGCAAGCATACCTCATGGCCAAATCCTTCTCCTAGCCTTATATGACACTTCCTCTTGTCGAATCCTTCCTCTACCCTATCTAATTGGCGAAGGCCCTCGCGATCCACAAACCCTAACCCAACCTCCCGGTTCTTCGATCCACAGAGGAGCTTTGTTCCTAACCTCTTCCTCCTCCAAAGCCGAGCAAGCCCTAGCTGTAAAACTCGAAAAATGCCAGTTTTAGACCTCGCACCCTTTTCGATGCGTTGCGACGAGATTTAAGTGAATTTTTCAAAGTCGACGGATTTTGACGGAAATAATTTTATAAAATTCAACGTAAAATTCTAAGCAAATTGATGTATAAAACCTATATCAAATTTTGTTTAGTTTGGGAGATAAAAATTAAGGAAATCTCATAATACCTATTATGCCCCGAGTTTTGATTCAAGCATGGATGGATTTAAGTGAGGGCATTTGGGTAATTGGATTTTCTCTAACTTCCTAAGTTATGAAGAGACCGATCCCTCTTCAATTCATTCGCATGTTTTGTTCGGCCGAACCGAAGGAGCATGCCGAAAGGGATAAGGGGCAGACGCAAGGGAGGCGACGCGAGGAGGCTGCAGCGGAAGATTCCGATGGCCGTTCGTGGAGGAACTTGTAGGGAAGACTAAGGGAAGGCTAAGGTGAGTTCTTATGAACCATTTCTCATGTTTTCCCTTAGTGTTTTCTCAAGAAAAGATTTCTAGGGTTTAAGAAAACTTTGAATCTCTTTAAGAATTTAAATAGGGGATTGTTAGGGTATGATTAGGAGATAATTTTATGCATGGAATGAAGTTTTTTCTTCAAAATGCGCAGTTAGAAAAATTAGGGCTTTTTCATATTATTAAAATTTTAAGAAATTTCTCAAGGAGAAATGTTTCAAATGATCATAGGAAGGTTTCTAAAAACATAAATTAGGATTTTATACAAAATATTATTTTTATAATTTTAATTTAATTTAAATCCGAAAATATATTAATTAAATTATTAATTAGGTGTAAGGGAAAGTTTTACATGTTTATATGAGGGAATAAATGAAAATAGGTTTTTCAAATTTAGGGTATTAAGTTAAATCCAAAAATAGAAATTATTTTGAATTATTTTAAGTAATTGAAAAAGTGATTACTTGGATAACAAATGAATTTTTAGAAAATACATGTCTTATGTTTTCAATTAGAGAGAAAGAGAGAAAGAGAACATTTGGAAGTTTTATAGGAATAAATTAATTAAAATTGAGATGATTAGCTTTAACCATTGGATATTAAAATATTTTCATATAGGTGTTATATGAGGCGATCTCAAAGGAAGGAGGACTAGCATAGAAAATCAATTTTTCTAATTTCTGTAAATATACATGGATCTTTATTACAATAATATTTTTGTTTCTCTCAAGTTATATGATTTGAAAGTCCAAACATGTTTATGAAATCTTTATGATTAATTTAGATCATGATTTGGTTATTCTTATCAAATGGTTGATCATGCAAATTATATGTTACATTTTATGTCAATATATTATAAAGTTTATATGTTATAGAAATGAGATGAAATGAAATGATATGAGATGTTATGATTGTTATTGAATGTTTGTATATGCATGCTGAATTGATGGAGCTCATCCCCTTATGGTACTAGCTATGGATGATGTACTTGTGCACGTTAAAATGGTAACGGATATGAAAAAAAAATTTGTAAAGGAGTACCTTTATGATACTAGACGGTGGCTCCTGTGACGGCTGTAATATATACGAAATGAGAAAGTTATGAATTAAGATATGAATATAGAAATGAATTATGAAATGATATAAATGTATGATTTATGTTTATGTTAATGATATATTGTTAGGAAATCTATTTATATTATGTTTTAATGAATTGACATCTAGCATATTATTTTATTTTTGCCTTGATTAATGTAGTTTAGAATCGTGTTTTACTTACTGAGCTTACTCTTATTGATAGTTGTTAACATTTTTCAGGTAAGTTTAAGTTAATCAAATAAGTAGAAGGTGTGGAAATGTATACCGTAGGAGAGGAGTGTCTAAAGAAAGGTAACTTTATGAATATTAATGATTTTATGTTTATATGTTTTCAAATTTGATGTTTTAGAGGCTCTTTCAAATGTTAAGGTGATAGTTTTAGGAATTAGATATTTTAGTCAACCGTCCGACCTCCGTTCTCGCCTCGCTTATGCGAGCTCACCGGGCCGAGTCGTGACAAAAGTGGTATCAGAGCAAAGGCTTATGAGTACTGATCAATATGAAAAAGCTAGTAGGATGATTCTCTAGGTTAGTTAAGGTATAGGGTATTTGTTATAGACTGCTAATTTTATTTTATCGTGTTATATCTCAGAGCCATAGATCTAAATACGTACTCCTTTCACCAAGGTAGGGGCGTCAATATTTGATATGACTCGAAAACCCGGCCCAAAAATTCTGGGTTCGGGTCAACCCATGGTTTAAAATTGCGCAATATGAGGCTCGCCTTAAGGCCCGCCTTTGCGCAATTCTAGTAAAAAACGCCTCGATGCTTACGCCTCGAGTTTTTTTTATGAGGCTTGCGCCTCAACTTGGTTGAGGCCCGCCTCGCCTCACTGGCATGAGGCTTACGCCTCACGCTATATATATATTAAAACTTACATAAATCTTGAAGTAAATACCCGACATTGGACTCTAAAGGAGAGGAGGAAGGGGAGAGAGCAATTCACCAAAATGATGATTCAAGTGAAGAACCCCTTATTGATGACAGTGCTGATGACAGTGCTGATGACTTAAGAGCTCTTATGTGATATGTTATTGCTATTTATTTTTGGAAATTGAAATTATATGTTAATGAAAAGAATAATGGGATTTCGGAAAGATAGAATTTTGAGTTGAACTATATTTCATGTTGTCTTATTATTGAGATATTTTGATTTCACTTCATATCTTATGCTTTTTATGTTTTATATTATTCACTCATTAGTATATAAAAAAATTATCATTTTATGTTTACGCAATCATTTGATTTTGAGGCTTACGCCTCAAAACGCTTTGAGGCTTATGCCTCGCCTCACGAATGAAGAACGCCTCAATACTCGAATACGCAATTTTATACATTGGGTCAACCCACTTTTAAAACGTGTAGGGTTCGGGTTTCAAATTATGACCTAATCACAAATTTGGGTCAGGTTTGGATCAACCCAAAAACCTGAAATCAACTTGAAGGCAACCCGCCAAACTTATGCACGTCCTTTGTCCCTCACTCTCCCTTGCCCTCCTCGCGGCCTCGCAACTCGTCATGCTTGTGGTCACCCTCATGCGCTTGCTCGCGATTGCCTACACGCTGCTCCCACTCATCCACTGTCTTATGCGCACGCTCTCCCTCCTACTGGCCCCACCTAAACGCCCGCAGCCTCGCACTCGAGTCGACCCATATTTGAACAATGTCTGGTCGATCCAAATTTGAATTGTGTTGGGTTTGGTTTTGGTTGTCACCCGTTTTCCTAATGGGGTCGAGATAGTTGATGGTGGGTCATTTTCTTGCTAGACCGTAACCTAATTCAAAAATATATTTTGACACCTCTAACCAAGAAGATGATTGAACAACAATCTCTGTTCTTGCAAACTCTACAGTCTCATAGCAGGGTTTAGTTTTGTCTTGTTAAAAGAAAATTCGAGGCAAATTAATCAACCCACTAAAGTAAAAAATCTCATGCAAAAATTTAGTCAAGTTTTTCTTGATTCACTATCCATAGGCCTACCTCCTATGAAGGAAGTTCAACATGCTATCGAATTCTTACCAAGAGCAATTATTCTCGAATGCCCTACATACTGAATGTCACCTTAAGATTATGAGGAGTTACAAGGGCAAGCAAATGATTTAACAAGTACAGGTTTTGTGCGACCAAGTTTTAGTCCATGTGCGGTCCCCGTCCTCCTTGTGAAAAAAAAAAAAAGAAATTTGGTGAATGTGTATTGACAGTCGTGCTGTTAACAAAATTACTATCAAATATTGTTTTCCTATTCCGCTTGTTGATGATTTATTTGATCAGTTGTACGAATCAACTATCTTTTAAAGATAGATTTGCAAAGTGGTTATCACCATATCAGAATGAGAGCAAGAGATGAATGAAAAATAACTTTCAAAACACGAGATGGATTATACTAATGGACGGTCATGCCTTCCAGTCTGTCTAATGCTCCTAGCACTTTCATGTGCATGAATTAGGTTTTTGTCCCTTTTTAAATAAATTTTTTGTTTTTATTTTGACGACATTCTGGTATATAGTCGTGCCACAAGAGCATCTACAACACCTCCAACAAGTATTTGAGGCTCTCCTCGAGTAGCAATTGTTTTCCAATACTTCCAAATGTGAATTTTTGGTAGCTAACATCAATTTTTTGGGATTTTTTGTCTCTTTAAGGTCTGAAAGTGGATCCCGACAAGGAGATTGTCATTAAAGAATGGTCGATTCCCTTATCAATGACTATTGTGAGGTTTCATGGATTGGCTTCCTTTTATCATCATTTCATCAAAAACTTTAGTACGATTGTCGCACCATTAACTGAATTAGTCAATCAACCACAATTCACATGGACCTCAATGACGCAAGACAATTTTGACCAATTAAAATTATTTGTTTCTTCAACACCTGTGTTGGATCTCCCAGATTTTTCCCAGGTGTTTGAAGTGGATTGTGACGCTTCTAATTTAGGCATTGGAGTTTTGCTTAGCCAAGGTGTCCATCCAGTGGCTTACTTCAGCGAGAAACCTAATGAATCTCGCCAAAAGGATTCAACTTGTAACAAAGAATTCTATGCTCTTGTCCAGGCTTTTATATGCTCTTGTCTAGGCTTTTTATACCATTAGAGCCATTACTTGTTGACATAAGAATTTATTTTATTCTCTGGTCATCATCCTCTGGTCATCTTCACAATCAAAGCAAATTAAATGGAAAAAATGCTAAATGGGTGGAGTATATATCCTCTTTTCATTATTGTTTGAGGCATAAATCAGGAGCTACTAACCAGGTAGTCGACGCCCTCAGCCAATGGTTTTTCCTGCTTATCACCATCCAATTAGAAACAATGGGGTTTGAAGTCATCTAGGAATTATATGAAAAAGAGCATGACTTTCAAAAAATATGGAACAATGCCAACAACACCCCTACAAACTTTTCCATATCCAACAAGGCTACCATTTTCTTAGGCAACTAGTTATGCATGCCCCAATGTTCTATGCAAGATGTTATTTTTGCCAAAAGTCATGATGGAGGCTTATCTAGGCATTTCGGGCATGATAAGACTTTGGCCAGCATTCAAGAAAATTTCTATTGGCCACTTCTTATTAGAGATGTTTGAGAGATACCTTAATAGGTGTTGAATCTGTAAAATAGTTAAAACAACACAACATAACACTGAATTATATTTGCTTTTGTTAGTACCCGACTCACCTTGGGTAGATGTTACCATGGACCTTGTTTTGGGCCTTCCTCTCACACAATGAAAAAAATATTTAGTCCTGGTTATATTTGACCAGTTTTAAAAAATGGCTCATTTTATGCCTTGTCGAAGGACATTAGATGCATTGCATATTATTGAACTCTACTTCCATGAAATTGTACGACCAACTGACAAAGATGTTAAATTCCTTGATCACTTTTGGAGAACGCTGTGGACCAATTTGGGGACTAAACTCTAATTTAGTTTAGTAGCACATCCACAAACAGACAAACAAACTGAAACCATCTAGAGGAGTTTGAGAAATATTTTGAGATATTTATTGGGAAAAACATCCATCAATGGGATGAAATTTTGGGTCAAGTTGAGTTTACTTACAATCGGTCACGGAATCAATCTACAGGCCACTATCCTTTTGAAGTTGTATATGGACAAAATCCAATTGGCTCACTAGAGTTAGTATCACCTGTTGCAACAACAACCTATCATTTTGATGTTGAAACTCGAAATATGGAAATTCATAAGCTTCACCAAGTGCAACATCAAATTCATAAATAGAATGCTAGATACCCAAAATAGGTTAACAAATCTATAAGAGGCAACACAATTTTAAAGAAGGAGATCTAGTTTGGATAAAGTTAAGCAAGGAACAATTTCCAACTTAGCACATAGCAAACTCAAACCCAAAGCAGATGGACCACTTCACATTATTAAGCACATTAATGATAATGCTTTTCAAATAGACTGCCTGAAAATCTACAAGCTATGATGCACATACACGGGCACGACAACACTGAAACGACATGACACGGATACATGACATGTCAATTATTAAAAATATAAGGCACGGACACAGACACAGACACAGGTTGAACATGGTATTATAATTTTTATATCTTAAAAATAGCATATAGAATTTTAGTAAGTAGAATATTAAGAATAATTAAGAAATAATAAATTAGTTTTAGTAAGATTTGCTTATAAAATGATTAATATTAAGATGTCAAGAGTTGGGCTTTAATGTTGTGTTTTGTCAAGAGTCGGGCATCAAGCGTCGATGTCGAAACAACATCGGTCTTCTATGTTGAAGTGATCTTGGTCAATGATGAGATGTCGGGATGATGAGGGGCGTGATTATGGGGGTAGGAATTGCTAGTGTCAAATTTTGATTTTTAGATATTTTTAAAACATTGATGTTATAACGGGTGTCGTACATTGATGTTGTGAAATCCTTGCTGTGATCTACTTGATACAAATAAAAATGATATGTTTGGGGAATGAGATAGTAAGTGTGGGCACTTGATTTGGGGTTGTTGAGAGGAAAAAAAATTTCATTTAATTAAAAAATTGAAATATATAGAAATTATATTAAAAAAATTTCTTAATGATATTTAAGACACGCATGTCCAATTTATTTTTAATATTTTTTTAATCTGTCACATCTTTGGTGTGTCCAATATGTATCGGAGTCGTGTCAAATGCGTGTCATGTTCAATACGTGCTGGACACTACATACTTCATTGAGAATAAGTGTCGGTGCATCCTAGACGCACCTAGTCTACAAGTCTCCGCCATTTTCAATATTTAAGATTTATCTCCTTATTACGGAGATGCAACAGTTTCCATTGATGAAGAAATCTCGTCTCAAGCTTGGGAGAATGACGCAGGAGCTGAAATAGCATTCAGAATTGTTGACCCTCATACTAGTGTCGGGGTCGAGTCGACCGCGCAAGGTGGGTTTTAAAAGAGAAAGAGCTCGAAATCGCGCAAAAACTCACCCGACGCGTGTCGACCGAAAACCCAAAATCTCCGAGACGACCTCCGTTCGCGAAACGGACAGCGCCGATGCGTCCGGAGCAACGGAAACAGCTAAGATCGACACCCATATTGGTGGGGATCGCCGGTCGGCGAAAAATTAAATTTTGGGCGCGCGAATCGAGACGACGACGTGTGCGAGCGACGACGCGACGACCAACTCGATGCAAGATAAAAAATTTATTTTTATTTTTGTGCAATCTAATTAAAAAAAAAATTTAAAAAAAAGGGAGAGAGCTTTTTAAATTAAAAAATGAATTTTCTTTTAATAAAAAAACTCAAAAATTCCTAAAATACCCCCCCACTTAACCCTCACACTCTCATATCCCCAAACCGAGCCCTCCTCTCATTCTCACGACATTTCCACGCCAAGGAGGCCGCCCCTCTTGCGAACTCCCTCACGCCTCTCTCGGTTTCCACCGCCGGCCTCCCTCCTCCCTTCAAGTGCAAAGGTAATTTCTTCCTCTCCTTCTTTTCTTCCTCCATTCTCCATTCTTCCTTCCTTCTTCTTCCTTCCTTCTTCTTCCTTCCTTCTTCTTCTTCTCTCCCATTTTTCTTTTTCTTTCTTCATCCCTCCACATTTCCTTCCATTTTCTTCTATTTTCTCCCTCTACTCCCTTCTCCTTCCTCTCCTTCATCTTCTTCTTCCTCCTCCAACCTTTTTTCTCAAAACCTACACCAAACCCTAACCCTAATTATTTTTTTCTCTCACTTCCACTCACCAAACCACATACATTCCTTCACAAAAAATACTTCCCTACACTTCCTACACCCTTCCAACAAAAAAAAATTTTCGTTCTTCATTTTCTCTCTCTAACCTAGAGAGAGAAAATTTTCTCTCTCTAGAAATCTCTTCATGAATAGCTCCATCTCCACCCCAAACATCTTCCCTCTCCATCATACCTCCAAATTCCTTCCCTAGAGGGAGAAAACAATTGCACACTCTCTCTTTCTCTCTCCAAAATTGAGAAAAGAGGGAGTTTCTCTCTCTAAATCTCTCCTCTCACTTTCCTACACACCCTAAACCCCTTCCACCAAAAATCCCTTCTTTCCCTCTCTTTCCCTCTCTTTCTCTCTCTAGAAAGAGAGCTCTCTTCCTTTTATTTCTCTCTCTAGCTTCTTTTTTTTTAAATAAAAATATGATTAATTAAATTGCACAAGTAAATTTTCTTTTAATTATGCATCGCAGGTTCCTACGTCGCCGTCATCCGCCGTCGCCGCCTCGATTGCTGCACACCCAAGGTAAAAATTAGTATTTACTTTTTGTGCATGAAATAAGTACTCGTGACCGCTTTTCTTAGCGGGCGAGGAAAAACTTAAGTACCCGTGACGCACTGAGCGAGCGGGGAAATTCGTATGCATGAAAATATAAGTACCCGTGACTGCTTTTCTTAGCAGGCGGGGAAATTTGTTATTTGTAAGAAAATTTGTTTAATTAAGTACCCGTCACTGCTTTTAGGTGGGGAAAAATGCTATATTTTAAATCTGCGCTCAAAGACCCCGTGACCGCTTTTCTTAGCGAGCGGGGGTTAAAACTGCGGCCGCGGTGTCACTCGACACCTACCGTGACTGCCTTTCTTGGCAGGCGGGAAGGCCTTACACACTCCGAGGCAGCCCCCTACGCGGGGACGACGCCGGAGTGCTGCCAAAACTTTCAACAAAACCCATGACTTAGAAAAATCCAAAGAAAATCATAATCCACTTAAATGTTCTAAGTTAACCAAAAATAAAATATACGACACCCTAGGCTCCCGACACTGAAAAGCAAGTAAAAAAAAAAATATAAATCAACGTGAAATACAACATACAGTGAGTCTTCGAGGGAATTAGTTAGTCTCCAGTAGGTAGGATTCAAACCTCTTCCTCCTAGCACCTGACTCGTACACCCCTAAGTCCCTCACCAAAATCTCCTCACAGAAATGGGATGAGAAGAAATGAGTTGAAATCCCCTCATATTTATAACTTTGAATTTGAATCATTAGCGGGCCCCACCAGCCTAGGATCCCTTGCTACAAGACAGGAGAAGGTACACCTGTGGGCCCCATCCACTTAGGATCCTAAGATGCCATTTCGAGGCTCTAGCATCGGATTCCTACAGTATTCACTAGCAAGTGAAATACGTACGTAAATACGAATGTAAATACGAATGTAAATACGAACGTAAATACACCCTGATACGGTGAGTAATTATCTTAGAAAGGGAGGCGGTAAAAGTAAAAGTAAAAGTAAAAAGAAAATTTACTTTTCCTACAAAATACTTTTGTGATCATTGTAAACACATAGGAATCCTCGCACATCCCCGGTAATTTTCTGATTGAACCCCTTGTAATAAAACGTGCCCGTCGTATTGCAAGTCACGGGTGCTCTAAGTGGCGTGCGCACCAGCTGTTAAAGTTAGGCAGCTCGTACAGCCCGTGATCATATGTTTTCAAAAAGAAACAAAATAACGCACTTTTATGTGTTGCGGGTCGTACGACCCTTAATTAAAGTAGGCACATCACCACTGGAAGGTTTGTCCCCTACGACCCAAGGCAGGAGATTAGTTAGTGCACTATGATCCGCCTACGAAAATCAACAAGTAGTGCACGACAGTCTACCTGTAAGAAGCAGCGAACAATTCTATCCAGAAGCTGCTACGCCACGCCACCGGATCTGCAACACAAATACAAGCAGACAGAAGGCATCTACAAGTTGCAATGCCCCGCCACCGGATCCGCAACACTCGTACTAGCGGACAGAAGGCGTACATAATCTCTCAAATAAAATATTGTGTGCATTCAAATTGCAATTACATGCACAACTAACATATTTTAAAATCCCCCGCACTTACACCGTAGTTTGTATACACATAGATACACTAAGGGGAAAAATACGATCTCGACCCGCATGGGCCCCGGTGAGCGTGTTATTGGTACACACGTGACGCCTAGGGATGCTGCGCGGGTCAACAAGTGAATTCAAGTCCGAATCCGATCCTTCTATACGGATCAATAGAAGTTGACAGGGTTCGAACCATCAAATAAATATACGGTTGTGGGGACCGGTGTATTTATTTTAATACACTCATATTAGGCCTTCAAGGTCTATAATCAATAGAATTCACTCACAAAGATATAAAGCATACGAAACCCGATCCTCTGTCGACATCCAGACAGAGTTGACAAGGTTCAAACTACAAATGAAAAGGACCCCGCCCCGATGATGGCCGTGTTGAATGTGAATCTCAACCGGAGGGGTTAATCTCTCAGATATTTCAAAATGTCCTAAAATTTCTACAAAATTCAAAAATCATCAAGCTCTAAGATATTTAAATTTGAAATCAATCATCAAAATACTTAAAGCAAACTTCATCCACCCTCCGCAACAGTTTGTCGAGGTGGACAAATTCAAATATAACTTCAGCTCACAAAGAGCCAAATGCCTAGTCGAAAATATCACTAGGATTCATCCTCAAACAATCTCCTGCTAATAAGAACGTGGTACGTGTCCTCTGACCGGCGGTTTGCCGCGAAATGGCACCGCAGGATAAACGGTTATGACCCGGGGCCCTCTGAACCGAGTGGTTTTGCCGCCAAATGGTACCACGAAATACCGGTTATGGCCAGAGCCAATACGTTCCTTATTGGCATCAAATCTTTGAGATGTGAATCAATAGGATACGATCGATAGAGCACAAAGCCCTCTGTCAGCTAAGGTGGATTTAAATTTATCCTCTTAGACAAATATTCAACCCCGGTCTACAAGGTCCCCTTGGACGAAGCAACCCATGGCTGCCGACAAGGATCCTTCTGTCAGGTTGGGTCGACTACCTCCTCTGACTAAGTAGACCAGGAACCACGATGGCCCGGGACGACGGAACCATGGGATCTTGATCGGGTCCATCATCCATTCCCCCACCATCCGCTTTAAGTGCAAGATGGTGAAATTTCTAATTTTAAATATCAAACCATTTCAACCCAAATTTTCAAACTTCCATATATTTCAAAATCCATATATATTGCTGCTACTATATGCCAGATACCACGTATCTTTACGTATCTGATTAACGACTAGCCTTAATCGAAAGTTCTCTCTCGTGATCGGGAGGGGTAATTAACTATAGGGGCTTGCGCCTATAGGAAACCAGAACTCAGATCTTAAAGTCCTCACAAAATGAGGGCGAAATCTCTGGGTAGTGTCTTATCTACAAACCTATCTGCCTTCCAAAATTTACCCCGGAACTTAGTTCGTTAAAACTCCCTCGCCGAATAAGAAAAGCGAGCGGAGGCCGGAGCCGAATTTTCGGAGCCCACAGATTTCTGGCGACTCCGCTGGGGATTGGTTTCTCTTTCCATCTTTGGCTAGTTGTATATTTAAGCTATAGTAGCAGCAAAATTTAATGAGTTAAGATTTAAATGTCTTTTTAATTGAACTCATTAAAAATTCTCTAAAAAGTATTTTGAAATTATAAGGATTATATGTTTATCATTTCGTTCTGTTGAGTCCCTGCGCTTTGAAAGTATGGGGGAATATATCAGATCTTGATTACTAATCCCCATCTTTCATTTTGTGCAGAATGGACCTCCAGAACACTCCTTTCACCGTTCAGCTAGGAAGTGGTGCCAACATCCAACTAGCAAATGCTATCATTAATACGGGAAACTCTGGAGCCACCATTCAATTTGGTGAGCTACAATTCTCCCGACTATTGCAAGCGCTGCTGCCGTTCCAGTATACGGCATTAACACTGAAAAGCCTGCCAGGAGGCCTTATGCTGTTGATGTTGCTGCTCGTCGCGTGCATCCACTGCCACAACGACCACAACCAGCCCGAGTTGTTAATGCTAATGAGTTCCCCCAGAAGAGGGTCTCAGTCTTCAAAAGGCTATCAAATTCTGAAACCCCGACAACAAGAAGGGTCATGACTGGGAAACAAATTTCTGTGATTCCTGCTGCTACCACCACTCTGCCGACTAGGATATCTATGCCTAGAAGGAATGATGCTGAGGCCTCCTCATCTGGAAGAAGGCCATCAAGAAGGCAAAGGAGAAGGATGAACGCTGAATTGCGAGCTCAGCAGATGCTACAAGTCCACCCATCCACACTACCTGCTCAGGAACCAGAAGCGAGTGTTCATACCCAGAACAAATTTAAGAATTTGAAATGGGTAAAACGGAACAGCTCTACTGGTGAGCTTAAACAATCATTTTGGGAGCAACAACCCCAAGCCCTTGCTCCTCAAAAGAAGAAAGAACCCGAGACTTTGTCCGCCAAAGTGCATAGGGTCCTGAAAACAGTGAAAGAAAAGGGTTTGATGAAAAAGAAATACCAAAGGCCAGTGGTGATTGAGGCCAGAAGATCTCCGCCAAGAGAGTTGCCACCTTTGGTGACTCGAGGAAAATTTAAGTCAACTTCGCAGGAAGCACATCGGGGTGTGACACTTGGACAACGTGTCCAAGAATCCGCCATCGAAAGGGCCCAGCAAAAGGACAAACAAGTTTGGAGGTCAAAACCATATGAAAGAAGAGCACTTGACAAACAAACAAGTACGGGCGTGACATCTGGTGCAGCCTCCCAGAGATCCGCTCCCATTAACAAAAATCATCAAAAATGGGTCCCTAAGAAAGTCTCAATTGATCATTCCTTTGATGGTCGACACCCTGGAGAATCCTCCAGGGGATCCCATCATCAGCCAACTACGTCATCCCAAGAAGAAACTAACTTCGATCGCAGCCCAAGGATCGAAGAGTTTTTTGTGCCAAGTAATGAACCGGAGATTCAGTGGAGACGCCGCTCGGAGATCCGTACACAAGAAGATGATGATGAAGATGATGAAGAGACCATGGGAGTTGAAGTGGTCTATATGGTGGAACATGATGATGAACGACCGCCTTTGCGGGTATACCAGCGGCAATATGGGGCTGGATCCACTGCCGGTAGAGATGCTGACTCCTCGGAGAATGAAGAAGAGGAGGAATTCGAAGAAAATCCTTTGTTCCCTGATGCTACCACACTAGCAGAGGCACAAAGGCAGATGCATCGTCAGATGAAGGCAAAGGATAAAGAAATTGCTCAGTTAAATGCCAAAATGACTGAAATGATGACGCAAATGACTATGATGATGCAGATGATGCAGAGAAATATCATTGCTAATCCTACACCTGTTCAACAAACTAATCATCAGGCGACAAGTAGTGGTCTTGCTAATCCGCCAGCTAATCCTGTACCCCAAGTGTCGGGAGTACGAGGTTCACATGAAGGAGGAATTGAGAATGATCGTTTGGTTCGCCAACCTACTCCTCAAAATGTAGTAAGCACATCCGAGCCTGTGACAGTGGCGCAGTTGGAGACAATCATCAATGAGAAGATTAAAGCTGTCATAGCTTTGGATCAGGCAGAAAAACTAGTGAGCAAAGGCCGTCCATATCCTGCTGACCAGGTGCCATACCCAAAGGGGTATTCTGTCCCGAAGTTTAACACATTCAATGGTAATAGTAACCCCAAACAGCATTTGGCTCAGTTTAAAGCCACATGTGGTAATACGGGAGGTGTTGACGCTCTACTCTTCAGACAATTTGTCAGTAGTTTAACCTCGACTGCGTTCGAATGGTATGCTGAATTGCCGAATGACTCTATGAGAACATTTGCAGAGTTAGAAGCCATGTTTGTGAAAAGGTTCGCCAGTGCGACCGAAAAGATAACAATCGCTGATCTCGCTTTAGATAAACGAAGGAGGGATGAATCAGTGACCAAATATATCACTCGCTGGCGCAATTTGAGCATGAAATGTGAGCAGCAATTAGAAGAAGAACATTCCGTGCAATTGTTAATGGGAAACATCGATGATAAGATGCAACCATTCTTATGTATGGCCACCATCACCACATTTCAGGATTTGCTGGACAGAGTGGCAAAGTTCGAAAAATTGAACTTATCAAAATCAGAAAATCACTCTGATAAGCTCAAGAAGGCTAAAGCCTCGGGTGCCAGAAGTGGTGATGCCGACTCTACATTTTTCTCCAGAGTTGATAAAGGAAAACAAGTGGCTTACAATGTAGATAAAGGGAAGCAACCGATACAGTATGAAGACAAGCCGAAACAAGTCTATAACCCTAACCCCCAACCAAAGTTGACACTTGGGGGAAATGACAAACCACGAATGTTTCAGGGTGGAGGAGAACGCCCGAGGCAAATAACGGGAAGTGGTGATCGAACGTTCCCGTCCCTCAAGGAAAGAATGAATAAAGAATATTCATTTAAGAGGGAGAGTGTTGCCAAATTATTTCGACAAGCATTAAAAGCAGGCCTAGAACTGCCAGAGTGCAAGAGGCCCGAAGAATCGAAACATACTGGTGACCCGAACTATTGCCCATACCACCGAGTACTTAGTCATCCTATTGAAGATTGCTACATCTTTAAGGATTGGTTGGAAAGAAAATATCAAAAGGGGGTATTCACATTGTCTGATAATGTGTTGGCACACCCCAGAAAAGAGTCGACTCGAATGGTTACGTCCTCTTCCGTACCCCCGACTAAAGAAGAAAGAAACAAAAAGGAATCAGCCCAAGAAGGGAAGTGGGAGACTGCGGTCTCCAAGAAGACTGTAAAAATGTTAAAACAACTCGAAGGAGTTCCATTTGTTAAGTGGAAATCTTCTACCCACCCGGTGCTGGATTTGAAAGGGATGCCTGTGGCACGAGCATCAACTTCTAAGCAATATCCCAACCAAGCCGGTTATTTAAAATCTGAAAAAGTACAGTCTTCCAAAAGAAGGACCAAACTAAAGAAGCTTAAGGAGAAGAAAACAACAACTCAAAGGGTCATCGACAGTTTGGATGAATATTACCAAACTGTTAGACATCCCATTAAGCTCGCTGACTTTATGTCAAAGCTTAAAGTGGCTGAAGCAGAAGAAGCGGGTGAAGATTCTCTTCCTGTGGAAACTTGCCGGGTTATTTCAGTAACACCAGTGACTCCAACAAAAGAAAAATACGTTGAAGAAGCAACTTCTGAAACTTGTCTTGTGGCATCATCAATGGACTATAGTTCGGAAGAAGATCTGTTTTTTCTAAATGAGAATGAGTCCGAGCAGGATATAGCGTCACAAATGGGGCATGTAAGATTGGAGGGTGATTCTGAATTAGAAAATGAGTCTTTGGATGTTATGATGGCCAACTCTGAGGAAGATGCTCCATCAAATGAGCCTGTGCCAGATGAAATAGCGCAAGTGCAATTAAGAAGCGGTAAGGTGTTGCCAACTCCGCTAAAGAAGGAAATCTCTAATAAAGATAAGGGGAAGGAGATAGTTGTTAATGAGGATATCATCCCCAAGGACTCCAAAAAGAAAGACACTCCAATCAATGGGATAAATTACAATATCTTATCTCATCTGCGGAAAATCCCGGCGCAGCTCAGCATATACGATGCTCTAGTCATGTCTAAAGACCTACGGGAGACTTTGATTCAGGCTCTCAAAGACCCCGAAAGGTACGAGGCATATTTTGCTGAACGTAACATGACGGAAGTCTTGCAAGCCCGTAATGAGCCGTTCATCACCTTCTCCGAAGAAGACATGATGCTTGGGACGGCGGATCATAACCGCCCTCTGTACGTTACTGCAGAGAGTGACGAAATGATAATCAGCCGAATTCTGATCGACCCTGGGTCCTCCATCAACCTTATAAGCTTGAAAGCGCTGAGATCGTTATGCCTCGACGTGCAGCATCTCGGGTCAGATAAACTAATGGTGCATGGTTTCAACGAGAAAGGGCAGAAGACCCTAGGATCATTCATGCTCTCCCTAACTTTTGGGGAGCTTCATACATAAGCTAAATTTCATGTGATTGATGCAGATACTTCGTTCAAGGCACTCCTGGGTCGCCCTTGGTTGCATGAGTATGGTATTGTCCCATCAACACTACATCAGTGCATGAAGTACATTAAGGATGGAGAAGAGTTCAGGATCTCTGGTGACATCCAACCTTTTGCAGTGCACGAAGCTACAATCTATGAGGATGCCAAGTATTTCATTCCAAAGAAGCAGAAGCCATCGAGCTCTCTTGAGGTCCAGGCATCAAGTACTAAAACTACAAAGCGACCAAAACAAGAAGGTGAAAAGAAGCAGGTTGGAAGAAAGAAGGCAACGCCAACTCTTTCCAAAGCAGCGATCGCTATTAAAGAAAGAAAACATATACCGCACCTAGGGAGCGACACAGATGAAGATGAGGTCACCCCTACAAAATCTTGGAAGGCATGTCAGTCAATTGCCAAAGGGAAAAAGAAGGCTGAATACTCAGATTCTGACTATGATTATGAGTCTACCTATACAAGCAATGTGCAGTGTGTATTCTCAAGAAGGATGGGTAACTTGTCAATCTCGGACAGCGTATTTGTAGTCACGCGCATTCCCATGCAACATTTCAAGGAAATTATTCCCCGGGAGGTACATCATATCGAAGAACTTGTAACATTCTATGTGCCACCTCATAGAAAAAGGGGCGGGCCAGGAAGTTTATTCTATAAAGATGGAGAGCGCGAAGAAGAATCAAATCGCGACTGGTTTTGTAAGCTCGTTAATTCTGGAGAGCTAATACCTACGAGAATGCCTAGGTTTAATACCAAAAATATTCGAAAAATGTTGCGAAAGCAAATCAACATTCCTACCTCTAAACAACAACTTCGCTTTTGCCTGAGCATTTGGTATGGAAGACATCCACGTCCATTACGAAAGAAAGATATTGGTGCAAGGAGAGGTCTCGGATTCATCGTGCAGAAATATCCCCAAAAGGAGACTTGCCAAGCAATCACATGCGCGGAAGTCAAATTAGATGATAGCGATGATGAGAAAATTTATGAAGTTGATACTTATGATGATCAGCCCGTAGAGGCCAAGCCTGCACCTGAAGAATTAGAAGATGGTGGACAGACGGCTACTATGGATGAGCTAAAAGAAGTCAACTTGGGGACAGAAGAAGACCCTCGCCCAACCTTCATTAGCTCCCTTTTATCAGAAGACCAAGCGGAAGAAATGAAAGAGCTTCTCTGTGAATTCAGGGATTGCTTTGCCTGGACATATGCCGAGATGCCCGGCTTATCCCCTGATGTAGCAGTTCACAGGTTAGCCATCAAGCACGATGCAGTACCCGTAAAGCAAGCTCCAAGGAGAATGAGATTGGAGATCGAAGAACAGGTGATTGCAGAGACAAAGAAGCTTATAGAAGCGGGCTTTATCCGCGAAGAAAAATATGCTGATTGGATTGCCAATATTGTCCCTGTTAAGAAGAAGAACGGTCAGATTCGTATCTGTATCGATTTTCGGGACCTCAATAAGGCGTGCCCAAAAGACGATTTTCCGCTCCCAGTATCAGAACTTCTAGTTGACAACACTTCCAACTACGATATGTTCTCCTTCATGGATGGATCGTCGGGCTACAATCAAATCAAGATGGCGCCTGAAGATGAAAAGCATACATCATTTAGGACGCCCATCGGGATTTTCTGTTATACAGTTATGCCCTTTGGCCTTAAGAACGCTGGTGCCACTTATCAACGGGCAATGACGTGTATATTTGATGAGTTAATACATCAAAAGGTCGAGTGCTATGTGAATGACCTTGTTGTCAAGAGCGTAGACCGAAGAGACCACTTGAATGACTTAAGGATTGTATTTGAAAGAATCAGGAAGTATGATCTGAAGATGAACCCTCTCAAGTGTGCTTTTGGAGTCTCTTCCGGGAAATTTTTGGGGTACGTTGTTCGACACCGAGGCATCGAGATCGACCCCAACAAAATTAAGGCGATCACGGAGATGCCACCACCAAAGAACCTTCGACAGCTTCGCTCGCTGCAAGGACAACTGGCTTTCATTCGGAGATTTATATCAAATCTATCGGGTAGGTGCCAACCATTTTCAAAGCTAATGAAGAAGGATGTTCGTTTTAAATGGGATGCAGAATGTCAAGAGGCATTTGACAGCATCAAAAGATATTTGTTGAATCCGCCCATTCTAGCAGCGCCAATTCCGGGGAAGCCTCTTATACTGTATACAGCAGCACTAGAAGAGTCCCTCGGAGCACTGTTGGCCCAACATAACGAAGAAGGCAAGGAAAATGCGTTATACTACATCAGCCGGAGGTTGATTGGTGCAGAAATCCGCTATTCCCCAATTGAGAAGCATTGTTTGGCATTAATCTTTGCAGTTCAGAAGCTCCGCCATTATATGCTTTCTCACAAGATTACCTTGATATCAAAGATCGATCCGCTGAAGTTCTTGATGACAAGACCAGCGTTGACAGGTCGTTTAGCCAGGTGGGCAGTGATATTACTACAATTCGATATCACGTACATGCCACAGAAAGCAGTAAAGGGACAAGCTTTGGCAGATTTTCTCGCAGCGCATCCTATCCCAGCAGACTCCCCGCTTAATGATGATTTGCCTGACGAGCAAATCATGCAGGTCGAGGAAAGCGAAAAGTTACCATTCTGGGAGATGTATTTCGATGGGGCATCATCGATTAAGCCTGCCCGACCACCAAATATTGCAAGAGCCCGAGCCGGCATCGGTCTCATTTTCGTAGCACCTGAGGGAGGCATAATGAGGTTTTCATTCAGTTTGACTGAACCTCGGACCAACAATGAAGCCGAATACGAAGCTCTAATAGCAGGGCTGGAGATTGCAATCGATATCAAAATTCAAAATCTTCAAATCTTCGGCGACTCTCAACTTGTGATAAATCAAGTCTTGGGCATTTACAAGATTTGTAAGGTTGAGCTGGCTCATTATCACTGGCGGACCCTTGAACTTCTGAAACAGGTGCCAAATGTTAAAATAGTTCAAGTTCCTCGAGGACAAAATGCCAAAGCAGATTGCTTGGCCAAATTGGCCAAGGAAATGGCGAATACCAACGAGGAGAGACCTATATATATCGGAGTTTATAACCGTCGGGTGTTGGAACCCGCCCTGTTGCAATTCCCGCGGGCAGAAGAAGTATCAGATTCAAGCAAACGAGATACGACTCCGAGTGACCCTCAACCTCTTCACCAGATTGTTATGGAAAATTATCCAGAAGGATATCATGTAGCTAAGAGACGTAAAGCCAGTCAAGCTTCAGAATCATGGTTGCATTGCTTAGAAGTTGAAGTAGAAGATGATTGGAGGCAACCCTTCGTCGAATATTTCAAAGAAAGCAAACTCCCAACAGATAAATCTCTTGCCACACAAATTAGGAAGAGAGCATTGCGGTATGCATTTGTTAACGACACGTTATACCGACGAGCTTTTGATCAAATGTGGCTAAGATGCCTAGGGACCAAGGAAGCTGATAGAGTGGTGACAGAAGTTCACGAAGGACTTTGTGGTGCACATCAGTCAGGTCCCAAGATGGCGGCTAAAATTAAAAGAATGGGTTATTATTGGCCAACAATGGTGAGGGACAGTATCGACCACGCTAAGAGGTGTCACGAGTGTCAAATCCACGGTGATGTTATACATCAACCTCCAAATCCTCTGCACCCAACAATAGCATCCTGGCCATTCGAATGCTGGGGCACAGATATAATCGGACCGATAGATCCGCCATCGTCAGCCGGGCACCGCTTTATTTTGGCAGCAACAGACTACTTCTCGAAGTGGGCAGAGGCGACTCCATTCAGAGAGGTCACATCCGAGCATGTGATCAACTTCTTTACCCACAACGTTGTCTACAGATTTGGTGTATCACGCCGCATAATCTCAGATAACGGCACAGCATTCAAAAGCACCAAAATTTACAAGTTTGTTGATCGACACAAGATTGATTGGAGGTATTCATCAATATACAATCCAAGAGCGAATGGCTTGGCAGAAGCCTTTAACAAGACGCTGGTGAAACTGTTGAAGAAGATTCTCACAAAAAACAAAAGGGAGTGGCACACAAAAATGGTAGAAGCGCTATGGGCTTATCGTACAACTTGCAAAACGCCAACCAAAGCCACTCCTTATTCACTCGTATTCGGAGTTGAAGCAGTGTTGCCACTAGAGATTGAACTGCCGTCACTTCGAGTGGCAATTCAGCATGATCTAACCCAGGAACAAAATGCTCGCCTAAGAATGGAGGAACTTGATGCACTCGATGAGATTAGATTGCAAGCTCAACAGAACTTGGAGATCTATCAAGCAAGGATGGTGAAATCATTTGATCGGATGGTGCGCCATCGATCATTTCAAGAAGGAGAATTGGTTCTGGTGCTGAGAAGACCAATCATCCCGCATCGAAAAATCGGTGGCAAATTCGTATCCAATTGGGAAGGCCCATTCGTTATCGAAAAGGTGTACCAAGGAGGAGCCTATCAACTTATCGATCTGCACGGTCAAAGGCCCATGCCGCCGATCAATGGTCGATACCTAAAGAAGTATTACGCGTAAAATTGCCCAAGAAAATATTTTGTTTACTGTGCTGTGAATTTTATACATGATTACTAACATATATGCTTTGCATTTTGAAATTCTCTTGTATCACAAGAATGCATTTCAAATAACTCGTAAAAATCCCTCATAAGACTGGGGGCATTTTAAATATTTATTCGGGTCGACATCATGCCACGTGCCGAAATCCCCGAATAAATATTTAAAATCTCAAAATACAAGATTTATATGAAATCTTCCTGCGAGATAGGGGGCATTTTAAATATTTATTTGGGTTGACATCGTGCTATACGGCGAGATCCCCAAATAAATATTTAAAATTTTGAATTCCAATTTTATTCTATTCTAAAATGACCCTTTGAAGCAGGGGGCATTTTAAATATTTATTCGGATCGACATCGCGCTGCATGCCGAGATCCCTGAATAAATATTTAAAATTATCAATGCAAGTACTTTCTTAAGGAAGATACAATGAACTCTTTTCAAAGTATATACAGGTCATCTTCAAGAAGCTTAAGACTTTATCTTCTCCAATGTACCAAGATTCAAAAGTCAGGGAAGAGATTTTTGTAACTACACAATACAACAAATTGAGTCAGAAAAGCTTGAAGTCTTTCGATAGCCTAAAGCTTAAGGTTCGAATGGGTGTAAAAGGTCGGATCCAACACACCCAAATATGGCCGGATCGCTGGCAGTTCTGTCTACTCAATACGCCATAAGAACGGCCGTAGTAGCGGAACATCCACTTCATCAACCCGTCAGTAAGGACTGTAGGAAGAACGAAGGCCGATTTGACTCGACAAGTTCAAGTAATTGTAGTATACTAAATTCTCCTAATTGACCGGAGAATCAAAATTCCAGTGGGAAGAAGAAAGTGTCGCGAGCAACTACCGAATGTTCGTAGGATCCAAAATCCTCAACCACAAAGGAAAACTCTAAATCTACCAACTCCAGTGAAATCAGCATTGGGAAGCACATTTCTCATGGCTCAAGTTTGAAGCCCGAATGGGTGTAAAAGGTCGGATCCAACACGCCCAAATATGGCCGGATCACTGGCAGCTCTATCTACTCAACACGCCATAAGAAAGGCCGCAGTAGAGGAACCCCCATTTCAGCAACCAGATGACGATGGGCTATCAAATCATAGCTCTCCTGATCTGATGACTCAAGTGACTCAGATTAAATTCTCCTCAAATGGTTGAGGATTAAGATACTAGCTACATTTGATAGTATCGACCAAATCTAAAGCTTACAAATCCTTCAACAAATCCGTAAAGCACAAAGCGAGGATCGAAGGAATTTTTCTTCAACAAGTCCGCCAAAGCACAAAGCAGAGGACCGAAGAAAATTATCCCAAAGTTCACACAAAGCCTAAGGCTGAACTAAGAGGATTCTATCATCAACAAGTCCGTTATGCACAAAGCTCTGGACCGATGACTTCTCGCCACTGACCTAATATAAATCTAAGGGTTTAGGTCATCGGCATTTACTCCTTCAACAAGCCCGCCAAAGCAAGAAGCATAGGGCCGAAGGTACAAAAATCACTTGACAAGTCAATAAAGACAAATCAGGAAATTCTCCATCATTGTCTGCAGCACAAAGCATAGGGCAAAAGAAATTAGTATCTCAACCATCTATTGATACATAAAAGAAGTCTATGGAGAAAGAAAATCCTAGTGTGACATCCAAATAAGTTTTTGGAGATCCACTAAATGAAAGCCCTAGTGTGACATCTAGAATAAATATCTAGAGATCCACAGGGTCAATCAATTTACAACAAACATGGTCCGCTTTAGGCGCGCACCATATTTGTTGGGGGGCATTTGTTGACCCTCATACTAGTGTCGGGGTCGAGTCGACCGCGCAAGGTGGGTTTTAAAAGAGAAAGAGCTCGAAATCGCGCAAAAACTCACCCGACGCGTGTCGACCGAAAACCCAAAATCTCCGAGACGACCTCCGTTCGCGAAACGGACAGCGCCGATGCGTCCGGAGCAACGGAAACAGCTAAGATCGACACCCATATTGGTGGGGGTCGCCGGTCGGCGAAAAATTAAATTTTGGGCGCGCGAATCGAGACGACGACGTGTGCGAGCGACGACGCGACGACCAACTCGATGCAAGATAAAAAATTTATTTTTATTTTTGTGCAATCTAATTAAAAAAAAAATTTAAAAAAAAGGGAGAGAGCTTTTTAAATTAAAAAATGAATTTTCTTTTAATAAAAAAACTCAAAAATTCCTAAAATACCCCCCCACTTAACCCTCACACTCTCATATCCCCAAACCGAGCCCTCCTCTCATTCTCACGACATTTCCACGCCAAGGAGGCCGCCCCTCTTGCGAACTCCCTCACGCCTCTCTCGGTTTCCACCGCCGGCCTCCCTCCTCCCTTCAAGTGCAAAGGTAATTTCTTCCTCTCCTTCTTTTCTTCCTCCATTCTCCATTCTTCCTTCCTTCTTCTTCCTTCCTTCTTCTTCTTCTCTCCCATTTTTCTTTTTCTTTCTTCATCCCTCCACATTTCCTTCCATTTTCTTCTATTTTCTCCCTCTACTCCCTTCTCCTTCCTCTCCTTCATCTTCTTCTTCCTCCTCCAACCTTTTTTCTCAAAACCTACACCAAACCCTAACCCTAATTATTTTTTTCTCTCACTTCCACTCACCAAACCACATACATTCCTTCACAAAAAATACTTCCCTACACTTCCTACACCCTTCCAACAAAAAAAAATTTTCGTCCTTCATTTTCTCTCTCTAACCTAGAGAGAGAAAATTTTCTCTCTAGAAATCTCTTCATGAATAGCTCCATCTCCACCCCAAACATCTTCCCTCTCCATCATACCTCCAAATTCCTTCCCTAGAGGGAGAAAACAATTGCACACTCTCTCTTTCTCTCTCCAAAATTGAGAAAAGAGGGAGTTTCTCTCTCTAAATCTCTCCTCTCACTTTCCTACACACCCTAAACCCCTTCCACCAAAAATCCCTTCTTTCCCTCTCTTTCCCTCTCTTTCTCTCTCTAGAAAGAGAGCTCTCTTCCTTTTATTTCTCTCTCTAGCTTCTTTTTTTTTAAATAAAAATATGATTAATTAAATTGCACAAGTAAATTTTCTTTTAATTATGCATCGCAGGTTCCTACGTCGCCGTCATCCGCCGTCGCCGCCTCGATTGCTGCACACCCAAGGTAAAAATTAGTATTTACTTTTTGTGCATGAAATAAGTACTCGTGACCGCTTTTCTTAGCGGGCGAGGAAAAACTTAAGTACCCGTGACGCACTGAGCGAGCGGGGAAATTCGTATGCATGAAAATATAAGTACCCGTGACTGCTTTTCTTAGCAGGCGGGGAAATTTGTTATTTGTAAGAAAATTTGTTTAATTAAGTACCCGTCACTGTTTTTAGGTGGGGAAAAATGCTATATTTTAAATCTGCGCTCAAAGACCCCGTGACCGCTTTTCTTAGCGAGCGGGGGTTAAAACTGCGGCCGCGGTGTCACTCGACACCTACCGTGACTGCCTTTCTTGGCAGGCGGGAAGGCCTTACACACTCCGAGGCAGCCCCCTACGCGGGGACGACGCCGGAGTGCTGCCAAAACTTTCAACAAAACCCATGACTTAGAAAAATCCAAAGAAAATCATAATCCACTTAAATGTTCTAAGTTAACCAAAAATAAAATATACGACACCCTAGGCTCCCGACACTGAAAAGCAAGTAAAAAAAAAATATAAATCAACGTGAAATACAACATACAGTGAGTCTTCGAGGGAATTAGTTAGTCTCCAGTAGGTAGGATTCAAACCTCTTCCTCCTAGCACCTGACTCGTACACCCCTAAGTCCCTCACCAAAATCTCCTCACAGAAATGGGATGAGAAGAAATGAGTTGAAATCCCCTCATATTTATAACTTTGAATTTGAATCATTAGCGGGCCCCACCAGCCTAGGATCCCTTGCTACAAGACAGGAGAAGGTACACCTGTGGGCCCCATCCACTTAGGATCCTAAGATGCCATTTCGAGGCTCTAGCATCGGATTCCTACAGTATTCACTAGCAAGTGAAATACGTACGTAAATACGAATGTAAATACGAACGTAAATACACCCTGATACGGTGAGTAATTATCTTAGAAAGGGAGGCGGTAAAAGTAAAAGTAAAAGTAAAAAGAAAATTTACTTTTCCTACAAAATACTTTTGTGATCATTGTAAACACATAGGAATCGTCGCACATCCCCGGTAATTTTCTGATTGAACCCCTTGTAATAAAACGTGCCCGTCGTATTGCAAGTCACGGGTGCTCTAAGTGGCGTGCGCACCAGCTGTTAAAGTTAGGCAGCTCGTACAGCCCGTGATCATATGTCTTCAAAAAGAAACAAAATAACGCACTTTTATGTGTTGCGGGTCGTACGACCCTTAATTAAAGTAGGCACATCACCACTGGAAGGTTTGTCCCCTACGACCCAAGGCAGGAGATTAGTTAGTGCACTATGATCCGCCTACGAAAATCAACAAGTAGTGCACGACAGTCTACCTGTAAGAAGCAGCGAACAATTCTATCCAGAAGCTGCTACGCCACGCCACCGGATCTGCAACACAAATACAAGCAGACAGAAGGCATCTACAAGTTGCAATGCCCCGCCACCGGATCCGCAACACTCGTACTAGCGGACAGAAGGCGTACATAATCTCTCAAATAAAATATTGTGTGCATTCAAATTGCAATTACATGCACAACTAACATATTTTAAAATCCCCCGCACTTACACCGTAGTTTGTATACACATAGATACACTAAGGGGAAAAATACGATCTCGACCCGCATGGGCCCCGGTGAGCGTGTTATTGGTACACACGTGACGCCTAGGGATGCTGCGCGGGTCAACAAGTGAATTCAAGTCCGAATCCGATCCTTCTATACGGATCAATAGAAGTTGACAGGGTTCGAACCATCAAATAAATATACGGTTGTGGGGACCGGTGTATTTATTTTAATACACTCATATTAGGCCTTCAAGGCCTATAATCAATAGAATTCACTCACAAAGATATAAAGCATACGAAACCCGATCCTCTGTCGACATCCAGACAGAGTTGACAAGGTTCAAACTACAAATGAAAAGGACCCCGCCCCGATGATGGCCGTGTTGAATGTGAATCTCAACCGGAGGGGTTAATCTCTCAGATATTTCAAAATGTCCTAAAATTTCTACAAAATTCAAAAATCATCAAGCTCTAAGATATTTAAATTTGAAATCAATCATCAAAATACTTAAAGCAAACTTCATCCACCCTCCGCAACAGTTTGTCGAGGTGGACAAATTCAAATATAACTTCAGCTCACAAAGAGCCAAATGCCTAGTCGAAAATATCACTAGGATTCATCCTCAAACAATCTCCTGCTAATAAGAACGTGGTACGTGTCCTCTGACCGGCGGTTTGCCGCGAAATGGCACCGCAGGATAAACGGTTATGACCCGGGGCCCTCTGAACCGAGTGGTTTTGCCGCCAAATGGCACCACGAAATACCGGTTATGGCCAGAGCCAATACGTTCCTTATTGGCATCAAATCTTTGAGATGTGAATCAATAGGATACGATCGATAGGGCACAAAGCCCTCTGTCAGCTAAGGTGGATTTAAATTTATCCTCTTAGACAAATATTCAACCCCGGTCTACAAGGTCCCCTTGGACGAAGCAACCCATGGCTGCCGACAAGGATCCTTCTGTCAGGTTGGGTCGACTACCTCCTCTGACTAAGTAGACCAGGAACCACGATGGCCCGGGACGACGGAACCATGGGATCTTGATCGGGTCCATCATCCATTCCCCCACCATCCGCTTTAAGTGCAAGATGGTGAAATTTCTAATTTTAAATATCAAACCATTTCAACCCAAATTTTCAAACTTCCAAATATTTCAAAATCCATATATATTGCTGCTACTATATGCCAGATACCACGTATCTTTACGTATCTGATTAACGACTAGCCTTAATCGAAAGTTCTCTCTCGTGATCGGGAGGGGTAATTAACTATAGGGGCTTGCGCCTATAGGAAACCAGAACTCAGATCTTAAAGTCCTCACAAAATGAGGGCGAAATCTCTGGGTAGTGTCTTATCTACAAACCTATCTGCCTTCCAAAATTTACCCCGGAACTTAGTTCGTTAAAACTCCCTCGCCGAATAAGAAAAGCGAGCGGAGGCCGGAGCCGAATTTTCGGAGCCCACAAGAATGTTTCAGCTTTTCGGTCCATCTCAAGGCTGAACCAATAGATACAGGACCTTCTGGTTATTCCCTTGTTCGGTTCAGTCAAAACTGAACCTGCAGCTGAATCAATCTCTGTAGTTGATTTGATATCATTCTAGACTCTTTTAGGGTATTTTATTTATAAGGAACTGTTTTCCTCATTTGTTGTTAAGAGACTTTTAATTCGTTCAAATTAAGCGAGTGCTGAATTATCTGTAACCTGAGATTTTTATCCTGGTGGTGGTGTTTTCAATAAGACAGCAATTTCTTTATCCTTCCTTTACTCTTCTTCTAGGCTTTGTTATTTGTCTTCTTTATTCGGCGTCATTCTAAACTAGATATCTGAAGTAATCAACAGATGCAATGATAATGCATTTTCAACTACCCATGTAAATTTAATATCTGTAAATGGTCCTGGGCCAATATTATAATTGTATCTGATTTTATGATTTGCTTTGCTCTTTTATTCGAGCTGGTGGTGTTCAATATGGTTATGACCACCACCTAACCAGCCATTATAGCTCGCTAGATTTTTGTTAAGGCTTTTTTTTTTTCCTTCTAAGAGGTTGTGTCTTTGAGGTCTGTTTCAAATCCTTGAATGATGAAACCTGAAGGCCTAACGACTAGATTCCAATGAGGGTTTTACAGCCTTCCTGCATGTCATTTCATAAAATTTAAGTCCCCTAAAAATTTGTTTTTGACGTACTATCAAAACTCTTTACGATTTGGCAAAACCAACTATAGGTAGAATTTTGTTGCTGCTTGGCAAAGGACTTGTTTGGCCCATGCTTGTGGCTGTTTATTAACATGTTATTGAACTAAACTTTTTTTCCACCATTTTTCCACTTGAAGCAAGTATATATCATTGCAAAATTTTTAGCTATCTGTCTCTCTTTCTTTTTTTACTATTGTAATTGGATGGGAAACCTCATTAATTCATAAGAACTGCTTCAAGGAAAAAACTAAAAATACAAATTAAAAAAGTTTATGGTATAAATTCATTTTCCAATCATGCAGGAACAATAGTTTTGTTTATCATTGAACCTATGAAGAGCAGGAGAAAGCGGGAGGTCTTCTCATTACACTCCGATGAAGGTGGCTGATTATTTTTATGACTTTACCTTACATTAACTAATCTTGCAGGAAGCATATGCGAAGTATGTGAAAGAATATTACCTCGGGAAGTTTGGTGCATCACTTAATGCATATAATCAACAAATCCTAAAGAATACATCTCTTGGTTCAGAGGGTGGTAATACATCATTCTAACCTTTTTATGTTTGTATGTTTCCTTGTCAAAGTAGAAGTGCATTTTGTTGTGAGAATGCTTTTATACTCTATAAAATTTGGCATTTGCATAAACTATTTCATCTTCACTTTTGTTATCAAATTTAAATTTCTAGGTGATCGATTATGGTGGTTCCAAGTTTGCACTGAGGTTGCATATTTCCAAGTTGCACCAACAAATGATAGTGTCCGATCACCACGAATTGATACTAGGTATACTCATTCTAGATAATCGTCACACCTTTTTCTTTATGGGCTGTTTTATGGTGGAAGTCTTCTTTAATAAATTTGTTTACATCAAAAGAGCACCATGGTTAATTTATTCATAAAAGCCTAGAGGATTACCTATTATGAAGGTTCATGGCGCTATTGGAGTGGAAATTGCAAATAATGCTTACTGTACATTCTAATTTTTTGTACAATGAAATATTTAAGATTTTCTGGGGTGGAAAAGTGTTTTTAGCGGTAGAGAATTTCCTTTCATGATGGTGACACCTTAACAGATCCGGGGGTGAACCTTATTGATCTCATTCATTTTGCCTAGCTCCATGCATAGCAAGTTATGTATTTAAAATATGTGGCTTATAGAGCTTGATTATTTAAAAACACCGCCACAAGAAATCTCTTGCTTGATTGTTTGCACATGTATCCATCTGGTGAAGAGGGAAAAGCATTTTGTTCTTCTGATTCAATCATTAACAGCAACAAATCTGCATGTGTATCCACAACCATTTTCATATTCTCTGCATATAGCCTTTCTGGCATTTAGCGGTGATTGTAGCCAGTTTACATTTGTACTATTTGTATAATTTGTTTATTGGAGGCTAGTTACAGGTCCCATCGTTGGACATATGGTACGGCCCAATGAAAGAAAAAATACTGTTTAAGGCATGGAATAGGAGCATATCTAGTAATCATTTTTTAAAATTTAAACAAAAATGTTAAAATTTCATATTTGATTTTATAGTAAAATATACATTATATTTTTTATGGCTTGGCAAAATATTAAATGACTTTGTTTGCATCATAATCAGACATTCATTTGAGAGGTCTCAAAGCAATTATTTTAAAATATATAAATTTACAACAACAACAACATCATCAAGCCTTTATCCCACGGCATGAGGTCGGTTTTATGAATCATTTTTATCCATAGTGTCTTGTTAAGAGTCAAATCTTATTTAAATCTAATAAAAAATGTAATTTCTATTTCTAACCAAATTTTTTTAGGTCTACCTCTATTTGTCTTAACATAGGCCGAATGTAATACATCTACTCTCCTAACTTGGTCATTTGAAGGCCAGCGTTTTATGTGACCAAACCTTTTGAGGCAACTCTCTCTAATCTTATCTGCCACTGGAGCTACTCCAATCTTTAACGTATATGCTCGTTTTGCATTCTATCTCTAAAAGTAAAGCCACTCCACCTGAGCATCCTTATCTCTGCAACACGTAACTTAATTGCATGCTTCTCTTTTAATGGGCAACATTCTGCTCAATAAAGTATTGTAGATCTCACTACCATCTTATAGAATTTTCCCTTAACTTTAAGGGTACATTTATATCACACAACATGCCCGATGCATTCTTCCACTTCAAGTCTTCAACCATTCAACTTGAATTCTACTAATAATATCCTCATCTATTTCACCATCACTGTAGATAATAAACCCGAGATCTAAAACATGTACTTTTATTAATGACTTGATCGTCCAAAGTCACAATCCTCCCATTTGATCTATTACTACTTGAATTACACTCCATGTATTCGGTTTTTGATCTACTTAAAAGAAAACATTTAGACTCTATGATTGATCTTTATAATTCAAATTTACCTTACAAGAAGAATATCATCAGCAAAAAGCATACACCAAGGTACATCCTCCTGCAAATGTCTAGTAAGAACATCCATGACTAAAGCAAAAAGATATGGGCCTAAAATTGATCCTTGATATAATCCAACTAAAATAGGAAAATACTTCATCCGACCTCCTTGTGTTTGAACACAAGTAGTAGCTATTGCATACATATCTTTAGTGGCTCGAGTATAAGCATTATTAACCTCTTTCTTTTTTAAAATAACTTCATAGCACATCTCTTTGAAGTTTATTATAAGCTTTCTCTATATCAATATATATCATAAGTAGATCCTCCTTATTCACCCTATACTTCTCCATCAAATCTCTCAATAAATGTATAGCTTCCATAGTAGACCAACCTAGCATGAATCTAAATTGATTTTGAGAAACAAGTATCACATCGTAATCTATGCTTATTAACTTTATCCCAAAGTTTTAAAGTATGATGCATTAACTTAATTCTTCTGTAATTCATGTACTCTTTTGCATCACCTTTATTCTTAAAAATAAGAATCAACACACTTCACTCATCTAGCATCTTTTTAGTGTTTAAATAATATTGAAAAGTTTCAAAAGCAAAGAAATTATTTCATCTCCTTAGCATTTTTACACCTTTATTGGAATATCATCAAGTCCAACTACTTTTCCACACTTTATTTTTGTTAAGAAATTCTTTCATCTCCCAAGAAAATTGTTTTTCTCCTAAGGCTTTGATGCGACCAAAAAATATAGGGGACCCTATATTCTTCGATCACAAAAGACATACGGACTTCTACCGACGAAAATGACTAAGGACGAGAAGTAGGACGAACAAACTCTTACATTTCAAATTAAGAAATAAAAAGAAATTAAAAATACAAACTCGACTCGATCTCAAAGACACCCTAACGTTGCTGCACTTAGAGAAGAAGGATACAGGTGGAGTGGCACTTGCGGAGAGACGAAAGAGGTTAGAAGCCCGAGAAGAAACGGTGGAAAGAGCCTGCAGGATTTCCGGAGGGGATGAGAAAGAAGGGTGGAAAGAGCCCGCAGGATTTCCAAAGCAAACCCGCAAGTTATAACTTTTCCAAAAATCACATTTCATAACTTCATAACTTTCAAACATTACAAGTCCCCCATATATATAGGTATGAAAGGGAATACAAAGAGACTAACATTAATTATCACAAGAACCTAAACATCACAACATTAAAACACCTAAAAATAAATCCCAAGCCAAGAAACCGAAGAGGTAGCTGCGGGAGCCAAGGAGGGCGAGCGGGAACCAAGGGGGCACGGCCACGGAAAGAGCCCAGGCACGGGAAACCAGCAGCCGGCCGGAATCCAAGGGGGAAAATGCAATGAAACCATGGAGGAAACCAAGGAGTCATGCATGGGAATACAAAACACCTAACTTGGGATTCCAAAAGCCCTTTTTGGAACCCCAAGAGACATCATAAAAGAAGACTTTAAAACCCTAAATAATATTTAATAAAAAGTAAGATAATAAATGAACTAAAATGTTAGCTAATAATGAGCTAACCCTTAGTTCAATAAATGAACTAAAGTCCAGCTCATAAATGAGCTAAAATTTCAGCTCCAATAGTAGACTCAAGGGAAGACAAAATTCGTATTATTTTGGACATGAGTTGACCCCCCCTTTGTCTACATCAGGCTTCAACTATTAGGTTTTGTCTTTCTGGTTCAGTTCTCTTGTAACTTTATCCCACATATCCAAACAAACTTCCTAAATCTATCAAATATATTTGAATGTGTTTATCAAAACTTTTATTTGATTTTTATTTGTTTCATATTTAGAAGGGTTATGAATAACTTATAAAGCAGCCACTACTTGCTTTGAGGTGAGCCTGCTACTCATAGAATTCTAAGATCCAATGATTTAGGTATTCCACTTTTTGGGGTGAAATGATTTATCATTGTATCAAGAGGAACCTAAGTAATTTTTAGTTGTTTTTTAGAGTTCTGATTCCCTAAACTTTCTAAAAGTCATTTGGGAACTTTCATAATAGTTTAAGGAATGCACCAAGCAAAGAGATTTAGAGGATTTCCTATAGCTATTAGGCCAAGGAAAATGAAAGATATTCTATGATTTTTGGCTCCATAGAAAATGAGAAGAGAAAATGTAACTTAGGGGTTGCAAATTAATGAAGACTCTTGAACTTTTGGTGTTCAAAGAGAGATGACCATTTGTTTAATTTGGGCTAAGCAAATGAAGGAGACTAGGATTTGGGATCTATGTCTAAGGGATTGTTTCTTAATTTTGGATTCAACAAATGAAGCAAAAGAACTTAGGATTTAGTCTTAAAGTTTAAGAATTTATGGTATGGTATGTTTAGGGCCTTAGGGAAGTCCAAAACATCATGGATGAGTCCAAAACATCATGGATGAGGAAGGTTGGTGATAGCTTCTAAGAGATGCTAAGATTCATGCAATGAAGTATTTGGAGCCTTGGTATGCTCCAAAACATCATGCATGAGAGGAAAGAGTGTTTGAAAGAGAGCTCCCTAATTTTTATTAGAGTATTTTGGACTCATTCTTAAGGGAGAGATTCAATTAGAGGCTTTGAAACAAATTTTTCAAGATCAATTCTTGGCTTGATCTAAGAAAATTAGGAGTGTGAATGTGATTTGCATTTTAAAATTTTTTATAAGCTAAAGCAATTCACTAAATTTTGATGCACAAGATTTTGCGAGATGCCAAATCTGAACTTAAATAGGTCTACCCATTGTGGGGCTTGCAACATAGACCTTTGAGGGTCTATGGGAAGTACCACGACGATTTGAAATTTTCCAAATGATTTAGATTCATTCTTTGGATGCTCATAAGAACATTATGCAAATCCACAAATCCATCATCTGGCCGTGGTGGGGATTGAAGATTCACGTTCGTGATGTCATCCAACACCTACTATACATGCTCTTCGAATTTCCCCTAGACAAAGGAGACATCGGGAGATTGCCGAATTTTTCAGTAAAATAGAGGACCTGAACTTGAATAATGGGAGCACAAATGACATGAACTAAACAAGGACAATAGGGAACCAAACTTAATTCAAATAACATGGAACCAGACTTTAATTTAATAAATGCATGATCACATAAAACATAAGTGCTAATTAATGGTGTTGATTATGCAAATAAAAAATCAATGGATGAATAGGGGATTTGTGTTAAAATTTCAATACGCATAATTTATTGATTTGCCCATAAGCATCGATCAATATAAATATGATAACTAAGGAATGCTTGAAATGAACAAATTCTCAAACATAAATTACAAGAACGAAGGAGTTAAACATGCTATTCATGGATAAGGCAGCTCTCCACGAATGTGAAAATGCAAACACCAATAAATATCAAACATCAGTAAGGGAGACTTATAATAAGCAATGTGATTTGCCTGAAGGCATGAACATGAACTCCTGGAGCACATGATGTATTGCTTACAAGTGACTACAGAAAATTTATGCGCTTCTATAAGTAACAGTAGATGAACATTCGATGAATACATCAACTTGTCTGCAAATGGTGAAGCTCGTTGCAAACATGCACAATGTAGCGTGCGATGAATGCAAATACCTGCCAGCGATGATAGAAGATCCATCGCGGGCGTAGTAATATACCTAAGACCAATATCAATTAGCTTACAAATGTATATTGCTACCTTCATGGATGTTAAAAGATATGCATGAAGAAGCTGATGACAAATGCAACTCCATCTAGTAGTCAACACCAGTTTACAAGCGAACATGTTAATCCACCTACAAGCGATGATAATAAGTATGTTGTAGGACCATAACAAATACATCATCCTGTGGTCAACATCAACATAGAACCAAGCACATTAGACCTTGCAAGTAGTAGGAGGATTCAACATGTGATAAACTGAAAGATATGGCGTGTTTGAAAAGTTCGAAGAGAATTCAACTCTCATGCAATTAATATTATTTAGCCGCAGGCGGATACTGTGGTCCTCCACATGCAAAAGTAGATGGAATACAACAAATACAAACACCTATGGGCTATTGCAATAGACTTGTTGCGTAAACAACAATCTATGTACGAGCAAGGGTAGCAAGCATACGATTGCTTGGGCAAACAACACAGTGCGATGCCCAACCACCAGATCTGCAAACAGAAGATATCTACAAGTTTCCAAATAGAGCATTACACATATTCAAATGATAGTTACCAACATACTGACCAGCGTCAAATATTTTAAAATGCCTCCCACACATATATTGCAACATATATACACACAAATACAAAATTGGACATGCAAGCACATCAATATACGAATGAAAATATAAATGTACTTGTAAGTATGCAAATATAACACAAAGAAATGCATATACAAGCATACACTCACATGGTCCCCGGCGAGCGTGTTATATTTACACACGTGATGTCTAAGGATGTTGTGCGGGTCAAAAAAGAATTTAAGTTTGAGCTCGATTCTAATATATGGGCATATTGGAGTCGACACAACTCGAACTATCAAATAAATATACAGTCGCGATGCCGACCAGGATATTTATTTTATCCATTCATATTAGGCATTCAAGATCTATAACAAGAAAATCAACTAGTAAAGGCACATTTGGCATCGAACGTAATCCTCTGTCACCAATTAAATAAAGCCGACAATGTTCAACAGATAATTATAAAAATGCCCTCTAATTACCCGCATGGGCCCTAACGAGTGTGATGCATGCACACACGTGATGTCTGAGGATGTTGTACGATAAGTTTAAATTCAAGACCGATCCTCCTATGCTAGTGGATAGGAGTTGACACAGCTCAAGCTATCAAGAAAATATATGGTCATAGAGTCTACCGAGATATTTGTTTTATATGTTCATTTTAGGCCTTTATGGTCTACAACAAAGAAAATCCACCAATGAAAGCATAAAGCCAACGACTAACCCAATCATTTTGTCAACAAATTGACAAGGTTCAACCAATAAAATAAAAATGGCCATAAAAACCCTGATAATTATCGTGTTGATAGAAAATCTCAACTGAAAGGGTCTTCAAATACTTCAAAATGCCTATCAAATTCTCAAATGCCTATGAAATTCAAACTTCCAAAAAAAAAACCCAAAATCTAAAATATTTAAAAAATTGAAATAAATTAGTAAAGTATTTAAACCAAAATCTATTCACCCTTTTCAATAATTTACCGATGTAGACAAATTTAAAAATGACTTTAACTCATAAAGAGTCAATGTTTGATCGAGAATATCACTATGACTCATTCTCAATCTTTCTATTACTAGCAATGACGTGACATTGGTCTTATAATCGGTGGTTTGGATAGATGACTCTACAAATAACTCTTGGTTTGGACAAATGGCTCCACGTAGTTAACGATTATGACTGCAATCCTCTGACTTAATGGCTTGGTCCAACGACTCCACTATTTATGTTTACGGTCATAGCCCATATGTTTCTCAATGGCTTCAAATCATTAAGATATGAATCAATAGGATATAATCGATAAGGCACAAAGCCCTATGTTAGCTAAACTAAATTAAAATTTGTCCCCTTAGACAAATATTCATCCCAGGTCTATAAGGTTCCCTTGGACGACACAACCCATGGCTGCCGACAATGATCCTTTTATCAGGTTGGATCGATTACCTCCTCTGACTAAGTAGACCAGGGACCATGATAGCCTGGGATGACAAAACCATAGATCTTGATAGGGCTCATCATCACTTCCACCACTATCTGCTTTAAGTGCAACATGATGAAATTTTTAATTTTAAATATTAAATCTCAAAAATAAACCCATGTTGTTACTATACACCAGATACTATGTATTCGGTTGATGACTAGCATTAATCGAATGTTTTCTCTCATTATCGGGAGGTTAGTATATGATAGGAGCTTGCCCTATAGGAAACTTGAACTCAGATCTAAAATCCTGAAAAATGAGGGTGAAATCTCTTGGTAGTGTCTTATTTCAAACCCAATCTTCCTTCTAGAATTTTACCCTGGAACCTACTCATTAAAACTCTCCTCGACAATTCGAAAAAAAAAAAGCAAAGGGGTCCTCGGAGAGGCCGGGGTGCGAATTTTCGGAGCCCACAACAAGCAAAAAAAAAAAATCTTTGATCTCATAAATATAACCACATATTGGAATGTCATTAGATACTATTTCTTTTCCACACTTTATTTTTCTCAAATTCTATCTAACTTCAGTTCTACTAATATGATAATAAAAATAAAAAATTTTCTTTTCATATAAGATGCTAAAGCTGTAAATTCAATAATATTTTCATAACCTTCATTGAAAAGTTTATTAAAATATCTCATCCAAGTGTAGTCGTATATTGAATGTTCTCTTCTAAAAAACACTTTTTGATCTTCATCCTTAATATATTTCATTCAAACTAAATCTTTACTTCTCTTATCTTTTTTTTGGCTGATATATACATCTATGATGCACCGTTACACCTATTTATGAAGGCATGCTTAATTAGATACATGTCAGACACAGACACGTGCCCGATATGGCTCGGGCACATGTCCGATACGGCAAAAATGTATCCCATTAAATAATATTTAAATTAAAAAGGTTACGCATATCGGACTTGTGTGTCCTATTAAATAATACATTAACAACATCAAACCTTTACCCCAGTATGTGGGATCGTCTACATGAATCTTTTTTCTCCATTATGTCATATTAGGAGTCAAATTCTCATTTGAATCTAATAAAAAAGTTTTTTCTAAATATTTTTTAACCAAGTATTTTTAGGCTTACCTTTACCTTTCTTAATATAGGCCAAATCTAACACGTGTGTCCTATTAAATAATACAAAATTAATTAATTAAATAAAAAGAATAGCCTGCATCGTATTTGAGTATTTCATTTCCACGAGCAGGAAGCTAGGGCTTTCTGTGTTTTTGTTTACACGAGCATTTTCATTTATACAAGCTGGCGATGTCACAGGAAGGTGATACATGAGTAAAGAAGGCTGAAGGAGCATGCATCTTCCGTCGTCTGCTTTATCTTCGTCGTTTGCTTCGTCTTCATGAGTAACATGCGAGCAGGAGAGATGGAAGGAGTTTACATACATGAGATGGCGAGGCTGAAGGAGCTAGCGTCTTTGTTGAAGGTGTTTATTTTCGAAGGTAGGTGAGGTGAACGAGTGATTAAAGGTTCGTTTTTGTGTCTTCTTCATTTTTTCGGGCAAATAAGGGTACATGAACGTCAATCTATTTTCCATTTTGTGTGCTTTGAGGATTCATCTTCCTTGCAATTGTCGAAGAAGAGGGTTACGCTTCATGGGTTCAGCTATCTTGAGCATTATGGTTCAGGGTTATAGCAAGCAAGATAAACTCAAAAGGTGTGCTGCTACTTTTTAGGGTTTAATTTTGCTTCATAATTTGTTAAATGTCTAATTCTGCTGTAATTTTGGTTAAAGGACTGATGATATTATTGTGAATAAGGGCCATTTAAGATAGAGGGATATGAACCTAAAATAAGAAAAGCTATTATAGATAGTTCTTTAGAAAAAGCATTTAATTTACAAATGAGAGAATAGTTAACTGAGAAAATAACAAGAATGTTTTATTCAATTGACATTCCTTTCAACTTGGCAAGGAATTCACATTACAAGAATGAATTTACTTTTGCTTACAGTAGCAATCTTGCAAATTATGTGCCAGTAAGATACAATGCTATTAGAACAAAGTTATTGGAAATAGAGAGAGCTAACATTGAGAAATTATTTGTGCTAACTAAATGAGTTTGGAAGGAAAACGATTTAGTTTGGTTTGTGATGGTGGATAAATCCACAAAAAAGATCACTTATCAACTTCATAGCTGTAACAAAAATTTATCCTATTTTATTAAAACTGTAAACTGTGAAGGTCAATATAAATATAAGTTCATGTCTAGTTTGAGCAAAAAAATGATCATGATGTTTGGACCTTCTAATATCATCTATATTATTACTGATAATGCACCTATTTCTAAAGTTGCAGGTTTACTTGTAGAACAAGCATATCATTACATTTTTTGGACATCATGTGTTATGCATGTACTTAATCTTGCTTTGAAGAATATTTGTGCAGCTAACAATATTATGACAAATGAAATCACTTATAATGAATGTCATTGGATTATAGTAATTATAAATGTACTTGTAATTAGAAATTTCATTAGGAATCACTCTATAAGACTCTTGATGTTTAATGATTTTTTTTTTTTAATTTAAAAATGGTTGCAGTTGTTGAAACTTAGTTTGCCTTAGTTATAGTCATGTTGAGAAGATTTAAAAAAATAATAAAAATTGTCCTTCAGTCTATGGTGATCTATGAGAAACAGTCTTGTTATCGATAAAATGATAATCGAAAGACAAAATATGTAAAAGAGAAGATTTTAAATAATTTATGGTGGAATGATATTGAGTACATCTTAAGTTTTATTGATCTAATTTATGAGATATTAAGAGTGACAGATATAGATATGTCTTATTTACATCTCATTTATGAGATGTGGATTCTATGTTAGCTAAGGTGAAAGGAAGAATATATAGACATGAAATAAAGGCACTTGATGAAGACTTAAGTTTTTGGTGTGTTATCTATACTATTCTGGAAGATGGGTAAAGCAAAAATAACACATCTATACATTGCTTGGTTCATTCACTAACTCTAAGGTAAATTTTAACATTAATTTATTATTAATTCTCAATTTGTTGAATAATAATTATCTAATTCTATTTTATTTTACTATTATTTGTAGATATTTAAGTAAAGAATGACTTCAAGAGGATTCTTAACAATTTTCTTCACGGAAAGATTTAAAAATTTCACATATGAGGAAGATATATTTGAAGCATTATTTTTCAAATGAGGAAGAGAGAAGAATAATCAATATAGAGCTTCTTAATTTTTTTGTTATTCAGAAAACTTTGGCAAAAATTTTTTGTTAGCATTCTTTTTGTTTTAGCCATGGATGTTCTTACTAGACATTTGTAAGAGGTTGTATCTTGGTGTATGATTTTTGCTGATGATATTCTTCTTGTTGATAAGACTAGATAGGTAGTTGAAGGTAAACTTTAATTATGAAGATGAACCTTAGAGTCTAAAGACTTTTGTTTGAGTAGATCTAAATTATAGTTTTAGTAATAATAGTTCTTGGGGGGATTATGACTTTGAATGATTAAGTCATTAATAAGAGTCCATGTTTTAAATATCTTTGGTCTATTGTTCAGAGTGATGGTGAAATAGATGAGGATATTATTAGTAGCATTCAAGTTGGATGGTTGAAGTGGAGGAATACGTCGGGCTTCTTGTGTGATAGAAAAGTCCTCCCCCCCCCCCCCCCCACACACACACACACGGACACACACAAAACTTAAGTAAAAATTCTATAAGATGGTGGTTAGACTTGCAATGCTTTATGATGTTGAATGTTGGCTATTAAAAGAGAAGCATAATATTAAGTTAAGTGTTGCAGAGATGAGCATGCTTAGCTGGATGAGTGGCTTTACTCTTTGAGATAGGATACGAAATGAGCATATACGTAAAAAGGTTGGAGTAGCTCTGCTGGAAGATAAAATCAGAGAGAGTCACCTTGGATGGTTTGGTCACATAAAATGGCGGCCTTTCGATGAATCGATCAAGAAAGTAAATGTATTAGATTAAACATATGTTAAGAAAGGTAAAGGTAGACCTAAAAAGACTTGGTTATAACATATTAAAAATGACCTTTTTTATTGGATTTAAATGAGAATTTAACTTTTAACAGGCATAATAGAGAAAAATTATTCATGTAGTCGACCCCATATAGTGGTATAAAGTCTTGATATTGTTAGTTTGTTCTTTATTTTAGAAGATTTTTGGTGATCAAGAGTCTTTGCGTGATAGGTAGAGAATAGATCCAAAACTGTGGTGGTTGATTCATGGAGCTTTAGTAGCTCTATTTGAAACAATCGTCATAAAACATCTTGGTCAGGTTTTAGCCTCCTCTTATTGTAAGAGAAATTGGAGCACGTACTCTTTCATCAATTTAATGAAAAGGAACAAAATTACTCCACAATGGGTTGAAGATTTAGTTTATGTGCATATAAAATTTTAACTTTTATCAAGAAAGGGTCCAACTTATATGGAAGGAGATAACATAATATGGCATGTTGTTGTAGATGGATTTGAGTCCCTTGATGATATGAAAATATTGAAGATTGCTAATCTTTCATTTGATAAGTTTGAATTAAAAGCAATTATATTTATTGAAGATGATATAGAAGTCCAAAGACAAATCCTTGATGAAGCTGGTCTTATCATTCCGTCCACTAAATAGTTGAAACTTCATATGCTAGGCAATTTATGCTTATGTTTATGTTTTTGATCTTGTACTAGACTAATTATGATGTTGCTTTAATATTTTTTTCCTCATTTTAAATAGTATGCTTAGATTGTTTTCTTAATTTTAATGCATGGTTTATAAATTATAATGTCTTGTCCGCGTTGTACTCATGTCATGTACTTTTAATAATTGACGTGTATCATATTCATATCATGTGTTATCCGTGTCATCGTATCCATATCGGTACAACATAGATATACATTCATTTTTTGTTCTCCTAAGTATATAATATATTATATAAATTACTAAAATCTAGATTTTTTAGATCTCATGTTACTTTATTATACTTCTTATGGGTCCTATATTTCTTTCCTAATTTTTTAAGCTTTTACATCTAAATAAATTTTTATAATAAAACTTTTTTTTCTTGCAAATTTTGATTCTACCACAAACTTTTTTTTAACTATTAGAAGTTTTTTTTTATTCTTGAAGCATTTATTTTTCTATATTATTAATATCAAAAGTTATTTTTTTTCACATAACATTATTAAGAACTCAAATCTTGAGATTTTGAATTATACTCTCAAAAATATTATTATTAGTGTTCTTTAAATACTCCAAATTAATCCTAGAATAATATTACTTGATTTTTTTTATTTTGCACCCCTTTATCCTAAACTGCAAAACTAATAAATGATACTAGGCATGTAAACTTTCACTTTGAGTGACTTTACAATCTTTACAATTTAAACGATCTATTTTTTATAAGAAAATTAATCTAAGTTTAACTATATATATTCTTGTAAGTAAGGTTATGAAAATCAGATCGGGGAACAAACCAGAAGAAAGAGAGGTTTACGGTTCGACCAGTCGAACTTGGTCGAACCAAATAATGTATTAAATAACAATATTATCAAAATTTAATAAAAGTAACATAATAATAATGTTATCATTCCAATTATGAGATAAAAATAAACGAAATAAAAAATTATGAAACATAAAACTTATATAATTAAGTGAAATAATTATTTTAAAATCTTACATAAGAGCAAAAAAAATCTAAATCTAATAATTATAAGAATTTACACTCATAGTAATATGATAATTTTAAATTTTTTTTCAATTTTTTAAATTTGAATTTTAGTTTAAATTTAATTTACATATAACCATATAATTATTATAAATTAGTAAAATTTAAATTCAATTCTAACATAAGTTTATAAATTTAATTTAAATTATTATTAATTTATGTTATATGATTAAATATATTTTACATGTATATGTTATATACCAACTTTATTTTATAAATTTATATTAAAAATTATTTATGTAAAAATAATTTATCATTAACAAATAGATAAAACTATTTTTTATAATGTATAAATAAATAAATTATTATTATTAACTAATAAATAGTATTATTCATTTTATAAATTGTTAATTAAAAAATTTATTTAAAAATAATTTTTATAGGCATTACATATGTTAAAGAGCTCCTACACACCTCAACTTTTCTCTTTAGTCCGACTTAACTTGGAAACTCTTTCTTGCTAATGTTTATATATCTTTTTGAGTTTCCTTGTATTAAGAGCTAACATGAAATGTCATGTGGAGATGTTTCATGATGGTTTGAGGCGAATATTTATAATAAAAAATTATTATAATTTAAATTAAATGTTTTAGATATAAATTAATTAATTTATTTAAAAAATTATTTAATATCTAATCTTTAATATAATAAAATCATTTATTTAATTAATTAAAAACTGTGTTAATTGAACCAGTCAGTTCAGAATCGTGGTCAGTTCGTCAGTTGAACCGGCGGTTCTGACCGGTTCAGTCCGGTTTGATGCAGAAGCGGTTTTCAGGTTGGACCGGACTGGTCTTGTGGTCGGCTCACGGTTAAACCGGTCGAATTAGCCTGTTCGATCCGGTTTTTTAAAACTTTGCTTGTAAGTGATGAGATATTTATATCTTTTCTTAAATAAATTATTAGCAATTACAAAAAAAAATTGTAAGCTAAAGCAAAATTTAATATGGTTTTACACATTCATTAGTCTCACTAAACTTATATCCACTATGAATTAGTTCAAAATCTTCTACCACTCTACTAACATATTTAAGTAAATCTCCTTCACTAAAAATTCTTTCTTCAAGAGATATTTTTATATTTATTTTTCTAAGTCATTTCAAATTTTATTTTGAACTCATATGCAAACTAACTTATGAGCATGGAACACTTATAATATTAATAATTTATGTATTAACCACAATCTTTAAAGATATAATTATATCTTCAATTTTATTAATTTTTACAATATTATCTTTCAAATTTTTATTTATAATTACACCTACATCATTTCTACAATGACTCTTACCTGAATAGACTAGCTTGTTGTCCACACCCTCCGATGATTTGGGAATACTTGCTTATTTAATCAACACCAAGGCGCTGGTGCAGCGGCCCTTGCACACGTTTTATTGTATTCAGACCATATAGTGCGTCACTTCCGGGGAACGCCCAAGCATTTATACAATGTATAAAAGAACTCATGTAATAATTATTCAACAAGTTTCACATTGGTTGTCGACATAACTCCCCACTTTTCTTATCTAAGGCTTGAGACCTTACAATAGCTGCGTCAAATACATTAAAATAGAAACTCCAATGTTACTTTTCATGCTCCGGTTCAAGACGGCTATTCCCATCTCCAATTTCGGTAGAAATTTGCAGGAGGAAACGCAGAGTGCCTGAGGGGAAAAATAAATCTTTGTAGCCAACAAACGAGAATGCCAATGAAGGAATGCTGTTAAATGAAAAAAAAAAAAAATCATCCATTTGATACTCCTGAAGCTTGTTACAGGATGGGAACCCTGCAGTTAGCAAGTATCACCTGCTATTGTAGCAAACTTGTGTTCCCAAGTACAGTTGGGACAAACGACCTAGCATAGGAGGACCGAGATTGCTGCAGCCACTTGAACCTGAAAAAGAAGATTGAAACCTTGACCATACATGATGAGGGTTGATTTGAAATGACTTGCAGTAATAAATCAAATCTAGCAAGTTTATCAAAATATTGCAGAATACTTTCTGTTCTTTTAGAAATCATTATCATAGGCATGTTACATAAAATCAAATTAGAAAAATATAACATAGAGACAACTAAAATAATATCATTGAATATAATTTGTCTTTCCAATGAGGAAAGAATTTCAAATTTTGATCACTGGTACTTTATGTTGCTCATTTCTATGTCATTCTGATTTCTTACTCTAAGAAAAAACTTTTTCACTCTTATTTTCTAAATACCACGCTTCCACAAAATTCAACTTTATATTTTAGTCATGTTTTCTCTTTAACTAGCAGATCCTTTTAATTTGACTTATCATTGGAATTTGCTATCATAAAGCAGTCTGTTGGACCTCTCCGTATCAAACAACTTTAATTATACAAGTCACAAGTGTAAATGATAATAATCAAGCATTGCGAATATGTTGGTCATATTGTTGTAATTAATCAACGTTTGTGGTATGGTATGTTACTGAAAATTTTGTTGGGTATATATGCTGTTGACAAGTTAAACCTTGGTTGCTTTATTTTGTTATAGATACCATTTGGATCTTTGCAAAAATGTTTTCGGAGAAGGTGTTTACCCTGACGTGGATATGACTAACATATACTATGGGGGCACAAGAATCGCTGGTATGCACCTTTCTTATTAAACTTGCTTTTGTTACCATTCATCTTTGATTTAGATCTTTGGATCTCTCCTTTTTTTTTCTTTTCTTTTATTTATTTATTTATTTACTTTTACTTTTTAGATCTTTGGATCTCTTGCCACATGATGTTAGCCGATTAGGTATCAAAAGGAAATTTTTCTTCAATTAATTGGATTTAGTCAGTCAAATTCTGTTGTTGTCCTAAAATAGTATTATTTCTTTAACAAATTTGTTTTGCGTGTTTTATGATAACAAATTGAGCTCCCATGTTTTTTCATTAGGTTGTCTTCTTTAAGTTAATATGGGCAAGAAATGAATTTTCGGATAGAAAGGGTACATGATATCTAGTTTCTTATGTTATGAGATGTTGAGGAGCGTGTTACTGAGAAAACTTACAACTCTAAATCATCTTGTGTGTTGTTGTTGAGGATCTATTGACACTTTTTTTTGTCGACTCAAATCGATTCGAATCGGATCAGATCGGGTTTAATTGAACCTGATCAACTCTTATGAGGCACGTCAAACTCAATTCAACTCAAATTGGCGTCGATTCAAATCAAATTTTATAAAATTGACTCAATTGAATTAAATTGATCTCAAATCGATCCAAATCAACCTCGATTTGGGCTCAATTCATGTCCAATTGGTTTAATTTGAACTCAATTGACTTTCCAAATCAAAATTTCAAATCCAACTAGTTGGATCCTCTTCTTCATTTTCGATTTCTGTGCTTACTGCTTTTCCGTTATATCCCGTGTAGGAGACCATGAAATTGGGATATAAAAGGGGTTCTTCAGTTTTTGTTCTTCTTGCTTCCATGACTTCCTGCAACGTCCAGCCGAGTGAGAGAAAAAGAGAGATCGGGCAGAGCTTTTTGGTTTCATTTCCTGTGTGATTTCCTTCCATCCTAGAGAGGAAGACAGAGAGAGTTGTGTGAAAGGGAGAGCCGAACATTTGGGAGAGCTCATTCCTGCTTCCTCCTTCATGCGGCTTGATGGAGCTCACCCCTTTATGGTACTAGCTGGAGACGCTGTACTCGTGCATGTTAAAATAGTAAAAGATATGGAAAAGGAAAATGGTAAAGGAGTACCTTTATGATACTAGATGGTAGCTCCTATGACGGTTGTAATATATACGAAATGAGAAAGTTATGAATAAAGATATGGATATGAAAATGAATTATGAAAGGATATGAATGTATGATTTATGTTTATGTTAATGATATATTGTTAGGATATCTATTTATGTTATGTTTTAATGAATTGACATCTAGCATATTATTTTTTTTTTTTGCCTTGATTACTGTAGTTTAGAATAGTGTTTTACTTACTGAGCTTTGGCTTATTGTTAGTTGTTAACATTTTTCAGGTAAGTTTAAGTTAATCAAATGAGTAGAAGGGGTGGAAATGTATACCGTAGAAGAGGAGCGCTTGAAAAAGGTAATTTTATGAATATTAATGATTTTATGTTTATGTGTTTTCAAATTTGATGTTTTAGAGGGTCTTTCAAATCTTAAGGTGATAGTTTTAGGAATTAGATATTTTAGTCTACCGTCTAACCTCCGTTCCCGCCTCGCCTATGCGAGTTCACCGGGTTGGGTCGTGACAGCATATGTTGAAGTTTGTGAACTTTTATGGGATTCTATAAGTTCTTGAAGATTAATTTAATCAATTTGAAAAGCACTAAATTATTGTGAGACTTCTCATAGATCTTCTAGGGTTTATGTTGCAAATCCCAGAAACGACATTGATGATTAAGTTTATGTACAACAACTTGCAAAATAAAACTTAACTTTGAAGGCCTAAAACTCCTAAATTTGCAAATCATCCTCACAAACTCTTAGGGCTCTTAGATCATGTGAAAATTGATCATAGATTTTCCTTAATGATGTAGAAATGAATCTCTCCTATTTAAGAATGAATCCAAAACAACAACAACAACAACAACAACAACAACAACATCAAGCCTTTATCCCACTACGTGGGGTCGGCTACATGAATCCTTTTTCTCCATTGTGTCCTATTAAAAGTCAAATTCTCGTTTAAATCTAATAAAGAAAGGTCATTCCTAATATTTTCTAACCAAGTCTTTTTAGGTATACCCCTACCTTTCTTAACATAAGTCAAATCTAATACCTCTACTCTCCTAACCGGGTCATCGGAAGACCGCCGTTTTATGTGACCAAACCATTTAAGGTGACTCTCTCTAATCTTATCTTCTACTGGAGCTACTCCAACCTTTTCACGTATATGCTCATTTCGTATCCTATCTCTAAGGGTAAAGCCACTCATCCACCTGAGCATCCTCATCTCTGCCACACTTAACTTAGTATTATGCTTCTCTTTTAATGGCCAACATTCGGCACCATAAAGCATTGCAGGCCTCACTACCATCTTATAGAATTTTCCCTTAAGTTTGAGGGGTACATTTCTATCACATAACAAGCCCGATGCATTCCTCCACTTCAACCATCCAACTTGAATTCTGCTGATAATATCCCCATCTATTTCACCATCACTTTGAACAATAGATCCAAGATTTCTAAAACATGTACTCTTATTAATGAATTGATCGCCCAAAGTCACAATCCCCTCACTAGGTCTATAACTACTAAAATTACACTCCATATATTCCGTTTTAGATGTACTCAAGCGAAAACCTTTAGACTCTAAGGTTGACCTCCATAATTCAAGTTTACCTTCAACTCCCTCTCTAGTCTTATCAATAAGAAGAATATCATCAGCAAAAAGCACACACCAAGGTACATCCTCTTGCAAATGTCTAGTGAGAACATCCATGACTAAAGCAAAAAGATATGGGCTTAAGGCTGATCCTTGATGTAGCCCAACCGAAATAGGGAAATACTTGGTCAATTCACCTTGTGTTTGAACACAAGTAATAGCTCCTGCATACATATCTTTAATGATTTGAATATAAGCATTATTGACTCCTTTCTTTTCAAGAACTCTCCATAGCACTTCTCTTGAAACTTTATCATATGCTTTTTCTAAATCAATAAATATCATATGTAGATCCTCCTTATTTTCTCTATATTTCTCCATCAAACCTCTTAATAAATGTATGGCTTCCATAGTCGACCTACCCGGCATGAATCCAAATTGATTTTGAGAAACATTAGTATCACGCCGCAACCTATGCTCCATAACTCGCTCCCAAAGTTTTAAAGTATGACACATTAACTTAATACCTCTATAATTCGCACAATCTTGTGCATCACCTTTATTCTTAAAAATAGGAATTAACACGCTCATTCTCCACTCATCTGGCATCTTTTTAGTCTTCAAAATAGTATTAAAAAGTTTAGTAAGCCATGAAATTCCTTCATCTTCTTAAGCATTTCCACACCTCTATTGGAATATCATCAGGTCCAACAGCTTTTCCACCCTTCTTTTTCTTTAAAGCCTCTCTAACTTCAATTTTACTAATACGCCGATAAAAATAGAAATCTTTATTTTCATTTAGGGTGCTAAGGTCATTATAGTCAATCTTATTTTCACAATCTTCATTAAAAAGTTTAGCAAAATATCTCATCCATCTTTGTTGAATATCATCTTCTAAGAAAACTATTTTTTGATCTTCATCTTTAATACACTTCACTTGAACTAAATCCTTACTACTCCTATCTCTTTGTTTGGCTAACTTATACATATATCTTTCTTCCTCTTTAGTATCTAATCTATTATATAAATCACTAAAAGCTAATATCTTTGCATCGCATATTGCTTTCTTAGCATCCTTACGAGCCACTTTATATATTTACCAATTATCAGAATTTTTAAAATTAAACCAATTTTTATAACAAAGCTTCTTATTTTTAATCTTTTTTTGCACATTTGGATTCCACCACCAACTACTTTTACTATTAGGAGCTTTTCCCTTTGATACTCCAAGGATATCTTTTGTAATATTCTTAATATTACTAACCACTTTTTCCCACATAATATTAGCATCCTCATGCACAGACAAAATCTTAAGATCTAAAATCTTATTTCCAAAAATATTTTTGTTAATATTCTTTAAATGCCCCCATCTAATCCTAGAAAAATGTTTTACTTTATTTTTTATTTTATGCCCCTTTATCTTCAAGTCTAAAACTAATAATCGATGTTGGGTACATAAATTTTCATTCGGAATAACTTTACAATCTTTGCAATCTAAACGATTTAGTTTTCTAATAAGAAAATAGTCAATCTGTGTTGTACTATATCCATTTTTATAAGTGATGAGATGCTCATTTCTTTTCTTAAATAAGGTATTAGCAATTAAAAAATCATAAGCTAAACAAAAATCCAATATGGTCTTGCCACCTTCATTCGTCGTTCCAAATCCATGGCCACCATGAATGCTTTTAAAATCATCTACCTCTCTACCAACATGTCCATTTAAATGTCCTCCAATAAAAACTCCGACCCGACCCGAATACCAAAGTTTAAATCTTAAACTATCAATTTCCTTAGCCTTCTCACCAACCCATTTAGTTTCCTGAATGTACAAAATATTTAACTTCCTATGAATCATAATATCTATTAATACCATTAATTTTCCTGTAAGGGAACCTATATTCCAAGTTCCAATCCTAATTTTAGTTTCATGGAATAGCTTCTTTGCCCACATCCGTCCTTGATGTGGGAACCCTTGCCTATTTAACACTGCACCCGGGCGCCGGTGCAGCGGCCCTTGCACACTTGTCACTGTATTCAGGCCATACAACGCGTCGCTTCTAGGGGACGCCCTAGCATTAACACAATTTCTTAAAGGATTCATGTCATTATTGTTCGAAAAGTTTTACGTTGGCTGTCGACTACCTAACGCAACCCTCCACTTTTCTCATCCAGGACTTGGGACCTGGCAATGGCAGTGTTAATTTGGCAAAACACTCAAATAAAAATTAGGGAAATATATAAAGGGGAGCATTTGCCAACCTTAATGATCAAACCTACATCCAACTGATTTATTTGATGAACCACAATCAACAAATAATGTCATCTCAAGCATAGGAATCAAAATCATACCCTCATTTCATTCGCCAAATCTAAGTTGGATGAATGAACTCCTCTCTTTGAACACTTAAAAGTTCAAAGAAATTCATTATGATTTATAGTCCAAATGAACATGTCACCCTCTCATATTTGCATAACCCAAATTAGGTAGATAATCATGCATTATTAAATATAAAATTCAATGATTGCTTTCTAATTTGTTGCCCGAAAGCTACAATCCATTTCTCTTTTCTGTGGGCTCCAAAAATCTTAGAAAATTTAAGTCTCCTCTTTCCCTCAGCCTCAAAGTTGCAGGTAAATTTCCACTCTTCTTAGATCCCGAGCTAAAAAGAATTCTTCGTTCCTTTAGCTCCAAAGCTATAGGAATCCTTCTTCCTCTTTGGCCTCAAAGTTAAAGTCCATCTATTTTTCCCCAATCAAATAGATAACACCTCTACTTATACCTAAAGGATATATAGGTAGATAATCACGCATTTTTCACTTAACCAAAATAAGTGATATCGACCTTTCATGACAACTAAAATGTAAGCTTTTATATATCCTTTAGGTGACTCTTTCTATTGAAATTCACATTGCCCAATTATGGGAATTTCACAAAATCCTAAGCCAAACCTTTAGACATGTTTACCTTACCTTATTCGGTAAACATCCATCTCTTATCCAAATACTAAGAAAGCTCTAAAATATCTAAAAATCACTTATGTTCCTTTTAATGCAATGATAAATCATTCCACCCCTAAGGGTGGAATGCTTACATCATTGGATATTAGATTTCCTACGTAGCGGATTTACCTCAAAGTAAACAATGGCTGCTCTATGGGTTCTTCATAACCCTTCTAAATATGAAATAATTAAAAATCAAATAAAATTTAAAAGTCACTAACAACTTTATGTGAAATCACCCCTATATTAAAATTCAACAATAAACTGTCATTGTTGTTTGTCAAAAGTGTTGGGTGGATATGCAAGCAAACCACTTTCATGTGGCGTCCTTCAAAAAAGTTGAAGAAACCTTGCAACATAGGTTTTGGTTATGGGGACCAAGGCAACCACATCATGCCGTCAAAACGTCTCATGTGCTTGGGGTTACTCAGGCCTTAATATTAGTCCAATTTTATGGCTTTGAATTTTGGTGGATATAAATCCTTCAAAATATTCAGAAAAGAAATGGAATAAGTCTATCTTGTATTCAACAATCATATAGTTTTAAGAGGGCTCTTCCATCAATCGCTTCCCACTATGGCCAACAATTAGAGTGGTATGTGCAGCGGCTGTGGCCTATCAACTCTTTGTGCTAGATGATGTAGGGATGTAAGCCTTAGGGACAACATACAAATGTGGCGTAACAGGATCGATAATGATGGCATGAGCAAGTGTAGTTGGTCAAATGGCCGTCTGCAATGTGACACTCATCTTTCTTAACTTTTCTGTAAATTGTTCCATAGTTACGATGGCTTCCCTTTGCTGCGAAGAATCTTTGCCACAATTTTGGGTAGTTAGCTTAGAAAAAGATAAAGACGGCCATTAGTTGCCTTTGGAAGCTAAGTAGCCCTCCATCGAATGTTATTTGGCTATCCTGAAGAGGTTTCAAAAAGAGCACCATAAAGATGTGATTATGAAAATGTAGTATAATGCTTAAGGATGAGTGTGATGAGTAGGGGTGTCAAAATCGGATTACGGTTTAGGTTCAGATTGAACCCGATATTGACCTGCTACTGTTTGACCCTACCCATTTTTTCAGACGGGTTAGAAATTTCAACCTGGATCTGACCCATCAGATTTCTAGGTTGACCCGACCCGACAAGAAACTGTTGCGAGCCCCTCCCATCGTCGTCGTTATTTCCGATCCAACTTCGTTATTTCCGATCCAACTGCAGAATGATGAGTCCCTCCTGTCATCGTCGTTAGTTCATTACTTTCGATTCAACTCTATAACGGCGATCTCGGAGCTCTCTCCCGTCGTCGTTACTTTCAATCCAATTGCAAAATAGTGAGTCCCTCCCGTCATTGTCGTTAGTTCATTACTTCCTATTCAACTGCAGAACGACGAGCTCTCGCCCATCATTGTCGTCGTTACTTGCGATCCAACTGTAGAACGGCGAGCTCCCTATCGTCATGGTTTAATTCTAACCTATCCTGACTTCCAACCCAATAAGACGTAACGCCGTCTAAGGATGCGAACACGCAGGAGCAGGCAGACTACACCTGCACGAGAAGAGGAAAAGCAAACCCTAGGCCTGCGGGAGCATCAGAACTACGCTTGTGCAAGTACAGGCAGACTGCCGGATGCTCGGACCTAACCCGATTTTTTAAACGGGTCGAATTTTGGAACTCATACCCTACCCGTTTGCCAAACGGGTTGACCCTAAACCAAAATTTTCATGTCGGGTTTTATGGTTGTGTCAAATACGTTCACCCCTAGTGATGAGAGGCAAGTTACCCTGTTGTGTTTTAGAGAATGAAGATGAGATAAGAGCGGTGAAGCTTATGATTGGTTTAATCAACTGATGAAAGGGTTAGGTTTATGTGGACAAAAGTTAAAGATAAAATTGAGAGGGAAGAGGTGGAGAATAAGAGCACACATTGCTTTAAATGATTCAGTCTTGTTGGCTTATGCTTACTATTGAGGGAAAAAGGGAAAAATTCCACAAAACTTGAAAATTTTGAGAACTGCAAACACTCCATAATTTCTTTTAGCTCTTAGACCTCTCTGTTACATGGATGAGTTCAATAATCTTTTTACGAGCTAAAGGTATTTTCTTTAGAAGGAAAATAGAGTGTTTATTGACTGTCAAGTAGATGAGGACCTGAGGTGGAGTTGATTTGGTGGTTTGTGACTAGCATCTTTAGGCAGCACTATGAATTTGGTTGGCATCGCTCAATATAGCGGAGCATCAATTGTTTTTCCCCAATGTTTAAAATTGCGTATTCGGGTATTGAGGCGTTTTTCATTCTTGAGGCGAGGCGTAAGCCTCAAGGCGTTTTGAGGCGTAAGCCTCAAAATCAAAAGATTGCGTAAACATAAAATGATAAATTGTTTATATACTAATGAGTGAATAATATAAAACATAAAAAAGCATAAGATATGAAGTGAAATCAAAATATCCCAATAATAAGACAACATGAAATATAATTCAACTCAAAATTCTATCTTTCCCAAATCCCATTATTCTTTTCATTAACATATAATTCAAATTTCCAAAAAAAAATATCAATGACATATCACATAATAACTCATAAGTCATCAGCACTGTCATCACTAAGGGGTTCTTCATTTGATTCATTATTATGATGAACTGCTCTCTCCCCTTCCTCCTCTCCTATAGAGTCCAATGTTGGGCATTTACTTCAAGATTTATGTAAGTTTTAATATATATATATATATATATAGCGTGAGGCGTAAGCCTCATGCCAGTGAGGCGAGGCGGGCCTCAATCAAGTTGAGGCGCAAGCCTCATAAAAAAAACTCGAGGCGTAAGCATCGAGGCATTTTTTACTGGAATTGCGCAAAGACGGGCCTCAAGGCGAGCCTCATATTGCTCAATTTTAAACCATATTTTTCCCTTTGAAGTGTTGGATTTATATAAGATGTGAGGGGCATATCGAGTTAGCTGATCAAATGACAAATGTCGATTGATGGTCAATTGAATGTAGTCCAGTATTTTAGGACCTGAGAGAAACATTGAGAGGCTTGGCTAGTGAGGATAGGTTGTCTAGGAGTTGTAATTGATTTTACGAGGGACCATTGCGGAGTAGAGGAATACCTCTTGTGCTGTGCAAGAAGTGGCCATGTGGCATTTCCTAGCCGTGAAGCATGGCACTGCTTGTTAATGGCATGTTAGAATTGACGAATGAAATCTCTAGTACATGAAGGTCTGACCAGCAAGGTTTGGAGCTGATCCTGTCTGCAAATCAGGAAGAGATTGAACGATTAAATGAGGATAGAGTTAGGTGGTTTGCTCTGGGTCAAATTGGGGTGAGTCTTAGAGCCAACTATATCTCATGGAATGGGTTAGTCTTGGAAACAGGTCAAAATTGGTTCAGACTTGTTTGGATTGCAATGGTAAGCTTTCCAGATTGAAAATTTGATTTTAAACTTGGACATGCCACGTGAATGATCCTATTGGAGCACTTGAATTAAGACATCATAAACAGATGAGGATTTTCAAAACCCAGCGGTGCACCATAATAATTTTTCAAATTAATGCATCGCGCAATCTACACAATGCACCATGGATGAATGGCATATTTTCCTAAAGATGGTCTAAAATATGCAACCTTGAGAAGCCTGTATTAATTAATAATAGAATATCTCGATAAATATATTAAACATAATCAATATTTTGACTGTTTTATTAAAATATAATGATCTGTTATGGATAGCAAAGTTGTATGTTTGAATCAAATAGATTGAAGATGAGAGCTTAATCATATATAATATATCGAATTTCCCACTATTGCCAAGAAATAACATTTTTGCAGTTGATTCTCTATAATCTTTTGTCAACCTCAATACTACCTATGAATGATGTTATCACCTTTGCTCTTATGTTATTGTTGGTTTCTTTAAGTGCATGTTATGATCCTTAACCCACAAGAAAGCCAATTTACTACTGTATCTTAATTCTTGTTACAAGTGCTTTTGTCTGCTAACTTCATTAAATTCTCCTTTAAATTGTATCGATTTTATTTCAACTTTCTTAGGATGAGTGACTGCAGTTTTATTTCACCAATATTGATTCAGATGATAATGCATTCCGTTAGTATGACATGCAGGTTCAAAGATTATCTTCACAAATGGCTCACAAGATCCTTGGCGCCATGCATCAAAGCAAACATCATCCCCTGAAAAGGATAGTGAGTTCCTACAAAACCTGTAGAATTTAGATCTTGAAATTTTGCAGGTCAAAGGGAATTTTGTTATTGTGCTTTAATGTATGTTTATAGAAGGGATTTAATCTTGTTTTATATTTTAACCTTACATTATGAGTTTAGTTTCATAAGTTTCCACAATTTGGGTGATTTTATTTACTTGTATATTCAATCGTATTTTAAATTGTTGTTTAATCCACCTAATTTTTATTTTCTTTTAAGTTAAAGTGTTTTTAATCTACCTAATTATTAGTTAAAATGGGTTACTAAATATGTATTTTGCATCTAATATGACTTAGATTTAGCTATGCGCATCTTTTTTATCATAAAGAATCTGGTTCAATGCAAGTGAATATATAAAGAGAATGAATTCACCTTCAAGCTAAAGTAGCCAAGGCTATTCAGCATGTTGATTAATAAGATTATTTAGTTGCCTCAGACCTCAAGTTTCTCGTGGTTGCTGGGGTGTGCGGGGTTTACCCCCAACTTGGATCAAAGCACCTGAAAATTTTTTTCCATACAACACCCCGGCGCTTCGTACCCGAACGCCCAGCGCTGAACAACAGAGAGCAGAAGGCCGCCATGCATATATATGGCACTGCAGCGGTGCAAGACAAAGTCTTGAGTGCCGCAGTGGTGCAAGACAAAGTCTTGAGTGCCTCAGCGCTGCGAGACAAACTGGACCATCTTTTTTCTCATTTTTCTAAAGGGTTGTGGCCCTTAGGGTTATTTTACTTGGCTCTCTTGTATTTTGAGTGTAGATATTGAGAACGGTGCATATGAAAAGAGAAGCAAGGAGAGAGTGAGATGAAGAGAGATTTGTACTTATTTCTCCCAATTTTCATAGTGGATTTCTTAGTGTAGTGTGACTCTCTGATTTTTTTCCTATTTTATGTTTTTCCACATTAAATCCTAGTGTCATTTACTTTTCCCTGCTTTTACTTTCTTGCTTGTTTCATCATTGTGATGTTTATCCTCATCTTCCACAACAACTAGTATCAGAGCGAGGTTCAGTTTGAGTGAGAGTAATGGCGAGCGAAGCAAGGTACAAGATTGAGAAGTTTAATGGTTCGAACTTTAGCATTTAGGAGGATACAAATTAAAAATTTGCTATATCAAGAGTTGTATTTACTGTTAGGAAGAAATCACCAAGAAGCCGGATTCTATGACTATGGAGGAATAGGAAGTTCTTGATCGTACTGCACTAGGCTTGATACGACCTTCACTTTTCCTCATCTGTTACATTCAACATTATAAATGAGAAGACTACAGTCGATCTCCTGGTTGCACTGACCAAGATGTATGAGAAGCCATTGACCTCAAATAAAGTGTTCCTAATGACGAAGTTATTCAATATGAAGATGTTGGACAACACTCCAATGGTGAAACACCTGAATAATTTAAACATTGTGATGAGTCAATTGTGTTCAGCTGGCATCAATTTTGATGATGAGGTGAGGGCATTGTTGTTGTTTGTTGACCTATATACAATAGCCGAAAATAATAATAATAAAAAATTTCGTACCTGTTTGGCATCGAACTCCGCACGTCGTTCGTGTAAATCCTGCACTTCGCATGTCGACGTCGCCTCACTCACTTCGCCCCACGATCCCACCTCGCGTCGTTAAATGCACACGAGGAGGCCTTCGGCCTCTCCTCCCGAGCTCGCTCTCCCTCTCGCTTCGACTCTCTCGTCCGCAAGCCCTCTCCTTTCCGATCTTTCTCCCTCCCTCTGTGTTACTCGACTTTGCTCCTTCGACGACATTTCTTATTAGATCGGAAGTTAAGACATTTTGATCGGAGGCGACGACGGGAACTCGCAGCTTCGAAGGCAACTTTCTCCCTCAGCGTCGCTTCTCTGGCCCTTTGTGTCGTTCGACTTAGCTGCCCCCGACGACCGCCCTTCCCCGCCGGATCGGAAGTTCAACATTTTGATTGGAAGAAGCAGCGAGAGCTCATTGGTTATGTAGGTAACCTTCACCCTTTCGCACGCTTTTAGGCCAAATCCCGTGAATTCTCCTGATCAGAGGTATATATATATATATATAATTAATAAATTTTAATTAATTACAGTTATTATTTTAATTAATTTTACTTATTATAATTAATTATATTTAGTTTTAATTAAATCATTATAATTAATTATAATTAATTTTAATTAGAAATAATTTTAATTAATTATAATTTATAAAATTTATTATCATTAATTAGTTTTAATTACTTATAATTATTAAAATTTAATTAATATTAATTAATTATACTTAATTATAGATTAATTATAATTAATGATTTTAATTAATTTTAATAAAATTTAATTAATTATATTAATTAATTATAAATAATTATATTAATTAATATTAATTAGAATTAATTCAAAAACAAAATATGGAATCCCCTCTTGCGTGATCCACGAGCCATCGCCGAACTTCAAGGTATATATTTCTAACTTAAATGCCATCCTCGACGCGCTTGACGTTCCGGTGGACCCCCTATATGCGCTCTTGTAGCACGGTGGGAGGAATCTGGTGCGACATGTGCGATAAGGCAGGTAAGCCCTATACACGCTCTTGTAGCGTGGTGGGGGCTGTCCTTGACCTCGACATCGGCACCGATTGCTACGCAATGTATGATGTTCTAAAATCTCATTCTCGGCTTTTGCGGCGGACCGGAGAACCACCTATATGCATTCCTGTAGCATGGTAGGAGGGAGCCCGGTGCAACGCATACGATGAGGTGGGTAAGCCCTATACACGCTTTTGTAGCGTGGTGGGGAGAGCTACTGGTGTTCTCGTACGGGTACTGTTGAAGGCCCCATACACGCTCTTGTAGCGTGGTGGAATGAAAATTTGTACAGCCATGGTGTCTAAGGACACCTACCATACACGCTCGAGTAGCGTGGTGGGAAGGCTGAGCTCCCCTATATTTCTCCCAAATGGGGGATATGCTGTGGTGTTGCCGAAATTTTCACTGAAGTACACAATACTTAAACAATTTGAAGACATCATTTGAGCAGCAATACCGAAGACCCGTACTTGGACATGAACACATAGAATTTGAACTAAATGTGCAGAGGACTTGTATGAACAACAGGAGACCTGAACTGAACTATAAGAAATAAAACCCCAAATCCTAAATTGCACAATCAAGACCAAAATTCAAATGCTAAATAATAATTCAATGCATTCGAACAAATACAAGCACATAGTAGGGGACTCATGGCGAACAGGATCTCGATGCATACAAGCAATGAATAGTAATCCATTTATAGTATTTGAACAATCACAAACAAATCTAAATTATCAAAACCTATGAACGCATGAGACAAAATACATAGTGGATGATATTGATTAATGCAGCAGACTACTACAACAGTCCTTACAAAGTCAATGCATTGTACTTGTAATAACAACAAACAATTGCAAAGTGTACGAGTACTACCCATATGTAGCAAACAAAGATCAATCCCAGCAAGCAAGTACAATCAGCAAATCCACCTGAGATTGGTAAAAGGTGGATGTGATGCAAGGACACTGGATCTTGTACGAGCATTTCCATAAGGTTGTAGTGGATACAACAGGTCCCTACAAGCAAACACAATCTACTTGTGGATAACAATGGTAGGTATATCATAGGTACAATGAACCATTGTGGACACAAGTACAGTTATCACCTACGACGGTGGTGATTAAGAGCTACGAATACGTCGGGTATAAGGGTACCCCGTTGTACGAAGGACACCCCCTGACGGAATGGAATAAATGTTTGAATAAATTAGAACAAAACTTCCTGGTGTTCCAAAGTTTCTTCCTGGTCCCATCCTTAGGAAAAAAAAATAGTTCTGGTGTCTACAACGTCGGGAGCAACAATTCTACTACGCCAAATACCCCTTCCCCGGTGAATGAGAAAAGGGGAGTCAATATCAAGATGGAGAGATGCCTCATAATATTAGGACAATGCCACGCCACTGGATCCGCAACATTCGTATTAGCGGACAGAAGGCGTATATAAGCTCTCAAATAAAATGTTGTGTACCCAAATGGCGATTATTTGCACAACTACAATTGTATACACATAGGTACACTAAAGGGAAAGTATAATCTCTACCCGTATGGGCCCTGCGAACATGTTGTAGGAACACACGTGACGTCTAGGAATGCTGCATGGGTCAATAAGTGAATTCAGGTTCGAACATGATCCTTCTATATAGATTAATAGGAGTCGACAGGGTTCGAACCATCAAACAAATACACGGTTGTGGCGACTGGTGTATTTGTTTCAATAAATTTATATTAAGCCTTCAAGGCCTATAATCAATAGAATTCACTAAATAAAGGCATGGAGCCTACGAAACCCGATCCTCCTAAGCAGGTAAATAGGAGCAGACAGGGTTTGAGCCATAAGATAAATATGTGGTCATGATATCGACTGGAATATTTATCTTATACATTCATATTAGGCCTTCAAGGCCTTTAACAAAGAAAATTCATAAACAATGGCACGAAGCCTATGAAACCCGATCCTCCTAAGCAGGTAAATAGGAGCAGACAGGGTTTGAGCCATAAGATAAATAGGCGGTCATGATATCGACCGGAATATTTATCTTATATATTCATATTAAGCATTTAAGGCCTTTAACAAAGAAAATTCACAAATAATGGCACAAAGCCTATGAAACCCGATCCCCTATCGATAAGTTGATAGGCTCAACAAGGTTCAATCAAATGAAAATGACCCCAAATACCCCGATGATGGCCGTGTTGAATGCTATCTCAATCGAAGGGGTTCACAAATATTTCAACTATCTTCAAAAATGCCATCCCAAATGTCCCCAAAATGTAAAACCCAACAAATCTCAAAAATCCAGAAATATTTAAAATTGAAATAAACTATCAATCGCTTAAAGCAAAATCCATTCACCCTCCGCAACAGTTGGTCGGGGTGGACAAATTTGAAAATTACTTCAGCTCACAAAGAGCCAAATGCCTAGTCGAAATTATCACTAGGATCCATTCTCAAACAATCTTCTGCCAATTAGGACGTGGTACGTGTCCTCTAACCGGCAGTTTTGCCATCAAATGGCAGCGCAGGATAAATGGTTAATGACGACCCGGGACCCTCTGAACCAAGTGGTTTTGCCGCCAAAAGACACCACAAAATATCGGTTATGGCCAGAGCCAATACGCTCCTTAATGATATCAAATCATTGAGATATGAATCAACAGGATATAATCAATAAGGCACAAAGCCCTCTGTTAGCTAAGGTGGATTTAAATTTAACCCCTTAGGCAAATATTCACCCCAGGTCTATAAGGTATCCTTGGACGAAGCAACCCATGGCTGCCGACAAGGATCCTTCTGTCAGGTTGGGTCGACTACCTCCTCTGACTAAGTAGACCAGGGACCACGATGGCCCGGGACGACGGAACCGTGGGATCTTGATCTAGTCTATCATCCATTCCCCCACCATTCGCTTTAAGTGAAAGATGGTGAAATTTTTATTTTAAATATCAAATCTTCAAACCTCAAATCTCCAAACTCTATAATTCCCAACCATTTTCCAACATCACAAGCCTATGCTGATACTATATGTCAGATGCATGTATTTATACGTATCTGATTGACGACTAGCCTTATTCGAAAAGTTCACTCTTGTTATTGGGAGGGGTAATTAACTATAGGGGCTTGCGCCTATAGGAAACCAGAACTCAGATCATAAAGTCCTCACAAAATGAGGGCGAAATCTCTGGGTAGTATCTTATCTACAAACCCATCTGCCTTCCAAAATTTACCTCGAAATATATCAGTTAAAACTCATTCGCCGAATAAAAAGAAAAGCGAGCGGAGGCCGGGGATGAATTTTCGGAGCCCACAGATTTCTGGCGACTCCACGATGGAATGATTTCTCTTTTCATCTCTTGCTAGTCACTCAGATGCTATAGTAGCAGCACGCAAATTCATATGAGTTAAAATTTTTAAATTTCTTAAAATTAATCTTTTAAGTAAGATTTGTTGGAAATTCAATCAGTAGGGTTTTAATTCTATTTTAACTCTCCTGCTTCTATTATTTATTCTGCGTTATTTCTGTTTTATGAATGTGTGGGGTGATGTATCAAATTCTGATTACTAACCCCTATCTTTCATTTGTGCAGAATGAAAATGCAGGACACCCCAATGACCGTCCAACTGGGATGAGGAGCCAAGATTTAGCTGGCGAATGCTGTCATAGAGACTGGAAACACTGGAGCCACTATCCACTTTGGTGGGCTCGAATTCTCAACAGCTACTGCAAGGGCTGCAGCCATTCCTGTGTATGGCGTAAACTCTGAAGAACTTTCTGGAAGGTCTAATTCTGCAAAGACTGCTACCAGAAATATTGCTCAAGAAAAAATTTCTGTGTTTGAAAGATATCCCAATCTAAGACCCTTACTGCAAAAAGGATTGTTGATGGAAGAAAAATTTTTGTGGTGACTGCAAACACCACTACCTGCCCAGAGAGCCTGTTGCACCTGGGAGGTATGATGCTAAGGCTTCCTCATCTGGAGAAAAACTCAATAGAAGATAGAGGATGAAAAGAAATGCAGAGCTACGCGCTCAGCAGCTGTCAGTACCAGTCCATCCCTCCAATCTGCCAGCACAATATCCAGAAATTAATATTCCTACCCAGAACAAGTTCGCTAACTTGAAGTGGGTAAAAAGAAATAGCTCTTCTGGTGAGCTTAAGCAATCATTCTGGGAGTATCAACCTGAAGCTCCAACCCCTTAGAAGACAAGAGAGCCTGAACGCTTATCTGCTCGAGTTCATAGAGTTCTGAAGACAATTAAGGAAAGAGGGCTGATGAAGAAGAGGTTCCAGAGGCCATTGATTGTTGAGGCTCAAAGAACCTCTCCCAGAGAAAGACTATCATCTGTTGTGATAGCAAAAAGAAGAAAATACCAACGACAAGCTTCGCGGGAAGCACATCGCGGCGTGACACTTGGACACATGTCCAAGAATCCGCCGTCGAAAGGGCCTAGCGGAAAGGCAAATAAGTTTGGAGGCCGAAGCCTTGAAAAGAAAAGGTCTTTAAAGAAAGAGATAAGTCAAGTGTGACATCCGGAACAGTCTACCGGAGATCCGCCCTGTTAATAAAACTCGTCAGATATGGGTCCGAAAGAAGGCCCATAATGACTACAATCATAGTGACGATCGACATCCTGGACAGTCTTCCAAGAGATTACGTCATTCTTCTACTTTAGCCAAAGAGGAGCTTCATTTCGATCGCAGTCCGCAGATCGAAGAAGTAATCATTCCAAGCCAAGAACCTAAAATTAAGTGGCGATGCCACTCAGAGATTCAGGTACAAGAAGAAAAAGAAGACTATGGTGATGAAGATACTATGGGGATCGAGGTGGTTCATATGGTCAGCCACGTTGATGTTGAAGATGATGATGGCGATGAAGATGACCAGCAATCACAGCCACGTGTATGCGTTTATCGACGTCGCCACAGGGCTAGATCAATTGCCAGTCGAAGTGCTCTCTCCTTAGAAGAAGAAGAGGATGAGGAATAGGTTGGAGAAAATCCCTTTGCTGGCGAAGACATCATATGCTCGCTGAAATGAGAAATCAGATGAGGCGACAGATGTGAAAGAAAGATAGAGAAATCTCTCAGTTAAATGATAAAATGACTGAGATGATGACTCAGATGACGACGATGATTAATGCAAAAGACCACTTTTGTGGGTCATGTGCCTGCTCAACCCGTCGACCAAGCTGCGAATAATGTTTCAACAAATTCTCAAAATCTCCAAGTGCCACAAGCCTCATGAGTGAAAGGTGTACCTGAAGGTGGCAATAAGAATGATGATCCAACCCGCTAGCATACTGCACAAAATGTGGCGAGCGCCTCTGAACCCGTAACTGCAGTACAATTAGAAGGCTTAATCATTGAAAAGATTAAGGCCATTATAGCTGCTGCAACAGGCGGAGAAATTGGTAGGAAAAGGTCGCCCGTACCTAGCAGAGTACGACCAGGTGCCAAAATTTAATATTTTTGATGGAAATAAAAATCCCAGAAAGCACTTGACATAGTTTAAAGCAACCTGTGGGAATACGGGAGTCAATGATGCTTTGTTATTCCGACAATTCGTGAGCAGATTGAGTGGAACTGCTTTCGAATGGTACGCCGAGTTGCTAAATAATTCTCTGATGACCTTCGCGTAATTAAATACGCTGGCGCAATCTCAATATGAAGTGCGAGTAGCAATTAGAAGAAGAGCATGCAGTTCAATTGCTAATGGGGAACATTGATGATAAAATGCAACCCTTCTTATGCATGGCTTCAATTACTACTTTCTAAGATTTGTTTGATAGGGTGGCAAAATTTGAAAAGTTGAACTTATCAAAATCTGAAAGCCTTTCTGACAAACCCAAAAAGACTAAGGCGCCTGATGATAGGAGAAATGATATTTACTCCGCATTCCCTCCTAGACCTGATAAAAGTAAAAAAGGCAGTATATAATGTCGATAAAGGAAAGCAACCAATATAGTATGAGGAAAAATCAAAACAGGCTTACAATCCAAATTCTCAATCGAAACTAGTTCTTGGTGGAAATTTTAAACCTCGAGCCTTTTCCAGTGGAGGAGAGCGCCAGAGGCAAACTACGGGAACTAGGTGATAGAACGTTCCCCTCCCTCAAGGAGAAAATGAATAAAGAATATTCGTTCAAGAGGGAGAGTGTTGCTAAACTGTTCCGACAAGCACTTAAGAATGGTCTGGAATTGCCATAATGCAAAAGACCTGAAGAGTCCAAACACAGTGGCGACCCAAACTACTGCCCATATCATCGGGTAATTAGCCATCCAATTGAAGATTGTTATGTCTTCAAAGATTTGCTAGATAAGAAATATAAAATGGGAGAATTAACATTATCAGATAACGTGTTAGTTCGTCCTAGAAAGGAATCTACTTGAGTAGTCACATCTTCTTCAGTACTCCTGTCTAAAGAAACAACAACGAAAGAACATATTCAAGGGGAGCAATGGGAAACTGTGATCTCCAAGATGATAACAAAAATGCTGAAATAGCTAGAAAGAGTTTTAGGTGTCAAATGGAAGTCTTCTACTGAGCAAGTACTGAATTTAAAGTGGTTGCCTGTATCACATGCATCCACCTCCAAACAATAACCTAGCCAAGCTAGCTCATCAAAGTCTAGTAAATCAAAATTAAAGTCTTCCAAGAAGAAAGCCAAGATGAAGAAGCCTATGGCGAAGAATACTGCAACTCAAAAGGCTATTGATAGTCTGGGTGAATATTACCAGACCACTAGGAGGCCTATCAAGCTCGGTGATTTCATGAAAGAGCTCAAAATAGATGAAAAGAAAGAATCTAAGGATGAATCTCTTCCTATAGAGACATGCCTAGTCATCTCAGCGACATCAAATATAACAGAAAGAGAGAAATACGCTAAAGAAGTGGCCCCTGAATTCTGTCTAATGGTGTGATCAATGGAATACAGTTCAAAAGAAGATCTATGTTTTCCAGATGATGAAGATTCAGACCCAAGCATAGCATCGCAGATGAAGCAGGTGAAACTGGGAGACGATTCTGAACCCAGATGACATAATGGCAGATTCTGAAGAGAATGTTTCATCAAATAAGTCTGAATTTGATGAGGTGGCCCAAGTGCAATTTAGAAGTGGCAAGGTACTGCCACCTTCACCAAAAAAGGGATTCCTAATAAAGATAAGGGAAAAGAGATAATTATCAATGAAGATATTATCCCCGAAGATTCCAAGAAAAATAATACTTCATCCAAGGGGATAAATTATAATATCTTCTTCCATTTGAGAAATATCACAGCACAATTCAGCATATACGATGCCCTCTTGATGTCTAAAGACCATCGAGAGACTTTGATTCAAGCTCTCAAGGACCCCGAAAGATATGAGGCATATTTTGCTGAGCATAATCTAACCGAAGTCTTGCAAGCTCGAAATGAGCCGATCATTACTTTTGCTGAGGATGATATGATGCTTGGAACAGCAGATCACAATCGCCCTCTATATGTTACGGCAGAGAGCGACAGTTTGAGGACCAGTCGGATTTTGATCGATCATGGATCTTCCGTAAATCTCATGAGCCTTAAAGCATTGAGATCATTATGCCTCGATGTGGAACATCTTTGACAAGATAAGTTGATGGTGCATGGCTTCAATGAGAAAGGGCAGAAAACCCTTGGTTCGTTTATGCTCCCTCTTGTATTTGAGGAACTTCATACAGAAGCCAAATTTCATGTAATTGATGCGGACACTTCATTTAAGATGTTACTGGGTCGCCCCTGGCTACATGAATATGGCATCGTCCCTTAAACATTACATCAATGTATGAAATATCTGAAGGAAGGAGAAGAATTTAGGATATCTGGCGATATTCAGCCATTTATAGTACATAAAGCAACGATATATGAAGATGCCAGGTACTTCATGCCAAAGAAGCAAAAACTTTCAAGTTCTCTCGAGGCTAAAGCATCAAATTCAAAGACTGCAAAAAAACCTAAACAAGAAGGTGAGAAGAAGCGTGTAGGGAGAAAGAAGGCAACGCCGACTCTTCCCAAGGCACCGATCATTCCCAAAGAAAAGAAATATGTACCTCACATAGGGAGTGATACAGATAAAGATGATATCATCCCTACAAAATCTCGAAACGTATGTTAGTCCATAGACAAATGGAGTAGGGAGGTTGAATTTTCAAATAATGAAGATGATTACGACTTTATTTATATGAATAGGGTGCAGGGGGTATTCTCCAGAAGAATAAGCAGTCTGTCAATCTCAGATAGCGTACTCGTAGTCACACGTATCCCTCTACAACACTTCAAGGAAATCATTTCACGCGAGGTGCATAAGGTTAAAGAACTCTCCACTCTATCTGCCTCCTCTGAAGAAGGGGACTGTACCTAAAAATGTATTGTATTCCACGAGAATACACGAAGAGGAGAATAATGACTGGTATTGTTTGCTCTTTAATTCTGAAGAGTTATTTCCTACGAGGCTACCTAGGTTTAATATCAAAAATATTCAGAGAATGTTACGAAAGAAAATTAATATTCCTACCACCAAACAACAATTTCGTACAAGCTTGGGCCTTTGGTTTGGAAGGAATCCGCGTCCACTACGACGTAAGGATATAAATGCATATAAGGGTATCGGATTCATCAAACGAAAATCCCTCATGAAAGAGACTTGTCGGACAATCACATGCATGAAAATTGAATCTGATGATGGTGGCACTAATGAGGTGTATGAAGTTGATACATATGATGATCAACCCGTAAAGGCCAAGCCTGCACCAAAAGAACTGGAAGATGGTGGACAAGCTGCTACGATGGATGAGCTAAAAGAAGTCAACTTGGGAACTGAGGAAGACCCTCGCCCAACCTTCATTAGTTATCTTCTGCCAGAAGGTCAAGTAGAAGAAGTGAAGAAACTCTTCTGTGAATTCAGGGACTGCTTTGCCTGGACATATATTGAGATGCCTGGCTTATCCCCTGATGTGACAGTTCACAAGTTGGCCATCAAGCTTGACGCAGCACCCATCAAGCAAGCTCCAAGAAGAATGAGATTGGATATTGAAGAACTGGTGATTGCAGAAACAAAGAAGCTTATAGAAGCAGGCTTTATGAGAGAAGAAAAGTATGCTGACTAGATTGCCAATATCATCCCTGTAAAGAAGAAGAATGGTCAGATTTGTATCTGCATCGACTTCAGGGATCTCAATAAGGCATGTCCGAAAGATGACTTTCCGCTCCCAGTATCAAAACTTCTAGTTGACAATACTTCCAACTATGATATGTTCTCCTTCATGGACGGATCGTCGGGCTACAACCAAATTAAAATGGCGCATGAAGATGAAAAGCATAGATCATTCAGAACACCTATAGGCATATTCTGCTACACAGTCATGCCCTTCGGCCTGAAGAATGCTGGTGCCACTTATCAACGGGCGATGCCTCATATATTTGATGATTTGATTCATCAAAAGGTCAAATGCTATGTAGATGACTTGGTCATTAAGAGCACGGACCGAAAAGACCACATTGATGATTTGAGAATTGTGTTTGAGAGGATCAGAGAATATGATCTGAAGATGAACCCTCTCAAGTGTGCATTTGGGGTATCCTCAGGGAAATTTATAGGATACGTTGTTCGACATCGAGGCATCGAAGTCGACCCCAACAAGATCAAGGCAATTATGGAGATGCCACCTCCAAAGAACCTTCGGCAACTCCGCTCCTTACAAGGGCAATTGGCTTTCATTCGGTGGTTTATATCAAATCTGTCGGGTAGGTGCCAGCCATTTTCAAAGCTGATGAAGAAAGATGTCCGTTTCAAATATGACGAAGAGTGCCAAGAAGCATTTGACAGCATTAAAAGATATATGTTAAATCCTCTTATTCTCGCGGCACCAATCCCGAGGAAACGTCTTATACTGTAGACAGCAGCACTAGAAGAGTCCCTCGGAGCATTATTGGCCCAGCATAATGAAGAAGGAAAAGAGAATATGTTTTACTATATCAGCCGAAGGTTAATAGGAGCAGAAATCCGCTACTCTCCAATCGAGAAGCATTGCTTGGCCCTGATCTTCGCAGTTTAGAAGCTCCGTCATTATATGCTGTCTCACAAAATCACCTTGATATCAAAGATCGATCTGCTGAAGTTCTTAATGACAAGACCAGCATTGACAGGTCGATTGGCAAGGTGAGCAGTGATACTCTTGCAGTTTAATATCACATATGTCCCGCAAAAGGCTGTGAAAGGGTAGGTGTTGGTAGATTTTCTTGCTGCACACTCTATCCCCGCGGATTAACTGCTCAATGATGATCTACCTGACGAGCAGATCATGAATGTCAAAGAGGAGGAGATGCTACGCGTATGAGAATAATCAATAAGGAGCCAATATGCTCCTTAATGATATCAAATCCTTGAGATATAAATCAACAGGATATAATCAATAAGGCACAAAGCCCTTTATTAGCTAAGGTGGATTCAAATTTGTTCCCTTAGGCAAATATTTACCCCAGGTCTACAAGGTACCCTTGGACGAAGCAACCCATGGTTGTCGACAAGGATCCTTCTATCAGGTTGGGTCGATTACCTCCTCTGACTAAGTAGACCAGGGACCACGATGGCCCTGGACGACGAAACCGTGGGATCTTGATCAGGTCTATCATCCATTCCTCCAACATTTGCTTTAAGTAAAAGATAGTGAAATTTTTATTTTAAATATCAAATCTTCAAACCTCAAATCTCCAAACTCTTCAATTCCCAACCATTCTCCAACAACCTAAGCCTATGCTGCTACTATATGCCAGATGCACGTATTTATACGTATCAAATTGACGACTAGCCTTAATCGAAAGTTCTCTCTCGTTATCAGGAGGGGTAATTAACTATAGGGGCTTGCGCCTATAGGAAACCAGAACTTATATCATAAAGTTCTCACAAAATGAGGGCGAAATATCTGGGTAGTGTCTAATCAATAAACCCACCTGCCTTCCAAAATTTACCTCGGAACTTATCAGTTAAAACTCTTTCGCTGAATAAAAAGAAAAGCGAGCGGAGGCCAGGGACGAATTTTCGTAGCCCATAGATTCTAGTGACTTCGCTGGGGAATAACTTGAAGTTTTTCAACAGCCTGAAGCTTAAGGTTCGAATGGGTGGAAGAGGTTGGATCCAACAAGCCCAAATATGGCCGGATCGCTGGCAGCTCTGTCTACTCAACAAGCCATAAGAAAGTCCGTAGTAGCGGAACCCCCATTTCGTCAACCCGTTAGTAGGAACTGTAGGAAGAACGAAGGCTAATTTGACTCGACCAGTTCAAGTGATCGTAGTCCACCAAATGACTGGATAATCAAGGTTTCAATGGGAAAGATGAGTCTCGAGTAACTACCGAATTTTCGTAGGCTTTAAAATCTTAAACCACAAAGTGACTCAAAATATGTCAACTTTAGTAAAATCAGCATTGGAAAGCGTAATTCCATAGCTCAAGTTTGAAGCCTTAATGGGTGTAAAATGTCGTATCCAATAAGTCCAAATATGGCCGGATCGCTGGCAGCTCCATCTACTCAATAAGCCATAAGAAAGGCCGTAGTAGAGGAATCCCCATCTCAGCAACCAGAGGACGAATAGCTGTCAAATCCTAGCTCTCCTGGTCTGATGAACTCAAGTGACTCAGATTAAAGTCTTCTCAAGTGGTTAAGGATCAAGATACTATCTATGTTTGGTACTATCAACTGAATCCAGTACCTGCAAATCCTTCAACAAATCCGCAAAGCACAAAGCGAGGATCGAAGGAACTTTTCTTCAACAAGTCCGACAAAGCACAAAGCAAATGACCGAAGAAAAATATCCCGAAGTTCACACAAAGCTCAAGGCTGAACTAAGTGGATTCTGTCATCAACAAGTCCGTTATGTACAAAGCTCTGAACCAATGACTTTTCGCCGTCGACCTGATACAAACCAAAGGGTTTAGGTCACCGGCATCTACCCCTTCATCAAGCCCGCCAAAGCTAGAAGTATAGGGCCGAAGGTACAAATCTTCTGACAAATCAGTAAAGATAAATCAGATAACCCTTCATCAATGTCCGCAGCACAAAACGCAGGGTAGAAGGAATCAAAATCCCAAGGCTCGAGCTAAAGATGTAGAACGAGTACCCTGGATGACATCTACAAATGTCCCTAAAGGTTGGGGGTATTTTAAATATTTATTTGGGTCGACATCGCGCCGCATGCCGAGATCCTCAAATAAATATTTAAAATTTTGTCAATAGTGGTGAATAAGGAGAACAAATGGTGGCGATACTATCCGCCATTGTCAACCTACAGAACCATGCTCTAGAGACCCAAATACGAAGTGCTATATTACTATCCTAGGGTCTCTACTTGACTAAAGCTAGTATATAGACCATCTGTTGATATTTTCTTAAAAAAAAGAGCAGTGAAAAATGAAAATTTTCGTGTGACATCCAAATGAACTTTTGGAGATCCACTAAATAAAAATCTTAGTCAAACATCTAAATAAACTTTTGGAGAACCACTAAATAGAAACCCTAGTGTGACATCTAGAATAAATATCTAGAGATCCACAGGGTCAATCAACATACAACAAATGTGGTTCGCTCTAGACTCATACCACATTTGTTAGGGGACATTTGTTGACTTGTATACATTAGCCGAAAAAAATATTTCGTACCTGTTTGGCGCAAAACTCCGCACGTCGTTCGCATAAATCCTGCACTTCGCACGTCGACGTTGCCTCACTCACTTCGCCCCACGATCCCACCTCGCGTCGTTAAATGCACACAAGGAGGCCTTCGGCCTCTCCTCCCAAGTTCGCTCCCTCTCGCTTCGACTCTCTTCCGCAAGCCCTCTCCTTTCCGATCTTTCTCCCTCCCTCTGTGCTACTCGACTTCACTCCTTCGACGACATTTCCTATTGGATCGGAAGTTACAACATTTTGATCAAAGGCGACGACGGAAGCTTGCAGCTTCGAAGGCAACTTTCTCCCTCGGCGTCGCTTCTTCGACCCTTCATGTCGTTCGACTTAGCTGCCCCCGACGACCTCCCTTCCCCGCCGGATCGGAAGTTCAACATTTTGATTGGAAGAAGCAACGAGAGCTCGTTGGTTGTGTAGGTAAACATCACCCTTTCGCATGTTGTTTGGCCAAATCCTGTGAATCTGCCTGATCATTGGGATATATATATATTTTAATTGTAATTATTTTAATTAATTACGGTTATTATTTTTAATTAATTATACTTATTATAATTAATTATATTTAGTTTTAATTAAATTATTATAATTAATTTTAATTAATTTTAATTTATAAAATTAATTATCATTAATTAGTTTTAATTAATTATAGATTAATTATAATTAATGATTTTAATTAATTTTAATAAACTTTAATTAATTATAATTAATTATAAGTCATTAATTAAAAATGATTTCTTAATTAATTAATATTAATTATAATTAATTCAAAAAAAAAGAAAAATTGAATCCCCTCTTGCCTTGATCCACGAGCGACCGCCGGATTTCAAGGTATACATTTCTAACTTAAACCCCGTCCTCGACGCGCTTGACGTGCCGGTGAACCCCCTATATGCGCTCTTGTAGCATGGTGGGGGGGAATCCGGTGCGACATGTGCGACGAGGCGTGTAAGCCCTATACACGCTCGTAGCGTGGTGGGGACTGTCCTTGACCTAGACATCGGCACCGACTGCTACGCAAGGTATGATGTTCTAAAATCCCATTCTCGGCGTTTGCGGCGGACCAGAGAACCACCTATGCACGGTCTTGTAGCACGGTAGGAGGGAGCCCGGTGCGATGCATACAACGATGTGGGTAAGCCCTATACACGCTCTTGTAGCGTGGTGGGGAGAGCTACTGGTGTTCTCGTACGGGTATTGTTGAAGGCCCCATACACGCTCTTGTAGCGTGGTGGGATGAAAATTTGTACGGCCACGGTGTTTAAGGACACCTACCATACACGCTCGAGTAGCGTGGTGGGAAGGCCCAGCTCCCCTATATTTTCCCCAAATGGGGGATATGATGGGGTGTTGCCGAAATTTTCACTGAAGTATACAAGACTTGAACAATTAGAAGACATCATTTGAGCAGCAATAATTAGGACCCGTACTTGGACATGAACACATAGAACTTGAACTAAATGTGCAGAGGACTTATATGAACAACAGGAGACTTGGACATGAACTGAACTACAAGAAATAGAACCCCAAATCCTAAATTGCACAATCAAGACCAAAATTCAAATGCTAAATAATAATTCAATGCATTCGAACAAATACAAGCAAATAGCAGGGGACTCGTGGCGAACAGGATCTCGATGCATACAAGCAATGAACAGTAATCCGTTTATAGTATTTGAACAATCACAAACAAATCTCAATTATCAAAACCTATGAATTCATGAGACAAAATACATAGTGGATGATACTAATTAATGCAACAAACTCCTGCATCAGTCCTTACAAAGTCAATGCATTGTACTTGTAAATAACAACAAACAATTGCAAAGTGTACGAGTACTAACCATATGTAGTAATTAAAGATCAATCCCTGCAAGCAAGTACAATCAGCAAATCCACCTGAGATTGGTGAAAGATGGATATGATGCAAGGACACTGGATCTTCTACAAGCATTTCCAAAAGGTTGTAGTGGATACAACGGGTCCCTACAAGCAAACACAATCTACTTGTAGATAACAACAGTAGGTATATCATAGGTACAATGAACCACTGTGGACACAAGTACATCTATCACCTACAACGGTGGTGATTAAGAGCTACGAATACGTCGGGTATAAGGGTACCCCGGTGTACGAAGAAGGACACCCCCTGACGGAATGGAATAGATGTTTGAATAAATTAGAACAAAATTTCCTGGTGTTCCAAAGTTTCTTCCTGGTCCCATCCTTAGGAAGAAAACAGTTCTGGTGTCTACAATGCCGGGAGCAACAACTCTACTATGCTAAATACCCCTTCCCCGGTGAATGAGAAAAGGGGAGTCAATATCAAGATGGGGAGATGCCTCATAATATTAGGACAATGCTACGCCACAGGATCCGCAACACTCGTATTAGCAGACAGAAGGCGTATATAAGCTCTCAAATAAAATGTTGTGTACCCAAATGGCGATTACTTGCACAACTACAATTATTTCGAAGTATCCCTGCACGTGCACTATAAATTGTATACACATAGGTACACTAAAGGGAAAGTAAAATCTCGACCCGTATGGGCCCCAGCGAACATGTTGTAGGAACACATGTGATGTCTAGGGATGCTGCGCGGGTCGATAAATTCAAGTTCGAACCTGATCCTTCTATATAAATTAATATGAGTCGACAGGGTTCGCACCATCAAACAAATACACGGTTGTGGCGATCGGTGTATTTGTTTCAATATATTTATATTAGGCCTTCAAGGCCTATAATCAAGAGAATTCACTAAATAAAGGCACGAAGCCTACGAAACCCGATCCTCCTAAGCAGGTAAATAGGAGCAGACAGGGTTTGAGTCATAAGATAAATATGCGGTCATGATATTGACCGGAATATTTATCTTATACATTCATATTAGGTCTTCAAAGCCATTAACAAAGAAAATTCATAAACAAATGCATGAAGCCTACGAAACCTGATCCTCCTAAGCAGGTAAATAGGAGCAGACAGGGTTTGAGCCATAAGATAAATAGGCGGTCATGATATCGACCAGAATATTTATCTTATACATTCATATTAGGCCTTCAAGGCCTTTAACAAAAAAAATTCACAAACAAGGGCACAAAGCCTATGAAACCCGATCCCCTATCAGTAAGTTGATAGGGTCGACAAGGTTCAATCAAATGGAAATGACCCCAAACACCCTGATGATGGCCGTGTTGAATGCTATCTTAACCGAAGGGGTTCACAAACATTTCAAATATCTTCAAAAATGCCATCCCAAATGTCCCCAAAAATCCAAAACCCAACAAATCCCAAAAATCCAGAAATATTTAAAATTGAAATAAATTATCAATCGCTTAAAGCAAAATCCATCCACCCTCCGCAACAGTTTGCCGGGGTGGACAAATCTGAAAATTACTTCAGTTTACAAAGAGTCAAATGCCTAGTTGAAAATATCACTAGAATTCATTCTCAAACAATCTCCTGCCAATAAGGACGTGGTACGTGTCCTCTAACCGGCGGTTTTGCCGCCAAATGGCACCGCAGGATAAACGGTTATGACTATCCAGGGCCCTCTGAACCGAGTGGTTTTGCCATCAAATGGCACAACAAAATATCGGTTATGGCCAGATCCAATACGCTCCTTAATGACATCAAATCCTTGAGATATGAATCAATATGATATAATCAATAATGCATAAAGCCCTCTGTTAGCTAAGGTGGATTCAAATTTATCCCCTTAGGCAAATATTCACCCCAGGTCTACAAGGTACCCTTGGACGAAGCAACCCATGGCTGCCAATAAGGATCCTTCTGTCAGGTTGGGTCGACTACCTCCTCTGACTAAGTAGACCAGGGACCACGATGGCCCGGGATGACGGAACCATGGGATCTTGATCGGGTCTATCATCCATTCCCCCACCATTCGCTTTAAGTGAAAGATGGTGAAATTTCTATTTTAAATATCAAATCTTCAAACCTCAAATCTCCAAACTCTTTAATTCCCAACCATTTTCCAACATCCCAAGCATATGCTGCTACTATATGCCAGATGCACGTATTTATACGTATCTGATTGACAACTAGCCTTAATCGAAAGTTTTCTCTCGTTATCGGGAGGAGTAATTAACTATAGGGGCTTGCGCCTATAGGAAACCAGAACTCAAATCATAAAGTCCTCACAAATTGAGGGCAAAATTTCTGGGTAGTGTCTTATCTACAAACCCATCTGCCTTCCAAAATTTACCTCGGAACTTATCAATTAAAACTCCTTCGCCAAATAAAAAGAAAAAAGAGCGTAGACCGGGGATGAATTTTCGGAGCCCACATTATCTTCATTGACAAAAAGTTGGTATGGGCATGTTACTGTTGTGAGTAACTATTCTGGAACATCAAAGCTGAACTTTGATGACATGATGGGGTTTAGTGCTTAATGAAGAGGTTTGTATGAGGGCGAATGCTGAATCTTCAAATTTGTCTCTGAATGTTGAAGCTAAAGGAATGGGTTTAGAGAGAAATCCAAACAAAGGGAGATCTAAATCCAAGAGATGAAAGTTTACTTCGGGTAGAGGAAAAGTTGTGTGCTGAAGCTGTGGAAAGAAGGGACACTTGAAGAAGGACAGTACAGTTCCAAAAAAGGGCAGTGGTGGAGTTCAAAACAAAAATCATTCTGTAAATGTATTTGTAGAAAAATGTTAGTCAGATTCTCTGATTTTTTCTCTGGACAATTCTGAATCTTGGGTGATAGATTCAGGTGCTTCTTTTCATGCAAGTCCTAACAAGGAGACATTCAAGAACTTTACTCAAGGTGATTTGAATAAAGTATATCTCCAGAAAAACAAGCCTTACAACATTTGTTGGACAGTAAGATGTTGATATCAAAATGTTGAATAGGTAATTTGGGGACTCAAGAATGTTAGGCACATTCCTTGTTTGAAGAGGAGTTTAGTTTCTGTGAGTCAGCTTACAAACTCAGGCCATGTGACATCATTTATAGGAGATATGTGGAAGGTGTCAAAAGGGGCTATGGTTATAGCTCGTGGTGGTATTAAAGACGCTCTATATGTTATCAATAGAAGAGCAGATTCTATTGGAGTAGCATATTTAGATGTTGATGGAGGACTTTGGCATCAAAGAATTGGCCATACGAGTAAGAAAGTTATGCATTCACTTTTTATTAAAGGAAACTTCATGGTTTCAAATCTGTAGACTTAGATTTTTTGTGAAGTCTGTGTAGATGACAAATAACATAGGTTGAGTTTTTCAAATACTAGTTCAAAGGTTGTTGACCTCTATAACAACCAAGTTAAAATTATCATAAAAAATAAAATAAAATATATAAAATACCTGCACAGTCTGTGCCCCATACCCTGCAACGGTGCCAAAATGTAACTTCTCTGTGATTACCTGCTCTTCCCATCGTTAAAATGCAAGAAAAATGAAGTTGAAGGCTTCGGTCTCCATATTCAACACACACAAGAGCTTCTCGGTCTCTTCCCGACTCCCTATTTTTACTCGTCGCCCTCTTCCACTCAACCCACGACTGAATTGAAACCGAAGACCAGATTCCCCTCTCTCGCGAACCCCTAATCGAAGACCCTTCGACCTTGCTTCTTCTAAGCAACCAGAGGAAGATTTGCCCTGCCCTAGTCGCACCATACGTGCAAGCCGTGAGCTCCCGTCGATGCTTCCAATCATGCTTACCTAACACGAACTCCATAGCAGACCGGCCTTCTCCAAGCTCCAATCTCCCCTACAGCAGCTGATCCTAAGCTCCGATCCTACCTCCAACCTCTAGCCGACGTCTACAGGCTGACCGACCCCAGCCTTCACTCTTGTGATCAAATATCTTGTCCTTTTCCTCCTTAATCGCAAGACCTCCAAACCCAACCTCCTTCCCTCTCTGATTTCCGAATCCTTGACCTAACCCGGCGTCCATCCAGCTTAAAACCAAGGTAGGACGATTCCCACACTACCACAAATCGATTCCTCTTCTCCAGCTCTTCCCTACAAGCCGATTCCTCTTCACTGTTACAGAGATAAAATTTTGATTTGATTGTTATAATTATAATTATAGCAATTACTAGTATTTTTATAATTTTATGTTATTTTTATTATCTGTTATTATCAGGGACTTTTTATTATTGTTATTATTATTTTCTTTATTATGATTATCATTATTATCATTATTATTTGTATATAAAATGCAAAAAAAGGGGGGGAGATGTTTCAAAAAAAGAAAAAAAGGGAAACAAAAGAAAAGAAGGAAAAAAGAAAAAAGGAAAAGAAAATTTGTGCATCGTCGTCAACACTTCTCCACGAAGGTATAACCCCCTCAACTCAAAACCCTGCATTCGACGTTTGTGTCGAGCCAGAAAATCGCTCATACATGTTTTTTCTCTAGGGTGGTGGGAAGGGAATCCGGTGCGTCACGTACGGCGAGGCGGGTAGGCCCTATACACACTCTTGTAGCGTAATGTGGACAATCTTAAGTACCAGTATGCAGCTCTGTACCAGCAGGGAAAGCAAACTGCATTTTTTTTTAAACAGGTGCTCGATGACCCATACACGCCTTTCTCTGGCATGGTGGGATTGAAGATTTTTTGGTCATGGTGTCACCCGACACCTATCATACACACTTTTTCTCTAGCGTGGCGGGAGGCCTAGTTTCCTGTAGTTTCCCCTAAATGGGGGAGACGCCGGGAGGTTGTCGGATTTTCCAGTGGACAGGAAACCTGACTTGGACAAAATTTGGACAAATTGGACTCGAAATTTGAGCAAATACAAAGGACTTTAACTCAATTCAAACAATAAATGAACTTGCAAACTTGAATAAATTAAAGAGGACTCAGATATGCATTTGAATTTAGATGATTTGGACAACAAAACTTGATTCAGACTTGATTTGAACCACATAAAGAACCCAAATTGAACTCAAATGAACTAAGTTTGAATTTGAATCAAATGCATAAAAATTCGAACTCAATGTGATAGCAAGGGATTGGACTCAAATGATCAATAAAGAATTTCATTTGAACATTGATACAATATTTCCAAACTACCATTTGAATTGAGATGCAATTGATGAACAAATGAAATACCAAAACATAAATAACAATTCTAATCATCAAAATGAAAATTGACGTATGAATGAAAGATTTTTTGAAGTTAAATGAATATGATTTGATTGATTCATCCTCAAGCAACAATGCAAACTCATGTGGTGCTAGAAGATCTGTGATTCTATAACACTGCATTCACAAATACAATAATGAATCATTATGTACACCACAACCTGCTTATAGTCAATATTTGTCAACTTACAATCCAGCAATGGATGATATCAAATGGCATACAATGCGTGCAAAAGGGATATGAAGATTAGAATAATGCTTTATGGTAAATATCAAAATAAAGACAACTATGTTTGATCCTTACAGTCAACCACCATATAGTGTCTAGCAAATATATCAATTTATTGCAAGCAAGAACATATGGCATATAACAAATGCAAGTGCCCTTCAACCTCTTATAAGATACCCATCTAAACGTTAGATGACATCTATGAGCAAAATTCCAGATGACCACAATGAACATAGATGCCCACGAGCCGTTGGAAAATGCCCATTATACATTTAGCATTTTGTCTATGGGTAGATGTGAAGGACTTCTTGTAGATATTGAGGATAAGGAGTATTGAGCTTTGTGAATGCACATATATACACAAGATACTAATAATCGAAATACATAAGAGTCAAAGTGAATGAAAGCACTAGAAGAATGCATGGGAAATGCATATTTAATGCAGCTCATTCAACCGACTAATTACAAGCAAGCATAGTAGAGACGTTGCAAGTCCTCGGCAAATAAAGATAGTCATTATGCAACAAATGCGGGTATTTAATGTACTCGCTACAACTTGCCCATATATGACAGTTGAAGAACTGTTGCATACATGATGGAATACCTATTAGTGACAATCAGCTTGTAAATGGATATAATAGTCATCTACAAATACTAAAAGTCAACATACGATGAGCAGGGAGACTTATAATAAGTACAATTCTAAATGATCACAGTAAATGTAAACACTTATGAACTACTGAGGGAGGCCCGTTACATGTTTAACATATGATTTGTTGGCAAATACGACAAAACTGCAATAGATATACTACTATACAATCAATTTCGGTATATAATCAAGTGTATTGAATCTTTCAAGCAGTGAATAGTGAAGATTATGGAGAATATGGCAATTCTTATGAAAGAAACTTGAAATTTCTCCAATAAATGCCAAAGGATTACCAAAAGTACCAGTTCATACATTTCAAAGCAGGAGATTCGTTAGTGCACTATAATTCACTTACAGAAAACAGTAAGTATTGCACGATAATGTGCACAATAATCTACATGTATAAATGAGCAAACAACTTGTTGACCTATACTTCACAGCCAAAAGAGAGCAAACAAATAAAATAAAAATATATATATATTTTAAGATCATTACCTGTTGTAGTCTCCTCAACCCATACCGATATCTCTCCATATCCCGCTCAAGTTGCTACAGTCCCGTCACTGCAGCGACTTACCCATACCTCTGCAAACGGCTCTGAGCTCTCGTCATATCTCACGCATGCGGAGAGCTGGCCCCGATCCTTGGCTACCTTCACCGATAAAAGCAGGGAGAAACGAGACCTTCAGCTCTGGCTGGCTCATTCTTTCCTTCCCACGCGTGAGAGCTACGATTCCCTTACCTCCTACGCTCTTCTGATCTACCCCGGACGCCGAACTCCCAGCTCAGGCCCGATCTCTCCCTGTCCCAATTCTCCCAGACCAAACTCCCTTCCACAGGCGCAAGCATCCCGCCTCCTCTGTTTCCCTGTGCCGACTTCCTTTCATCCACGCAGAGAGAGAGAGAGAGAGAGAGAGAGAGAGAGAGAGAGAGAAAAGAAGAAGAAGCTTTCTCCCTACCTTGCTCTTCCTCCACCGTGCCCGACTCCTCCTTGGCCGTCTGACTTCGCTTCATCCACGACTTTCCCTTTCATTTGGATCGGAAGTTAGACATTTTGATCGGAACAAGTACGGGAGCTCGCTCTGTGCGAAGGTAATTTTCTCCCTTTCACGCTTCTTTGGCCGAACCCATAAGCAGAGAAGAGAGAAGGAGATTAATTTGTAATAATTACTATTAACTATTTTTAATTATTATTTAATTATGATTATAATTAATTTGTTAATTATGATTAACTTATAGTTAATAATTAATTATTAATTATAATCATTTAATTAATTGTAATTAATTTTGATTAATTATTGTTAATTATTGATTATAATTATAATTAGTTTATTAGTTATAATTAATTAATAATTACTCATTAATTATTAATTATAATTATTTAATTATTATTATAATTAATACTAATTATAATAAAAATAAATATAATGATCGTGCCTTCTCCCGCCTCGACATCCGAGCCAACTCCACCACCGAAGGTATAATCCCTAAACTCAGACTTCCATCCTCGACGTGTACGACGAACTGGAAAACCGCCTATACACGCCTTTATTGCGCGTGGTGGGATGGGACCCCGGTCCGACGCCTACGACGAGGCGGACAGTCGCCTCCTTTCTCGCTCTCTTACCTCGGCATGCGTGTCGAGTCAGTGGTCTACCTATGCACGCCTTTATTGAGCGTGGTGGGAAGGGCAACTGGCGCGACACCTACGACAAGGTAAGCGAGCGACCCTCGCCCTCCTGTCTCGACATGCGTGTCAGACCGGCAAACCACCTAAGCACGCCTTTAGTGAGCGTGGTAGGAGGGAAACTGGTTCAACGCACACGGCGAGGCCAGGCGAGCCTGGTGTACCCTTTTCTTTGCGCGGCCGGAATAATTCATAAGTACCCCCGGGCGGGGGGAAAGCAACTGCTCTTTTCTTGTAACAGGTACCGTCAATGACCCCATACACGCCTTTATTGCGCGTGGTGGGAAGAAAAATCACGGCCGCGGTGTCCTCGTTAGAGGGCACCTACCATACACGCCTTTATTGCGCGTGGTGGGAAAGGCCCAGTTTCTCGCAGTTTTCCCCTAAACAGGGGAGATGCCGGGAGGTTGCCGAAATTTTGGGTGAAATATTACTACACTCGGACCTGTTTTGAACCCAAAAGAATAAATGATCTTGACCAAATAAGAAAGAGCAGTGAACTTTTGAACAGTGAACTGAGGACTTGTGGATCCAAATATGAACAAAACTCAAATGACTCCTAAAGGCCAAATGAAATAAAATCAAAATTGAACTCAAATTCAGATCATTTGAACACAAGATTGAACTTGCAAGAACTTCAAAGGACCCTGGACAATCAATTTGAACTTGAACGAGTACTCGAATTGAACCAAAACTTGAGCTCGAATGGAGTCAAAAAATCAAGAGGGGAACAAGGATCCCCCACTAATTCCTATACGAGTTCTAGAAAGAGAACCAAATCAAATTATTATAGAATGAGTGAATTTCAATTCAACCAAATGCTTGAACTTTAACCTGGACAAGATTATTGAGGCTTGCAAGCCTCTTGATGAACAATGGTCGCGCATCCAACATACCTTCTACATACAAGTACTGAAGTACTACGACAAATTCAAGCTTCTATGAGCTACCGTAGAAGACCCACTGTGTGCCCATTGCAACATTCACAAGCAAAAGTGATAAAAAGGGATTCAACAAATGTAGGCATCTACAACCAAGGCAGGAGATCAGTTAGTGCATTATGATCCGCCTACAAAAATCAACAAATAGTGCACGACAGTCTACCTGTACAAAGTAGTAAACAACTAATCCATAAACTACTATTAGACGCCACCGGATCTGCAACCTCCGTACAAGCAGACAGAAGGCGTCTATTCCAAGAATACCCCTGCACGTGCACTATAAATTGTATATACATAGATACATTAAAAGGGGTAAATGTAATCAAATACCCGCATGGGCCCTGGCGAGCGTGTTATTGGTACACACGTGATGTCTAGGGATGCTGCGCGGGTTGACAAGTGAATTCAAATTCGAACCCGATCCTTCTATACGAGTTAATAGAAGTCGACAGGGTTCGAACCAACAAACAAATATACGGTTGTGGCGATCGTTGTATTTGTCTTAATACATCCATATTAGGCCTTTAAGGCCTATAACAAAGAGAATTCACTGATGAGGGCATAAAGCCTACGAAACCCGATCCTCTGTCGACATCCCGACAGAGTTGACAAGCTTCAATCCATAAAAAGAAATGACCCCCAAACACCCTGATGATGGCCGTGTTGAATTCAGATCTCAACCGGAGGGGTTCCCAAATATTCCAAAGCTCCACCCAAATATCCACAAAAAATCCAAAAATCCCCAAAATCCAAAATTCTCCAAAAATCCAAAAATCTAAAAATCCCCAAAATCCAAAATTCTCCAAAAAAATCCAAAAATCCCCAAAATCCAAAATTCTCCAAAAATCCAAAAATCCCCAAAATCCAAAATTCTCCAAAAATCCAAAAATCCCAAATTCCAAAATATTTAAAATATGAAATCTATCCATCTCAACGCTTAAAGCAAAATCCATCCATCCTCCGCAACAGTCTGTCGAGGTGGATAAATTCAAATAAACTCTAGTTCACAAAGAGCGAAATGCCCAGTCGAAAATATCACTAGGATCCATTCTCAAACAATCTATTGCCAGTAAGGACGTGGTACGTGTCCTCTAACCGGCAGTTTCGCCGCCAAATGGCTTTGCAGGTAAACGGTTATGACCCGGGGCCCTCTGAACCGAGTGGTTTTGCCGCCAAATGGCACCACAGATAGCGGTTATGGCCAGAGCCAATACGCTCCTTAATGGCGTTAAATCCTTGAGATATGAATCAATAGGATATGATCGATAGGGCATAAAGCCCTCTGTTAGCTAAGGTGGATTCAAATTTGCCCTCTTAGACAAACATCCAACCCTGGTCTACAAGGTCCCCTTGGACGAAGCAACCCATGGCTGCCGACAAGGATCCTTCTGTCAGGTTGGGTCGACTACCTCCTCTGACTAAGTAGACCAGGGACCACGATGGCCCGGGACGACGGAACCATGGGATCTTGATCGGGTCTATCATCCATTCCCCCACCATCCGCTTTAAGTGCAAAATGGTGAAATTTCTATTTTAAATATCAAAATCTTCAAATTCCTAATTATTTCCAAACTTTCCAAACATTTCCAAATACCCAAATCTAGACTCAAAATCTAATTTTCATATCCATGCTGCTACTATATGCCAGATAACACGTATCATCTACGTATCTGATTGACGACTAGCCTTAATCGAAAGTTCTCTCTCGTGATCGGGAGAGGTAATTAACTATAGGGCTTGCGCCTATAGGAAACCAGAACTCAGAACATAAAGTCCTCACAAAATGAGGGCGAAATCTCTGGGTAGTGTCTTATCTACAAACCCATCTGCCTTCCAAAATTTTTCCCGGAACTTAGTTCGTTAAAACTCCCTCGCCGAATAAGAAAAGCGAGTGGAGGCCGAGGCCGAATTTTCGGAGCCCACACAACTCAATCCAAAAGCTTCTACAATAAGCCACTGAATCTACAACACTCATACAAGCATACAGAAGGCGTGTATGAGCTTCCAAGTAGAGTACTGCATTCAAATGATGGTTGCCCATAAACCCAATCAAAATTGAATATTCTAAAAATGCCCCCGCACATGCACTATAATATGTATGCACATATGTACTCAGAAGGGCATGTGTAATTATACACCCGCATGAGCATGTTGTAAGAACACACTCGACGTTTAGGGATGCCACGCGGGTCAATAAATTTGAATCTGATCCTTCTAAGCAAGTAAATAAGAGTCGACAATGTTCAACAAATAATTATAAAATACCCCTAAAACCCTGCACGGGCCCTAGCGAGCGTATTATGGGTACACACGTGACATCTAGGGATGCTGCGCGGGTAAGCAAATAAACTCAAGTTCGAGCCTGATCCTTCTATACGGGCTGATAGAAATCCACTCGGTTCGAACCATTAAATGAACATGCAGTCACGAGATTGGCGGGGATATTTATTTTATACATTTATATTAGTTCTTCAAGACCTTCAATAAAGAAAACTCACCAACAAAGGCACCAAGCCTACGAAGCCCGATCCTTTGTTGACAACTCGACAAAGTCGACAAGATTCAATCCACAAGTGGAAATGATCCCAAATATCCCGATGATGGTCATGTTGAATGCAGATTTCAACAAAGGGGTAAACTCCAACTATTTTGAATGTCATCCAAAAATCTAAAAATCATTCCAAAATCCTAATATTTAAAGTAGAAATGATCCATTAAATCACTTAAAGCATAACACATCCCCCTCTATAATAGTTTGTCGGGGTGGACAAATTAAAATTTACTTCAGCTCACAAACAGCTAATGCCTAGTCGAAAATATCATTAGGATCAATTCTCAAACATTCTCATGCTAACAAGGACATGTTACATGTCCTATAACCGGCAACTTCTCCACAAAATGGCACTGCATGTAAACTATTATGACCCGGACCCTCTAAACCTAGTAATTTTGCCGCCAAATGGCACCACGAGATAATAGTTATGGCTAGAGCCAATATGTTCCTTAGTGACATCAAATCCTTGAGACATGAATCAATAAGATATAATCGATATGGCACAAAGCTCTCTGTTAGCTAAAGTGGATTCAAATTTGTCCCCTTAGATAAGTACTCCCCCCAAGTCTACAAGGTACCCTTGAACGACGCAACTCATGGCTGCTGATAAGGATCCTTCTGTCAGGTTGGGTCGATTACCTCTTTGACTAAGTGGATTAGGGACCACGATGGCTCGGGACGACGGAACCATGGGATCTTGATCGGATCCATCATCCATTCCCCTACCAACCACTTTAAGTACAAGATGGTGAAATTTTCAATTTTAAATATCAAACTTTTAACATTTCCTAATGCCAATACTGCTATTTTATGCCATATATTATGTATCTTTACGAATCTGATTGACTACTAGCCTTAGTCAAAAGTTCTCTCTAATTATCGGGAGGGGTAATTAACTATAGGGGCAAGCCCCTATATGAAACCAGAACTCAAATCCTAAAATCCTCACAAAATGAGGGCAAAATCTCTGGGTAGTGTTTTATCTACAAACTCATCTGCCTTCCCAAAATTTACCCCGGAACTTAATCCAGTAAAACTCCCCTGAAGAAAGCAGCGGAGGAGGTTGGGGCCAAATTTTTGGAGCCCACAAAGGTCAAGTTAAAAAAGTTAGGGTAAGTGCATACTGATGTATGGAGTCCTGCTCCAGTTACTTTTATAGGATGATCTTTGTATTTTGTTACAATTATTGATGATCACAGTATGAAGGTATGGTTGTACTTCTTAAAACACAAGTCCGATGTGTTTGATGTTTTCAAGAAGTGGAAGGTCATGGTTAAGCTTGAGACAGGTCTGAATCTCAAGTGTCTCTGATCATATAATGGTGGCGAGTATCGTAATAAAGAGTTCAATGAGTATTGTGCTTCGAAAGAGATCAGGCATGAGTTCACTATTCCAAGAACACCACAGCAAAATGATGTTGCAGTGCGTATGAATAAAAATATCACTATGCATGCCAGGAGCATGAGGTTACATGCAGGTCAACCCAAATATTTTTTTGCAGAGGCAATGAATACTACAGTTTATCTGATCAATCGTGGTCCTTCAATTCCTCTAAATGAGGGATTACCTGAGAAAACCTGGAGTGGAAAGGAGCTTAGTATATTCCACCTCAAAGTTTTTGGTTGTTTATCCAAGTTCATGTTAATGCAGGATCTAGGCATAAGTTTGATCCAAAATCTATCAAGTGTCGATTTATTGAATATGGCTCAGGTGAGTTTGATTACAAATTCTGAGATTATCATAATTAAAAATTCATAAAGAGTATGGATGTTAAATTCAATAAAAGTGAAATGTATAAAGATAAAAAGGGAACTCGTGAAAATTCTTCCAAACATGTTGAGATAAAGGATGATGATGATCAAGAAGGCAAAGCTGATGAAGTAAAGAGAGTACCTCAGACTCCTATTAAAATTAGGAGATCTAGCTGAATCTCAGGACCAGTACAAATGTATTCTCCTTGTAATATTTAATGCTGACAGATAATGATGAACTAGAGTGCTATGATGAAGCCATTCAAGTTGATGATTCAAAGAAGTGGGGGCAAGCTATGGATGATAAGATGCGTTCACTTGAATTAAATCAAACTTGAGAGTTGACAAAGCTACCAGATAACAAGAGAGCATTGCAGGCTGAAAGAAGAACCTGATTGTAGCAAGCGCTACAAGGACAGGCTTGTAGTTAAAAGTTTTCAGCAGAAGAAAGGAGTGGACTTCACTAAAATTTTTTCTCCAATAGTGAAGATGACTACAATCAGAATTTTATTGATAGTAGTTAAGGATTTAAAATCTTAAGCAGATGAATGTAAAGATAATATTTCTTCATGATGACCTTGACGAAGAGTTGTATATGATGCAACCTCAAGGATATGTGTTCATTTTTAATGAAGATTTGTTGTGTAGACTCATGATGTCACACCCCTTTTTGACCTCTTACAGTCAATATAGAGTGTAACAAAGAAGGAGAATCTGAACAGAAACTCTTCTTACTTATCCCCATTCTGAAACATTGATGTCAGAATTAAATATATAAAAAATAGTCTATTCAAACTATCCTAGCATAACTAATCATAACACATCAAGATTTTCATAAGTGGAAGCATATATAATATACCTCAAATAACATGCACATCTCAATTGAAATACAAAGTTTTACTAAAATCTTTAAAATTTAATTATATACCAAAAAGTCTGTACAGTTATCACACAGATCTCTCTTTGTACACTCAAAATATATATGTACACAAAATAGTTGTCAACTATCATGACTATTATCTCATTGGCTCCTCCTTGTCTACACTTTCAACCATTGTTAAATGAGCCAGGGCTCAATAAAATACTTAAGCAATGCAGAAGAAATAATTCCAAACATATTAGCAATTAATGTAAAACACATGTAAAATTTTTTACTAAACATAAGAAATACATAACATCACTTTCTGTTATGTTTCTATTCTATTTATGTTCAACATCTATATACATGTTATATAATGACTATATGTTTTTGCACACATCCAGCTTTCCAGTTCAAGATTGGGTCTAAATCCTAAATTTTTAGAATTGATGTTGCTCTCTCATTTAAGGTTGGGTCCTAATTTTCAACTTTTATAATTTCAAGAGTGTAGGCTTATTTCGTCGGATCTTTCGTCTGTGCTGGTACAGATCTATGCATCATATGTAACTTATTTAACATTCCCAATATCATTCCTTTTCATCCATCATGACTATGCTATTGTAGTCATTACTTAATAAATCATCTATGTTCATACATGAATAATTTGGAATAAACTAAAATAAATACTAGAGTAAGCTTAATAAATATGAATTTGTAATTATATAAAATTTTTGCTATTTCCTAGAGCATCATTTGGTTATTTCACCTCATTTTCGAAAACAGGTGGGTAAATGGGTTCACCCAAAGTACCCCGAATCATTTTCATTTTGTAAACAACTTCAATTGTACTCTTCCTCATTCATACCTCCTTCCTAATCTTCCTTTTTTTCGTTTTTTATGTTTTCCTATAGAATTCAACAATTGGTTTCAGCACACTCAGCATTCAGAAATTCATATTTCAGCAAACAGCAAACTGCACAATAGTAGCATATCTCCTTCTCTCTCTCAAATTACTAAACTGCATTTCAGCTAAATCTGTTTTCATCCCCGTACAACTGCCTACAACAGTCTTATATTGGAATTTTTTTTAACATATTTCAGCATATTAGCTCTCACCTGAGCTAAATTCAACCCTAGCCAACTGATTTCAGCAACCCTAAAGCAGTAATATTATCTAATTTAAGCAAACCACGCATTTCAACTAAATAACAAGTTTAGCCATTAGTTTCAGCATCTACCTAACTTCTCTTTACCTTGGTTTTGCTGAAATTTTTTGAAATTCTCCCCACAGCTACCTGCCTTTGCTCTGCCCAGCAGTATCTGCTCCCTCTCAGCTCATGGCATGCTTCAGATGGGAATCAGGTTGTGAAGAAGTGAAGAGGAGATGGCTTAAGTCATTGCATTAGTTAGGCATTCCACTACCATTAAAATAATATAATTCTATTCCACTAAACCTATCACAATTGCAGGATTCCCACTCACAGCCCACTCACAGTTATCCTCCCATTCAAAATATTTTCATTCATCTCAGTAAAGTTTATGATCAAAATAATTATTTACAAATAATATATGGCATAGACAATACAGAACATAACAGAAAAGTCATGATTATCAAAATCAAACCAAGCAATACCTATACAAACTTAGATCTTAGATCTTACAATCTTCCACTAATCAGCTTGCCCTTCTCATTTATCTTGACTTGAAACAGATGAAAGAAGTGGGCATGAGCAATTGTAGTTTAACAGGTCAAATTCAACATACTAAAGTCTTTAATAACAATTAATGACTAAAAATAGAAACTGTAAAATAATGCCATTCAAACTGAAGTAGAAACAAATTGCTCAAAACAATTAGATATCTGTAGAACATTAAGCAGTAATTCTATCACATCAATCATAAGGTGCGAAATAATAGAGAAATAGAACTCTAAAGAAGCAAAATAATGAACACATCACGGCCATTTATCTTAACAGATAGATTTCTATCCGGCCATTATACCTCTCATTGAATATTAAACTTTAGAATTCAGGCCCTAATGATATGTGCCAGTATATCAAATAACAAATTCTTATAACTTTTAATGTATTGCATAACATATATTTAGAAATTTCATGCACTTATAACTCCCAACATACAGGACTTCAAAGTCTCCAGTAATCATCAGAATTTCTCTAGATTCACATATTTCAATAATGTAAACATAAAAATAATTGCATTTTTACATGTAGTACATGATGTCAGAATTATAACATAACTTTATAAAGCATCTCACTAATAACCAAACAGATAGAAATTTGAGGGAAAGTCGTACACAAAATTTCTCATTTTTTTAGAAATTTATCAAATTATCATGCATTATTCATAGCTTTATTTTGAACCTTTTATTGTACTACAGCATTATTTACAAGTGTCAAATGTTTTTCTAGATTATTACTATGGGCTCTGAAAATTCGACCCCGACCTCCGCCTGTTGTACTTTCTTTTTTCAGGGGAGTTTTAACGAAAGTAAGTTCCGGGATAAATTTTGGGAAGGCAGATGGGTTTGTAGATAAGGCACTACCCAGAGATTTCACCCTCATTTTACGAGGACTTTATGATATGAGTGTTGACGAATATTTCGCACCGACTCGACCCCGATCGAGCCCGACTAGGCTCGATCGCGCTCGATCGACTCGATCGATCGACGTCGAGACAAAATCAACTCAAATTAGACTCCAATTTAATTAAATTAAATCAATTTAATTAAATTAAAATTAAATCAAATCAATTCGAACGCCGTCGAGCCCAATTCGACGCAGTTCGACACATTTTGGCGTCGATTCGAGTTCAATTTCACAAAATTGACTCAATCGGACCCAAATCGACTCAAATCGATTCTGGTCGAGCCCAATTCGGAGCTGATTTCAGCCCCAATTGGCTGATTTGGGCTCAATCAACTCCCCAAATAAAAAAATTGAAACCTAGGGCTGAGATTTTCCCTCAAATCTCACCCAAATTTGGGTAGAATGTACTCAAGTACATTCTCCTCGTTTCAAGTAACGAGAGAGCCTCATAGGCTCATTTGGGCGGCTCCCTTGGGCTGTCCGTCCGAAGCCACAGCTGAACAAGAGCGGGAGAGAGCTTGGACAGCGGCATTGGCTCCCTGGTCTTTCCTTCGTCCGTCCCGACACACAGAGAGAGCGAGTGAGAGAGAAGAGGCGGAGAGCTCCTTCGTGCGACTCTACCAGGCGGAACCCCTCTCGCGCGCGACAGCCCCGTCCGCACTCCTTGCGCTCGGAAGCTCCGTCCGACCTCCCTCTCGCGCGCGACAGCCCCGACCGACCCCACCTGGACCTTCGGCCGAGCTTCCCAAGCGCTCCTTTCCTCCTTCACTTGCTAGATCTCCTGAAGTCGCAGCCTCCCGTCCGTGAGCTCATCCAAACCGAGGGCCCGACCTCATCCAGGTCGGGATTTGTGTTTCTTTCTTTCCGAAGGAAGGCTTCTACCCTTCCTTCTTCATCTCCGACGACTTCGAGGTGATAAAAAAAAAAAAACAGCAAGTAGGAAGTTGTTGGAGACTTCCAAACAACAAAGGAAGGTTTCTAGCTCTTCCTCCTTCAATTCCGGCGACCTCGAGACGAGTTGGGAGCTGTTTGAAGCCTCCAAACAGCAAAAGGAGGCTCCTAAACCTCCCAAACAGCAGTTTGGAACCTTCAAATCGTCGCGGACAGCGGTGGTGACGTCCGGAACGGCTTGGATAGCGGATTGGAGCTTGGAGCGGAGCTTGGACAGCAATCGGAGCTTGGAGCGGAGCTTGGACAGCAGCTTGGACATTGGTTTGGAGCGCTTGGACAAACCGGGTGTGGTAAAATCCTTAAAACTTAGGCAAAACCTTAAGGCTCCAAAGCCAATGGCATGCGATTGACGCTCCAAAGCCTTAGGTCCTTAGAAGCTTTAATTTTCGTTCCCCTAAAATCCTATATCCGCTATTCACTAGTTTCAATCGTGAAAATCAAGTGAATTTACATGATTCGCTCTCATGCGAGAGCTAAAGAGATAGCGGTGTGGCGATGGGGCGTTAAACTTGTGTTCAACGTCCCTATTTTTGCATGAAAATAGTATCCATATCATGTTTAGTATTCTTACCTATGACCAAATCTTAGGTTTAGTAGCTCGCCCAATGTTTAACGAAATGTAGAAGTGCGAGGTCTCTTGTCTAAGTGTGGCACGCGTTAACATACCCTAAAACTTGTATGTTTCAACTAGATTAGCACATGCATGTGTTAGTTTCACACCGCCATGACATTCACTATTCCCCTAAAGTTGCTAGAAGCTCAAATATGCATTCCAATTATTTTTATGAAGTTGTGGGATCTTTTATGAGCATTATTAGTTCATGTTTCAATCCCACAATCAATAGATTGATTGGAAGACATAGTTGAACTTCTCCAAATTTAGGGAGACAAAGCGAAACTCTCTTTATTATGCGCTTTCATTTTGTTTAATATTAAATTAAGCTTGTGTGAGTCGTTGTCTTTGATTGATCGCTATATGTCATTGGCTAAGGTCCTTGTATCCAAAATTTGCAAAACCTTGAATATGTCCACCAAACTTGTGGGTGCTTGTAAAGCAAAGATGGGGTGGTCTATGGCTTCAAGGAGCTTATAGATTGCACCCCATCATATATTGGAAGTTTGTTGGACATGTTTAGCATAGTTTGTAAGTTGATGGGTTAAGGGTTTTAACACAAAACTTAGGCACTTGGTGAAGCTTTCGAAAAGACAATCGGAAGCCTTTACCCTTAGGCTCCCCTTAGACTTTAGAAAACTATTTCTTAGAGCCTATCCATAGGATTTCTAATAACATTCCATCCTATGTCTTTAGATCCCTAAGATGATATTGCATATTGTCTTTCTAGGAGAATCGTAGGAGCAAGTCCGCTTCAATCTTTCCTATCCAAATCATGCCAAAATTGATTTGGGAAATCTTTTCATTGAGTTGGAAGCTCTCTAGTAGTCTTCCCTTTCTCATGTATGAAATTTGGAATATCTTAAAGCATCCATTTTTCTTTGCATGAACAAGTCTTAACCTAGGACTCCAAAAAATCCTAGATTCAACTCTCTTTGCTTGTAGATACAAATTCTACAATCACTCGCCTATCTCTCCCTCATGCATGGTAATTTGGAGCACCACAAAGCTCCATCTTTCCATTGCATGATTGTTCTCAACCTAGGATTCCAAAAGCCTAGGTTCCACTACATGTTTGTTCTTAGATCCCTCTTAGATCTTGCCAAAATAGATCTTTAGGTTTCTCCTAGAAACTTTCAAGTCCCCAAAATCACATCAAATTTGATTTGGGAAAACCTTCTAGCGCATTAGGAAGTTAGCCTTCTCTCTTTCAAGCAAATCCAAAACATTTGTAGGAGAGTAGAAGGTTCCCTTCCTTATGTATATGTCCTTCATGCTTAATAGTTGGGGTGTCCTCTAAGTCTCAATTATTTTAGTCCATGAATCAAAGTTTTAGGAAACAAATCCTAAAGCCTCCACTCTGTTTGCTAATAATACAAAATTAGCATACAAGCACTCTTCTCATATGCGATGATTTGGAACTCTCAAAATTCCAAACCATCGTTATATGAAAGTCTTGTAGCTTAGAACCAAAAATCTAAGCTACCTCTTTCTTCCATTTTGAGACACAAAGTCAATGAAGGAATTCCCTTTTAGGCTTAGAGTTCTAAATCTAGCCTATCTCATTTGCCTAAACTAGCATAGGAAGAAGGCATTGCATCATTGAACACAAAAACTCAATGATTTGTCTCTTGATTCGTAGTTTCAAACTACAAATCATCTCTTTTTGCATAATACTTGGAGCTTCCCTAAAGCTCCAAAGATGTTGCAAGAATCATTAGAAGCTTGGAACCAAACTCCAAGTAATTCACTTCTCTCATTTGTTGAGACAAAAATCAACAACCCTTACATATTCTTCATGCATGATACTTAGAGCATTCTCAAAGCTCTAAGTGTTAGAGTGCATGAGTCATTTGAAACTTGGAACCAAATCCCAAGTTCTCCTATCTTCTTTGTTGGCACATAAAACCAACGAATACCTTCTTATGCAAGATATCCTAAGGCTCCTCAAGCCTTTAAGCATTTCATTGCATGAGTCCTCTCACTTTAGGACCAAATCCTAAGTCTATTCTTCACTTGTTGATAACACAAAAGTAACAAGTGAACCTCTTCCATTCAAGTCTCCTAATCATGTCAAAGTTGATTTAGGAATCCTTTCAAGGCCTTAAGGTGCATCCTTCCTCCCTTCAAATGAGCCCAAAACATTTGTAAGAGGGTAGGAAGCTCTCTTTCTATGACCCAAAGGTTATAGGAAAGATCTCCTCATTCTCCTAACCTAAATTAGGAGAGTGTGCATCTTTCTTTGAATGTCAAATGTTCAAAGAACCTTCGAGAGTTGCAACTTCTAAGTTGCATCTCATTCTTCTCCATCCCTCCAACCCAATTTGGAGGAATGAATTTCCTCTCTTTGGACACTAAACGTTCAAAGGAAATCCTCCAATTTGTAACCCCTAAGTTGCATTTTGGACCATTCCTTTTCCTACAAACCCAAATTGTAGGAAACCCCCAAATTCCCCTTCATTTGCCTAGCTTCACATTAAGCAAATGAATTTGTTTCTTTGAACATCGAAAGTTTAAGGAACATTTAAGGATTTGCAATCTCTAAGTTGCATGTTCTTTCCTTCATTTTCTACAACTCAAAAAAAAAGTCGTAGGAATTCCTCTCATCCTATTGACTCAAATGGGATGGATGAATGTCCCTTTCTTTGAACACCAAATGTTCAAAGAAAATCTTCCACTTTGCAACCTTCAGGTTGCATTTCCTCCTCTCTTCTCTACAAACCAAATTTGTAAAGAAATTCCTTTTCCTTCTACAACTCAAAAGTTGTATGAAAATCTCATTTGTTCAAACTTTATTGAATGAATTAAACCTATAACAAATCGCCTATTTGTTGAATCAAAATCAACGAATAGTTTAATCTAAATCATTTGTTTGTTGAACCAAATTCAACAAATAATTTCATATCAAGCAAAGGGATCAAACCTTAGCTTTCTTTCATTCTCCTGACCCAAATTAGGTGAATGAGTTCCTCTCTTTGGACACCCTAAAAGTTCAAAGAATCCTTGATGTGTAAGCCCAAATCTACACATCATCTTCTTATGTTTGCTTAATCCAAACTTAGCAAACTAAATACTCATCATTGAACATAAAAGTTCAATGATAATCCCTCTTGATTTGTAACCCCAAAGTTACAAATCTTTCTCACTTATTGAACCAAACTCAATAGGTGATTCGACTTTGTTTGTTTAATCCAAATTAAGCAAATGAAATCTATCTCCTTGAATACACAAAATTCAAGGAGACACTTTTTTGATTCGTAGCCCAAAGCTACTAATCTCCCTCACTCCCATAGGTTCTAAAAGCCTTAGAAAAAGTCATACCTTAGCCCAAAAGCTATAGGTTCTCTCTCCTTCAACTCCAAAGTTGTAGGAGATTTCTCCTCCATTTAGCTCCAAAAGCTAAGTGGAATTCCCCTACACTTAGCTCAAAAGCTAAATGTTGAATTTCTATGTTTCTCCTCTTAGCTCCAAAAGCTAAGGAGAATTCTCCCAACACTTAGCCTAAAAGCTATGTGTTGGATTCTCTTTCTTTCCTTTCTTTAGCCTCAAAGCTAAAAGATTTCCTTCTTCTCCTAGCTACAAAGTTAGGAAAAGAATTCCTCCAACATCAAGCTCAAAACGCCACATGTTGGACACTTCTTTCTTAGACCCAAACTCTAGAAGGACCCTTAGTGTGACATACCACACAAGCCTCACACACTTAGGTGCACAGCCCCTTAGGCATGCTAGGATTAGGATTTTTCTTTGTGTGTGCATGTGATTGATGTTGTGGATTGATTGCCCTTGGATTGTCTGCGTGTGGGCACTTGCCCTTAAGTGGTTAGTATAGAAATATAAATGCTTTTCTGTGCAGGTGGCCATATCTAAAAGGGGGGCGCTCATAAATGATAATAAAATGCTTGCATGACAGGTACCGCTTAAAACCCCCCAAAGATGTGGCCAATAGGGTAGAAGCAGGGGCCTAGTGCTTAGCACTCTAAGTGCTAAGCCAATTTTGAGATGATCATATTCTTGCTATATAAACTGCCTCCTAACTCTGTTTTGCAGATTTGAGTCTTTTTTTTTTATCATGTATTTGGTAAAAATAGGATGTAAAACTTGTGGGGTTTGGATCAAAAAGCAAGGAAGATCAAGGAAGAGAACATCTTTTTGGAGATAAAGCTTGAAGATCCCCACAAGTAGAGTCTGTAATTAATTTAACTGGGTTGTATAATGGCAGGCAACTCAGCTGCCAAATTTGGTTGTAATAAACTGGACTTTATTTACATTTCTGCATTTTACTTATAAATAAAAGCATGTTTGATTGTTTACCTGGGTGTGCAATAGAAATGCATGTCTTTCCTAGGTTTCTTCCTTTGTTTTTGTGGGCATGGCTTGGACTTTGGATACGGTAGGCTCTTAGGACAAAACTAAGTTTTCTACCCCTTTAAAATATAAGCAACTTAAAATGAAATTAGGCTCCACAATTTTCTAACAAAAAAGAAAATTTGCATGGCTCCCTTCAAGGAGCCAAGTTTTCAAAATTGAAAATAAACATGCATGGCCAAAAATGTGTTGCATATAGTAAGCCCTCACTTAAGGATTAGATAACAAAAATCTTTTTCTTTATGAGTCAGCATATGCATACCCTCATAATTAGGCATCTTGGCCTCAAAGCCAAGTTGTAAGACCTACCTTCTAAATAAAAACAACCCTACCACTCTACATCTGCATTGAGACTAAACAACATGGTTTTAAAAGCGATTAGGGGGAGTTTAGCTGGTAGTCCCTTCCAGGCGGGACAATAAATCCAGAGGTCGGGCGGGTTATGCCTCTTGTGAGGTGTAACTTGTAAGTCCCTCTTTGCACTCGTTAGATCTAGGTTCGAGGCACTACCTATCGGTAGTCCTCACCTTAGTCTTAGGGTCAGAGGCACGGGTTGATTCCAAATCACCCCATAAGTCCTCATCTTTCGGGCAGTTCCTCCAACAATTGTTGTTGGGATGTAAGCCCCAATCTTCTAATAAAATGTCAACTTAAACCAAAATTAGGTTGCTAAAATGTAAAGCCCAACATAGGATAGTCCGAGCACCTCTGAGTTTCCCTCAGAATCAAGTGCTCCTACTTCATCTCCTTTGGCTCTCATTCCAAAAATCTGATTCTAAGTTGATCAAGTCTTTTCCTTGAAATTCCTAAGGGCCAAAACCTTTTGCAAGACTTTCATGGATTTCAAAACAAAAAGATCAAATTTTAGCCAACATTTAAATGACTTCCAAAGAAGAAAAGCAAAACCACTAGTTTAATCAAAAGTTTTCCCAAATCAAACTTGGGATGTAATTAACCATAGGGGCTTGCCCCTATGGGATGTCTGTACCCCAGAAATAAATAAACCCCACTCAATCAAACATTGAGTGGGGGAATCTCTGTTAAATAATTGTAAATTTTATTATTGAGCCCATAAGGAGATGATATTTTTACCCCCCGGGGTAATATATCGTATTCTTATGTCGTGCCCGATTATAAAATATGCAATCCGTTTGAGGATACAAAAAATTCTCCAACAGATTTTCTGGCGACTCCGCTGGGGAGGATGTCTCTTTTCATCTAAACTAGTGGTTTTCAGTAAGTCATCCTAAATGTTGGCTAAATGGCATTTGCAAAATCAAATTTTGTATTGTATACCTCTTCCAATTTCAAATGTTGGGTTGAATGGTTCCGATACAAGCAAATGCAAATAAAAAATGAGCTTTTTCAAATGAACTTTCAAAAAAAAATATAAGAAAGATGAACTTTGATTTTCCAAAGATTAATCATTTTCAAAATCTCAAAAATAAATTCAATCCCAAATTTTCCCACATCATAATTGTTGTGGTTGTAAGAAACTTACAACCAAACAATGTCAAGTGGTGTGAACTTCCAAAATCTTTCAATTTCCTTCATCATTTCATCAAAATTCGGGTCACAGTTATAGGTGGTCAGTGATTCAAGTCAGTGGTCAGAAAACCCACAAGAAGTGCAATGATTGGTTGATGTCATGATAGTTGAGTTCGAAGAGATACAACAGAGGGATTGATGTCGGAAACTTTGATTTTCAGGGTATCTGTTGGGATTCAGTTGCTTGGAAATTCAGTAGAACAGAAATGGAAGGCAGACTGATTTTTAAGTTTGGTGATCAGTTACAGTTGTCTTTTGATCAGTCCCGCTTTGCTCCTGGGGATATGATCAAATTTGGGCAGGGTTTTGAGGATATGGAGGTTATTTTCCAAGGTCCTACACCCTCTGAAGCTAGGACTTTGGAGAACCAACCTTCATCTGAAAAGAAGGTTTTGGAAATAAATCTGCCTATATATAGTAGATGTTAGAGGTAATATATGAGAGTGATATGATGATAATTTTTGGGACACTAGGGAGAGGTCACCTACTCAGGATAGTAGGAAGAGGGTGGCTGAGGTCTCCCCAAAAGCCTTAGCCTCTCGACCTTCTGTTTTTAATAGGTTGACCTTCCCTAAGGTCCTGAAATCAGATGAAAGACAAACAGCTTTATGTGGCTGTTGTTTTTTGTGCTTGGCTGTTGGACTCCAGTGTTGCATAAGCAGAAGTTTGTTAAGAAGGAACCTAAGCCAGTTCATTCTGTAGTAGTTGCTCCAAGTGTCCCTGGGTCTGAGGGTCCTTTCCAGTTCAGTCAGTTTGAGGAAAGGGGCAGTTCTACCTACCTCCTTACTAGATCCCAGAAAAGGAACAAATATAGGAGGTATAAGAAGAGAAAGGAAAGGGAAGAAAAAGAGTTTGTTGTTTTTGTGATAAAAAATTTGGGTCTGAGCGGGATTCTGAGATGATGGACCTCTCTCCATTAGCTGAGGGGAGTAGGTTCTATCCTCTTTCTTTGTCTAGGGGAGAGGAGGATGTTAAGAAGATAGTTACACCGCCCCCTAGACCCCCACTTAGAGTTTCTGAAAGTACTCCTGATGAGATGACAAAGAAGTGGGAGAAAGGAATAAGAAGAATTTTTCAAAGGGTGGCTGATCGAATGCATACCACCAAAGAGGAAGTGATTAAGGCCATGAAAAACACAATCACTAGAGATTTTGCTAAGTTACTTCTGAAAGAGGATAGAGATCCTGAAGATAGCAAATTGATTGTAGAGCCGACCCGAAAAGATAGGCGCAAATTCTCTAAGCAGCCAGCAGTGTCAGCTTTGACAGATGGGTATAGTTCTGGGCCTCGTCAGGAAAGGGCAGCTAGTGAGCAGATTGTTTTGGTTGACTACTCAGCACCGCTACCTCAGGTTCGTGGCAGACCAAAGGTTGATCACCCTGATCGCCGAGTGGTCCCTCGAACTTCCCTTTCTAGTTCTGTTAGATCTGAAGTACCTACTAGGTTTAGGAGGTCTCCAAAAGAAGACCAACCTCCTACTCCTTATGATGAGCCACATTCTGGGGGTCACATTCAGACTCCACCTTTAGATGAGGTAAATTTGGGACACCAAAAATCCCATACCTCCTCATCTGGGGTGAAGGAAGAATGGAGACCCAAGGTGGTGGCTCCATCAAAGGCACACTCTTCCTCTTCCACTCATGTTGATCCTAATGATAAAGGGAAAGCACCAATGGAGGTGAATAGTTATGAGGAATATCATCCTTCTCATGTCAACCCTTCAACAGGCAAAACCATTGAAGAAATGATGGATTACTTGAAAGAAAGCCTTAGAAAAATTGATGAGGATGAAAGGAGGGACAAGGAGGAAGAGGAAAATTATAAAAAATTGGTTCAAAACTTTAATCCTGATGAGGATGATCTTATGGATGAGGAGGATATCTATGTTCTCCACTATAGCAGAAGAGGATCCTCTCTTCCAGGAGACCCTCATACAGATGAGTTGTTGGAGGTGCCAGTAGAGGAGGAAGGGAGTGAAAATCCCCAGATCCGTGCCTTGCTACAACAGTTGAAAGAAAAGGATACTCAGCTTAGTGAGATGTCTAAAAGGTTAGATGAGATGGCTTCTGCCATGACTGCCCTTACTACTCAGCTTTTGGGTCCCCAAAAGGCCCCAAACACAATTGATAAACCCTCCACTAGTGCAGAAAAGGCTAAGGAGGTAGTACGAGTTGATGAGGATATTGGGAGTCAGGAGAAGAATGAGCCTGGGTCAGTAAATCTCCAACCTTCAAAGGAAGACTTGAAGGATTTCATTAATCAGCAAATCAAGGAGTCTATAGCACACGGGAAAGGAGGTCACTCTATTCAAAGAGGAAGACCTTATCCCGAGGAGTTTGACTTAGTACAATACCCCAAAGGTTTTGTTTCCCCTTCCTTCAAGCTCTTCAATGGTATAGGAAACCCACGTCAACATTTAGCTCACTTCAGAGCTGGGTGTTGTAATGTGGGTGGCAGTGACGCTCTCCTCTTCAGACAGTTTGTGAGCAGTCTTTCAGGGGTGGCTTTTGACTGGTACGCTGAGTTACCAAATGGTTCAGTAAAGACCTTTTCAGAGTTGGAATCCTTGTTTGTAAAGAGGTTTGCGGGGGCCCAACATCACGTTACAGTGGGAGACCTTGTGGTGGAGAGGCAAAAGCCAAATTAGGGGTTGGTGGATTACATTCTTAGGTGGAGAAACCTTAGCCTAAAATGTGAACCACAACTCCAAGAACAGCATGCCATAGAAATTTTACTAAGAAATATTCATGGTCCTATAGCACTCATTCTCAAAGGGTTCACTATTAGGACTTTTGAAAAATTGATTAGTAAAGCTTCTGGCTTGCAATCTGAAGCATCTCAGTTGTCATTCCTTAAAGATAACAGTAATGGTGACCAAGCCAAGAAATTCAAACAGAAAGCAGTTGAAAAAAAGGGCAGTGTGTCAGCATTATCTTTTCAAAAGGGGAAGCAGATTCAGATCACTGAGCAACAGCAGCCTAGAAAGATCACTGAGCAGCAGCCTAGAAAAGATAAGGATAGGGCAGCCAAAAAGCCCGATCCTAGGGGATTGACAGAAAAGATTAACCAACAGTACTCTTTTAGGAGAGATGCCACAAAGAAAATCTTTAAGTCTTTGATCCAAGATGATAACTTCCAACTCCCCAAACCCAAAAGACCAGCAGATGTTGATAAGAGCAATGAGCCAAACTATTGCCCCTATCATAGGATGTTGGGTCATGTTCTAGAAGATTGCTATGTTTTTAAAGATTGGGTTGAAAGTGAGTACAAGTCTGGTAGGATGAGTATTCCTAATGCATACCTAGCGAACCCCTCACAAGGGTCTGTTAAGGTTATTCATGTGGAGGTCATCCCTACTAAGGGGCAGAAAACAGAGTCAATCACTACAGTTTCCCCTCCAACAGTGTTCAACCAAAAGGGCAGTGTTGAGTTGCTTACAGATGCAGAGGGTTGGCAGTTGTCTTTGTCCAGATCTTCCTTGAAAAAGCTAAACAAGTTACCCAACACCCCATTGGAGTTTCCAAAAGAAACTCAAATGCCCATGAAAAAGGCATTTGGAGTTCCTCCAAATAACTCAATGGAGGGAAAGGGTCCTTCACCTTTGAAACTTCTTGAAAAGAGAGTTTCAATGGTGAAGGGAAAGGAAAAAGAAGAACCATTTTCTAAAATCAAGCAAGTTATCCTTCCAAATGGCAAGGGGAAATCCCCCAAGCCTCTTACCCTCTCTGATTTCATGTATGTTCCAAAGGGTGTTAGTGAAATGAACGATCCTTTTGCGTACGTGTTATCTGTCCATTCTGAATCTGAAAATGAGCAAGCTGTGTCTGAGTCTTCTCAATTGCCTGAATCATGTGAATCTAGTTCTGATGATGATCTACCCGTGTACAAAATGCAGGGAGTAAAGATTGTCATTGAGCCCGAGTCACCTGATTTAGAGACAAATCAAGTTAAAGAAGAATCAGATTCTGAGGTTTTGGTTGATGTGACCTCAACTTCTGAGCCTGAAGAGATAACAGAAATTAATCTCAGAAGTGGTCGTGTTGTACCATCTCCAATGGCATCTAAAAAAGATAAGGGAAAAGAACCTGTCAAACAAAATGAGGGCGTGGTTCCACCAACACATGTTCCACAAGAACAAGTGGGTGGTGGACCACCAAAAGTGGATTATAATGTGCTAGCTCACCTTAGGAAACTACCTGCGAGGTTGAGCATATATGATGCTCTCGTGCTTTCTCCTGAAATGCGAGAGGCTTTGGTCAAGGCTTTACTTGATCCTGAAATTTGTTTGGCTCAACTCGCAGAGTGTTCCTTTGAGGAGGCTTTACACTTCAAAGAAGTACCTGGAGTAACCTTTTCTGATGAGGATTTACTTCTAGGTACTTCAGATCACAATCGCCCACTTTATATAACTGTTGACATTGACAACTTCAAGTTGAATAGAGTGCTTGTTGATCCGGGTGCATCGGTCAACATAATGAGCCTAAGAACTTTGGCCCATCTCAGTGTTGACACGCAAAAATTAAGTTCTGACAAAATGATGTTGCGTGGCTTCAATGAAAAGGGGCAAAGGGCTTTAGGCTCTGTCACTCTTTCTCTTTTGATAGGGGATTTGAGAACTGAGGCTAAATTCCATATCATTGATTCTGAAACTTCATTTAAAGCACTTCTTGGTAGGCCTTGGCTCCATGAATACAAAATGGTTCCTTCCTCTCTACACCAATGCATGAAATATGAAAGGAATGGTGTAGAGTACTGCATAAAGGGAGATTTGAAACCATTTAGTGTGCATGAAGTTGGGAAATACGAAGATGCTTCTTATTATGTTCCAAAGAGGCTATCAGTGTTTTCTAGATCTGTGGTACCAACTGAAGATCAAGTGGGAACTAGTGCACCTAAAGAAAAGTCTCCAACACTTGTCCAAGAGCACCTTCAAGAGGAGCTTGAGGAGAAGATAAGTTGGAATCCTGCCCCTCCTTCAACACAACGAGGAGGTAGGATGGCACAACGTGCTCGTGGGAGAGATCGTGGTAGAGGAGGTAGAAGCCAAGAGGGGTGGAGGATGAGGGCCACCAATGCCTCATCTCCACCACCTACTCCTAGAAGGCCCATCACCCATGTAGGCTCAGGGTCCAATACAAAAGCTGAGCCAAATGTGATGGGTAGTTCAAAAGATGCTGGTTCAAAGTGGGTGATTACTGAAAAGCCTATTTGGAACATTAAAGAAAATTTTTCATGTGATGAGGACAACTCTCAGAAAGAGGAGGTGTCCGATCTCACTACTTTTGAAAAGCTGAATGAGTTTGCAAAAACTTTAACTCCTTTGTATGAAAGCAAAGTAGATGATTTAAATGTATGTGTTGCACCTAATTTAGAAGAAGAGGTGGGGAAGAAGCGTGTTTTCTATAAAGCACATCAACCCTCAAGTTCAGAAGTGGGTGTAGAACTTGAGGATCTTTCTTTGAATGAAATGGTAGAACTACCTTTTGATTGGTATCCCGCTGGTGTAAAAAGTTTGATTAAAAGAGGTTTTGCTCCTTCTATGTGGTCCAAAGGCGAAGCCCAACAACATGAAAATTTGTGGAATCCTAAATACAAATTGAAAAAGAATAAATATGGTGTTGGCTTTGGTACTGTCGGACCAATAGATGATGATGATTACTGTTTGGTTATTACCAACAATCTGGAAGTTGATATGATCTTTACAGAAACCTACAACGCTGTTGAGAGGTTATGTTTAGAGGCTAGCAACGACCCGGATTACCTTCAAATTAGGGATGCACCCCCTGAATTTGAGGAAGAAATCAAATCAACGATTGATGAATTGAAAGAAATTAATTTGGGTACTGAAGAAAATCCACGCCCCACTTTTATTAGTGCTTTGTTAAATGAAAATGATGCCAATGGTATGGTACAACTCTTGACAGAGTTTAAGGACTGTTTTGCTTGGAGTTATGATGAAATGCCCGGATTAAATCCAGACATAGCGGTCCACAAACTTGCCATTCAACCAAATGTTGTTCCAGTCAAACAAGCTCCTAGAAGGATGCGTTTGGAAATTGAACAACAAGTAATTGAAGAAGTGAAAAAATTAATCGAAGCTGGTTTTATTCGAGAGGAAAAGTACCCCTCTTGGTTAGCCAGTGTTGTCCCTGTTAAGAAAAAGAATGGACAGATTCGCGTATGTGTCGATTTTAGAGATTTGAATAAAGCATGTCCTAAAGATGAGTTCCCATTGCCAATCCCTGAACTCATGATTGACATTGCTTCTTCTCATGGTCTCTTTTCCTTTATGGATGGGTCCTCGGGGTACAACCAAATAAAAATGGCCCCGGAGGACGAGCAATACACTGCTTTTAGAACACCCATTGGAATATACTGCTATAAGGTCATGCCTTTTGGCCTTAAGAATGCTGGTGCAACCTACCAGCGTGCAATGACCAGAGTTTTTGATGAACTCATTCATGACAAAGTTGAATGCTACATTGATGATCTCGTGGTCAAAAGCAAAGAAAGAGAGGATCACTTGTTTGATTTAAGGGTTGTATTTGAACGACTTCGTCGGTACGACCTCAAGATGAATCCCTTAAAGTGTGCTTTCGGGGTGACTTCAGGGAAGTTTCTTGGGTTTGTTGTTCGACATCGTGGCATTGAAATCGACCCTACTAAAATCAAGGCTATATTAGAAATGAAACCTCCTAGAAGTCTTACTCAATTAAGATCTTTCCAAGGTAGGTTGGCATATCTAAGACGCTTCATATCCAATTTGTCTGGTAGATGCCAACCCTTTGCAGCCCTTTCAAAGAAAGATTCAGAATTCTATTGGGATGATAGCTGCCAAAAAGCTTTTGATAGTATAAAACGCTATCTTTTGTCCCCTCCAGTTTTGGCCGCTCCCGTTCCAGGGAGGCCATTAATTCTTTACACTGCAGCTTCAGATGAGTCTCTTGGAGCTTTGTTGGCCCAAACCAATAATGAAGGAAAAGAGAATGCCCTATACTACTTGAGCAGACGTCTGATTCCTACTGAAATGAATTACCCTTCCATTGAGAAGCATTGCTTATGCCTTATTTTTGCTGTTCAAAAACTTAGGCATTACATGCTCTCTCATAAAGTCAATCTGATCTCTAAAGTCAATCCCCTTCAGTACCTCATGACCCGTCCTACACTCTCAGGACGTTTAGCCAGATGGGCCATGATACTACTTCAATTCGACATCACTTTCACTCCCCAACGTGCTATAAAAGGACAAGCTCTTGCCGATTTCCTAGCAGCACACCCAATACCGACAGGATCTCCCTTAAACGACGATCTTCCCGATGAACAAATAATGAGTTTGGATAACCATGAAAGCCCCGCTTGGGAGTTGTATTTTGATGGTGCGGCCTCTTTCCAAAGAGGTACTGAACCACAAACCCTTCTCCCCGGTAAAGCTGGAGTTGGTTTGATATTCATAACACCTGACAAAGCCATATTGCGATATTCTTACAGTTTATCGGACCCTTGTACAAACAACGAGGCGGAATATGAAGCTCTGATAACTGGTTTAGAATTAGCAATATCGATGGAAATTAAGAATATTAAAATTTATGGCGATTCACAGTTGGTGATTAACCAAGTTGCGGGAACATATAAAGTTTTGAAACCCAACTTGCTTAAATACCAATCGTATGCCATGAAATTGTTTGAGCAAATTCCTAGTGCAACTTTGGTTAGAATACCGCGTGGTCAAAACGCTACGGCGGATGTTCTAGCAAAGCTTGCTAAAGAAATGTCATGCCCCGAAAAGAGTTCAGTCCAAATAGAAGTTCAAAATCGCCAAATCTTGTCTCCTATTGACTTTGAAAATTTGAATGAACCTTCTTCCTTTGGTGAGTTTTCATTTGTGGTAGAGGATGAGGATGATTGGCGCCAACCTTTCATTGAATATCTACAAAATGGTAAACTACCTAAGGAGAAGTCTGTTGCTCACCAAATAAAGAACAGAGCATTGTCATTTTCACTAATTAACAACACGTTGTATCGGCGGTCATTTGACCAAATGTGGTTGCGATGTCTTTCAAAAGACGAAGCCCACAAGATAGTGACCGAGGTACATGCGGGGTTGTGTGGCGCCCACCAATCGGGCCCCAAAATGAAATTGAAAATTAAAAGGCTTGGGTACTATTGGCCATCAATGATTAAAGATTGTGTGGAAATAGCACGGAAATGCCACCAATGCCAAGTACATGGGGTAGTTTTGCATCAACCACCAAATGTTTTGCACCCAACAATAGCCTCTTGGCCTTTTGAAAGCTGGGGAACTGATATTGTTGGGCCTATTGATCCTCCTTCCTCTAAGGGTCATAGGTTTATACTTGCTGCTACCGACTACTTCTCAAAGTGGGCTGAAGCCATACCACTAAGAGAAGTCAAAACTAGCCATGTACTACAATTTTTGAAGGACCATATCGTATACAGATTTGGCATTCCTCGCCGAATCATATCCGATAATGGTCCTGCTTTTAAGAGTACCAAGCTTAATCAATTTGTTAGCAAACATAACATTGATTGGAGGTATAGTACGATATACTATCCTCGAGCTAATGGATTGGCTGAAGCTTTCAACAAGACATTAGTTCAGTTGTTAAAGAAAACCTTAGATGAGAACAAACGTCAATGGCACGAAAAGTTGGTGGAGGCATTGTGGGCCTATCGGACCACATATAGAACTCCAACACAGGCCACTCCGTTTGCTCTAGTCTATGGAGCGGAGGCGGTTCTCCCTTTGGAGTTACAGCTCCCATCTCTTAGAATTGCAATAAACAATGAAGTCACAAGTGAACAAAATGCCCAACTAAGGTTGGAGGAACTCGATGGTTTAGATGAGAAGCGTTTGCTTGCTCAACAGAACCTCGAGTTGTACCGAGCCCGCATGGCTCAAGCCCATGATAAATTGGTCCGTCCTAGAACTTTCAAGGTTGGCGACTTGGTCCTAGTTCTTCGCAGACCAATTATAGCCCACCGTAAAATAGGTGGCAAGTTCGAACCTACTTGGGAAGGCCCTTTTGTAGTAGAGAAGGCCTATCAAGGTGGATCTTACCAGTTGATTGATTGTAATGGTGAACGTCCCATGTTGCCTATCAATGGGCGTTACCTCAAGAAATATTACAATTGATTGTATCCAAATTTTAAATTTCAATGAATGAATGTTTCTTTCAAGTGGAAATGTTCTTTTCATCCGGTTGTGGACTGGGTCCGGATTATTACAATCTCGGTCCAAACTTTCAAATCTTTCACCTTTCCCCCAAAAGGAAAGTCAATGCACCCTTTCCCCAAAAGGAAAGGCAATTCAATTTTCTCTAAAAAGAAAATCAAGTTCATCTTTCTCCAAGTGAGAGTTTTTTTTTTTTTTTTTTTTTTTTTTTTTTTTTTTTTTTTTTCCCCAAAAGGAAAGTTCAAATTTATCTTTCTTTAAATGAAAGTCAAATGCAAATCTTAGTACCAAATGCTAAGTGTAGACATCCCCAAATAGGAGTCTTCTTATCAATTATGAGTTTAGGTAGAATTCAAACCTTCTAAGGTCTCTACTAGCTCACTCCTTTAGATCTTGTTCTACCCAAATTGAACACCAATAGATCTACCAAAATCTAGACTTTTAGTGGTTGCCAAAACACCCTTTAGTCTTCCCAAATGCTAAGATTTATCTAGCCAAAATAGATAATCTTATATCCAATACCTTCAAGGCTTAAGTAGTAGTCAAAATACTCTTAGCCTTAGCTCTTTTGAGTTTTATCTTACCAAGATAAGATAAACTCTATCTTTAGGTGGTTGCCAAAATACCTCTTAGAGCTTTTCAAATAGGTGCCAAATGCCTTTTGACCTTTAGGAAACAACAAAAGTTCCTAACCCTTCTCAAAAGATAGTGAAAATATCTTTGAGAACCCTTTAGGTGGTAGCCAAGATACCCCTAACCTTTAGGAGATAGTAAGATATCCCTAAGACCCTCTTAGAGGCACCAAATGTCTCTAATCTCTTTTCAAGTGATAGCCAAAATATCCTTGGAAATCTCGTAGGTGGTAGCAAAATACCCCTAGCCTTTAGGTGATAGTAAAATATCCCTAAGCTCCTTTAGAAGTTATCAAATTTCTTCTAACGAAATCAAGTTCTTTTTAAAGATACCAAATATCTTTAGAAGTCCCTTTTAGAAGTAGTCAAAATACTTCTAATTAATCCAAAATCTTTCTAGAGATACCAAACATCTCTAGGAGCCTCTTAGAAGTTATCTAAATACTTCTAATCAAGTTAAATCATTTCTAAAAAATATCAAATGTTTCTAGAATTCTTCTTAGAAGTTACCAAAATACTTCTATTCCTATCAAACCCTCTCTAAAGATACCAAATGTCTTTAGAGACCTCTTTAGAAGTTGCCAAAACGCTTCTAAACACTCTTCCAAGAGAAATTTAAAACTCTTTCTTTAAGGTGATATATAGAAATCTCCTTATCTTTGTAGATCTTGCTTAAATCCAAGTTTAGGCTTTCAAAGATCTCTCATTCTCTTTCAAATCATACTCTATTTGATTTGGAAGATCTCGTTTGATCATTATTTGGTCAACGCCAATATGTGTGGCGTACTTCTTTTCGTTCACCACACATATTGGGGGTCCTTTTGTTGACGAATATTTCGCACCGACTCGACCCCGATCGAGCCCGACTAGGCTCGATCGCGCTCGATCGACTCGATCGATCGACGTCGAGACAAAATCAACTCAAATTAGACTCCAATTTAATTAAATTAAATCAATTTAATTAAATTAAAATTAAATCAAATCAATTCGAACGCCGTCGAGCCCAATTCGACGCAGTTCGACACATTTTGGCGTCGATTCGAGTTCAATTTCACAAAATTGACTCAATCGAACAAAATCGGACCCAAATCGACTCAAATCGATTCGGGTCGAGCCCAATTCGGAGCTGATTTCAGCCCCAATTGGCTGATTTGGGCTCAATCAACTCCCCAAATAAAAAAATTGAAACCTAGGGCTGAGATTTTCCCTCAAATCTCACCCAAATTTGGGTTCAGAATGTACTCAAGTACATTCTCCTCGTTTCAAGTAACGAGAGAGCCTCATAGGCTCATTTGGGCGGCTCCCTTGGGCTGTCCGTCCGAAGCCACAGCTGAACAAGAGCGGGAGAGAGCTTGGACAGCGGCATTGGCTCCCTGGTCTTTCCTTCGTCCGTCCCGACACACAGAGAGAGCGAGTGAGAGAGAAGAGGCGGAGAGCTCCTTCGTGCGACTCTACCAGGCGGAACCCCTCTCGCGCGCGACAGCCCCGTCCGCACTCCTTGCGCTCGGAAGCTCCGTCCGACCTCCCTCTCGCGCGCGACAGCCCGACCGACCCCACCTGGACCTTCGGCCGAGCTTCCCAAGCGCTCCTTTCCTCCTTCACTTGCTAGATCTCCTGAAGTCGCAGCCTCCCGTCCGTGAGCTCATCCAAACCGAGGGCCCGACCTCATCCAGGTCGGGATTTGTGTTTCTTTCTTTCCGAAGGAAGGCTTCTACCCTTCCTTCTTCATCTCCGACGACTTCGAGGTGATAAAAAAAAAAAAAACAGCAAGTAGGAAGTTGTTGGAGACTTCCAAACAACAAAGGAAGGTTTCTAGCTCTTCCTCCTTCAATTCCGGCGACCTCGAGACGAGTTGGGAGCTGTTTGAAGCCTCCAAACAGCAAAAGGAGGCTCCTAAACCTCCCAAACAGCAGTTTGGAACCTTCAAATCGTCGCGGACAGCGGTGGTGACGTCCGGAACGGCTTGGATAGCGGATTGGAGCTTGGAGCGGAGCTTGGACAGCAATCGGAGCTTGGAGCGGAGCTTGGACAGCAGCTTGGACATTGGTTTGGAGCGCTTGGACAAACCGGGTGTGGTAAAATCCTTAAAACTTAGGCAAAACCTTAAGGCTCCAAAGCCAATGGCATGCGATTGACGCTCCAAAGCCTTAGGTCCTTAGAAGCTTTAATTTTCGTTCCCCTAAAATCCTATATCCGCTATTCACTAGTTTCAATCGTGAAAATCAAGTGAATTTACATGATTCGCTCTCATGCGAGAGCTAAAGAGATAGCGGTGTGGCGATGGGGCGTTAAACTTGTGTTCAACGTCCCTATTTTTGCATGAAAATAGTATCCATATCATGTTTAGTATTCTTACCTATGACCAAATCTTAGGTTTAGTAGCTCGCCCAATGTTTAACGAAATGTAGAAGTGCGAGGTCTCTTGTCTAAGTGTGGCACGCGTTAACATACCCTAAAACTTGTATGTTTCAACTAGATTAGCACATGCATGTGTTAGTTTCACACCGCCATGACATTCACTATTCCCCTAAAGTTGCTAGAAGCTCAAATATGCATTCCAATTATTTTTATGAAGTTGTGGGATCTTTTATGAGCATTATTAGTTCATGTTTCAATCCCACAATCAATAGATTGATTGGAAGACATAGTTGAACTTCTCCAAATTTAGGGAGACAAAGCGAAACTCTCTTTATTATGCGCTTTCATTTTGTTTAATATTAAATTAAGCTTGTGTGAGTCGTTGTCTTTGATTGATCGCTATATGTCATTGGCTAAGGTCCTTGTATCCAAAATTTGCAAAACCTTGAATATGTCCACCAAACTTGTGGGTGCTTGTAAAGCAAAGATGGGGTGGTCTATGGCTTCAAGGAGCTTATAGATTGCACCCCATCATATATTGGAAGTTTGTTGGACATGTTTAGCATAGTTTGTAAGTTGATGGGTTAAGGGTTTTAACACAAAACTTAGGCACTTGGTGAAGCTTTCGAAAAGACAATCGGAAGCCTTTACCCTTAGGCTCCCCTTAGACTTTAGAAAACTATTTCTTAGAGCCTATCCATAGGATTTCTAATAACATTCCATCCTATGTCTTTAGATCCCTAAGATGATATTGCATATTGTCTTTCTAGGAGAATCGTAGGAGCAAGTCCGCTTCAATCTTTCCTATCCAAATCATGCCAAAATTGATTTGGGAAATCTTTTCATTGAGTTGGAAGCTCTCTAGTAGTCTTCCCTTTCTCATGTATGAAATTTGGAATATCTTAAAGCATCCATTTTTCTTTGCATGAACAAGTCTTAACCTAGGACTCCAAAAAATCCTAGATTCAACTCTCTTTGCTTGTAGATACAAATTCTACAATCACTCGCCTATCTCTCCCTCATGCATGGTAATTTGGAGCACCACAAAGCTCCATCTTTCCATTGCATGATTGTTCTCAACCTAGGATTCCAAAAGCCTAGGTTCCACTACATGTTTGTTCTTAGATCCCTCTTAGATCTTGCCAAAATAGATCTTTAGGTTTCTCCTAGAAACTTTCAAGTCCCCAAAATCACATCAAATTTGATTTGGGAAAACCTTCTAGCGCATTAGGAAGTTAGCCTTCTCTCTTTCAAGCAAATCCAAAACATTTGTAGGAGAGTAGAAGGTTCCCTTCCTTATGTATATGTCCTTCATGCTTAATAGTTGGGGTGTCCTCTAAGTCTCAATTATTTTAGTCCATGAATCAAAGTTTTAGGAAACAAATCCTAAAGCCTCCACTCCGTTTGCTAATAATACAAAATTAGCATACAAGCACTCTTCTCATATGCGATGATTTGGAACTCTCAAAATTCCAAACCATCGTTATATGAAAGTCTTGTAGCTTAGAACCAAAAATCTAAGCTACCTCTTTCTTCCATTTTGAGACACAAAGTCAATGAAGGAATTCCCTTTTAGGCTTAGAGTTCTAAATCTAGCCTATCTCATTTGCCTAAACTAGCATAGGAAGAAGGCATTGCATCATTGAACACAAAAACTCAATGATTTGTCTCTTGATTCGTAGTTTCAAACTACAAATCATCTCTTTTTGCATAATACTTGGAGCTTCCCTAAAGCTCCAAAGATGTTGCAAGAATCATTAGAAGCTTGGAACCAAACTCCAAGTAATTCACTTCTCTCATTTGTTGAGACAAAAATCAACAACCCTTACATATTCTTCATGCATGATACTTAGAGCATTCTCAAAGCTCTAAGTGTTAGAGTGCATGAGTCATTTGAAACTTGGAACCAAATCCCAAGTTCTCCTATCTTCTTTGTTGGCACATAAAACCAACGAATACCTTCTTATGCAAGATATCCTAAGGCTCCTCAAGCCTTTAAGCATTTCATTGCATGAGTCCTCTCACTTTAGGACCAAATCCTAAGTCTATTCTTCACTTGTTGATAACACAAAAGTAACAAGTGAACCTCTTCCATTCAAGTCTCCTAATCATGTCAAAGTTGATTTAGGAATCCTTTCAAGGCCTTAAGGTGCATCCTTCCTCCCTTCAAATGAGCCCAAAACATTTGTAAGAGGGTAGGAAGCTCTCTTTCTATGACCCAAAGGTTATAGGAAAGATCTCCTCATTCTCCTAACCTAAATTAGGAGAGTGTGCATCTTTCTTTGAATGTCAAATGTTCAAAGAACCTTCGAGAGTTGCAACTTCTAAGTTGCATCTCATTCTTCTCCATCCCTCCAACCCAATTTGGAGGAATGAATTTCCTCTCTTTGGACACTAAACGTTCAAAGGAAATCCTCCAATTTGTAACCCCTAAGTTGCATTTTGGACCATTCCTTTTCCTACAAACCCAAATTGTAGGAAACCCCAAATTCCCCTTCATTTGCCTAGCTTCACATTAAGCAAATGAATTTGTTTCTTTGAACATCGAAAGTTTAAGGAACATTTAAGGATTTGCAATCTCTAAGTTGCATGTTCTTTCCTTCATTTTCTACAACTCAAAAAAAAAAGTCGTAGGAATTCCTCTCATCCTATTGACTCAAATGGGATGGATGAATGTCCCTTTCTTTGAACACCAAATGTTCAAAGAAAATCTTCCACTTTGCAACCTTCAGGTTGCATTTCCTCCTCTCTTCTCTACAAACCAAATTTGTAAAGAAATTCCTTTTCCTTCTACAACTCAAAAGTTGTATGAAAATCTCATTTGTTCAAACTTTATTGAATGAATTAAACCTATAACAAATCGCCTATTTGTTGAATCAAAATCAACGAATAGTTTAATCTAAATCATTTGTTTGTTGAACCAAATTCAACAAATAATTTCATATCAAGCAAAGGGATCAAACCTTAGCTTTCTTTCATTCTCCTGACCCAAATTAGGTGAATGAGTTCCTCTCTTTGGACACCCTAAAAGTTCAAAGAATCCTTGATGTGTAAGCCCAAATCTACACATCATCTTCTTATGTTTGCTTAATCCAAACTTAGCAAACTAAATACTCATCATTGAACATAAAAGTTCAATGATAATCCCTCTTGATTTGTAACCCCAAAGTTACAAATCTTTCTCACTTATTGAACCAAACTCAATAGGTGATTCGACTTTGTTTGTTTAATCCAAATTAAGCAAATGAAATCTATCTCCTTGAATACACAAAATTCAAGGAGACACTTTTTTGATTCGTAGCCCAAAGCTACTAATCTCCCTCACTCCCATAGGTTCTAAAAGCCTTAGAAAAAGTCATACCTTAGCCCAAAAGCTATAGGTTCTCTCTCCTTCAACTCCAAAGTTGTAGGAGATTTCTCCTCCATTTAGCTCCAAAAGCTAAGTGGAATTCCCCTACACTTAGCTCAAAAGCTAAATGTTGAATTTCTATGTTTCTCCTCTTAGCTCCAAAAGCTAAGGAGAATTCTCCCAACACTTAGCCTAAAAGCTATGTGTTGGATTCTCTTTCTTTCCTTTCTTTAGCCTCAAAGCTAAAAGATTTCCTTCTTCTCCTAGCTCCAAAGTTAGGAAAAGAATTCCTCCAACATCAAGCTCAAAACGCCACATGTTGGACACTTCTTTCTTAGACCCAAACTCTAGAAGGACCCTTAGTGTGACATACCACACAAGCCTCACACACTTAGGTGCACAGCCCCTTAGGCATGCTAGGATTAGGATTTTTCTTTGTGTGTGCATGTGATTGATGTTGTGGATTGATTGCCCTTGGATTGTCTGCGTGTGGGCACTTGCCCTTAAGTGGTTAGTATAGAAATATAAATGCTTTTCTGTGCAGGTGGCCATATCTAAAAGGGGGGCGCTCATAAATGATAATAAAATGCTTGCATGACAGGTACCGCTTAAAACCCCCCAAAGATGTGGCCAATAGGGTAGAAGCAGGGGCCTAGTGCTTAGCACTCTAAGTGCTAGGCCAATTTTGAGATGATCATATTCTTGCTATATAAACTGCCTCCTAACTCTGTTTTGCAGATTTGAGTCTTTTTTTTTTATCATGTATTTGGTAAAAATAGGATGTAAAACTTGTGGGGTTTGGATCAAAAAGCAAGGAAGATCAAGGAAGAGAACATCTTTTTGGAGATAAAGCTTGAAGATCCCCACAAGTAGAGTCTGTAATTAATTTAACTGGGTTGTATAATGGCAGGCAACTCAGCTGCCAAATTTGGTTGTAATAAACTGGACTTTATTTACATTTCTGCATTTTACTTATAAATAAAAGCATGTTTGATTGTTTACCTGGGTGTGCAATAGAAATGCATGTCTTTCCTAGGTTTCTTCCTTTGTTTTTGTGGGCATGGCTTGGACTTTGGATACGGTAGGCTCTTAGGACAAAACTAAGTTTTCTACCCCTTTAAAATATAAGCAACTTAAAATGAAATTAGGCTCCACAATTTTCTAACAAAAAAGAAAATTTGCATGGCTCCCTTCAAGGAGCCAAGTTTTCAAAATTGAAAATAAACATGCATGGCCAAAAATGTGTTGCATATAGTAAGCCCTCACTTAAGGATTAGATAACAAAAATCTTTTTCTTTATGAGTCAGCATATGCATACCCTCATAATTAGGCATCTTGGCCTCAAAGCCAAGTTGTAAGACCTACCTTCTAAATAAAAACAACCCTACCACTCTACATCTGCATTGAGACTAAACAACATGGTTTTAAAAGCGATTAGGGGGAGTTTAGCTGGTAGTCCCTTCCAGGCGGGACAATAAATCCAGAGGTCGGGCGGGTTATGCCTCTTGTGAGGTGTAACTTGTAAGTCCCTCTTTGCACTCGTTAGATCTAGGTTCGAGGCACTACCTATCGGTAGTCCTCACCTTAGTCTTAGGGTCAGAGGCACGGGTTGATTCCAAATCACCCCATAAGTCCTCATCTTTCGGGCAGTTCCTCCAACAATTGTTGTTGGGATGTAAGCCCCAATCTTCTAATAAAATGTCAACTTAAACCAAAATTAGGTTGCTAAAATGTAAAGCCCAACATAGGATAGTCCGAGCACCTCTGAGTTTCCCTCAGAATCAAGTGCTCCTACTTCATCTCCTTTGGCTCTCATTCCAAAAATCTGATTCTAAGTTGATCAAGTCTTTTCCTTGAAATTCCTAAGGGCCAAAACCTTTTGCAAGACTTTCATGGATTTCAAAACAAAAAGATCAAATTTTAGCCAACATTTAAATGACTTCCAAAGAAGAAAAGCAAAACCACTAGTTTAATCAAAAGTTTTCCCAAATCAAACTTGGGATGTAATTAACCATAGGGGCTTGCCCCTATGGGATGTCTGTACCCCAGAAATAAATAAACCCCACTCAATCAAACATTGAGTGGGGGAATCTCTGTTAAATAATTGTAAATTTTATTATTGAGCCCATAAGGAGATGATATTTTTACCCCCCGGGGTAATATATCGTATTCTTATGCCGTGCCCGATTATAAAATATGCAATCCGTTTGAGGATACAAAAAATTCTCCAACAATGAGTTCTGGTTTCTTATAGGCGCAAGCCCCTATAGTTAATTACCCCTCCCGATAACGAGAGAACTTTAGATTAAGGCTAGTTGTTGATCAGATATATTGTATCCATAGATACATAATATCAGGTGTATAGTAGCAGCATGGGTTTAGGTATTTGAATGTTTGATATTTAAATTTAGAACTTTCACCATCTTGTACTTAAAGCAAATGGTGGGGGAATGGATGAACCCGATCAAGATTCCATGGTTCCGTCATCCCGGGCCATCACGGTCCCTAGTCTACTTAGTTAGAGGAGGTAGTCAACCCAACCTGATAGAAGGATCCTTGTCGGCACCCATGGGTTTCTTTGTCCAAAAGGGACTTTGTAGACCTAGGGTGAATGTTTTTCTAAGGGGACAAATTTGAATCCACCTTAGCTAACAGAGGGATTTGTGTTATATCGATCATATCCTATTGATTCATATCTCAAGGATTTGATGTTACTAAGGAACGTATTGGCTCTGGCCATAACCGCTATCTCATTGTGCTTTAGCGGCAAAATCACTCGGTTAAAAGGGCCCCGGGTCATAACAGTTTATCCTGCAGTGCCATTTAGCGGCAAAATCAACGATTAGAGGATACGTACCATGTCCTTACTAGCAGGAGATTATTTGAGAATGGATCCTAGTGATATTTTTGACTAGGCATTAGCTCCATGTGAGTTGAAGTAAATTTCAATTTATCCACCTTGACAAACTGTTGAGGAGGATGGATGGGTTTTGCTTTAAGCAATAAATGGTTAGATTTCGGTTTTAAATATCTGGATATTGATGATTTTTTGAAAATTTTGAATTTCGGGTGCTTGGGATGACATTTTAAAATATTTGAAATTAACTCCTCCGATTGAGATTTGCATTCAACATGACCATCATCGGGGTGACGCTAAAGTCGCTTGAAGATATTTGAATTTTGTGGATATTTGAGGGCATTTTAAAATGCTTGAAATTAATCCCTTCGGTTGAGATCTACATTCAATACAGCTATCATCGGGGTGTATGGGGTCATTTCCATTGACTAAACCTTGTCGACCATATCAACTTGCCAATAGGGGATCAAGCTTCATAGGCTTAGTGCCTTTATTAGTGAATTCTCATTGCTATAGGTCTTGAATACTTAATATGAATGTATTAAGACAAATATATCGGTCGCCACAACCATACATTTGTTTGATGGTTCGAACCCTGTCGACTCCTATTGATCCGCATAGAAGGATCAGGTTCAAACTTGAATTCACGTATTGACCCGCGCAAAATCCCTAGACGTCACGTGTGTACTTATAACACGCTCACCAAAGCCCATGCGGGTGTTTGGGGGCATTTTATAATTATTTGTTGAACCTTGTTGACTCCTATTTACTTGCGTAGGAGGGTTGGATTCAAATTAATTGACCCGCGCAACATCCCTAGACGTCACGTGTGCTCCCACAACATGCTCGCCAGGGCTCATGTGGGTCTTATGATTGCATTTACCCTTTTTGTGTACCTATGTATATATATATTATGGTGCATGTGTGGGGGTATTTTGAGATATTTTAGTTGTGCAGGTAACTGCTATTTGAATGCACACAACATTCCATTTGAGAACTTATATACGCCTTTTGTCTGCTAATACAAGAGTTGCAGATCTGGTGGCATGGCATCGTACTTCAATAGCCCGTGTTTCTTACTACGGATCCCCTGCTTTTGCTTACAAATGAATCGTAGCGTTATTATCTGTATGTCATGAGGCACCTTATTATCCTGATGTTGACTCCTTTTTCTCGTTCATTGGGAGATCCTTATTGAAATCTGTAACTGCTTTCTTGAAAGGAATTTTTTTCAAGATCTACAGTGTATCAATCTTCTACAGGATGTAACATTCATAACTAAATAATTGGCCTTCAAAAATGAATAGAGATATTTGGGCGCACTTGTCATTTTCAGTGTTCACGGATGCCAGAACTATTTTCTTTTCAAGAATAGGACCGAGAAGAAATTTTAGAACACTAGGAAGTTTAGTTCGAATTCGCTCAAATATTTCTTCTACTTTTATAAGAGTTATCCTTCTTGTGGGAGGATTTTGTCCAAGGAATCAGTAGGTACTTGTGTTCCTTAGTTGAACAACGTTGGCAGAGGCAGTATCGTAGCACTATCAGTGTGCATGATATATTGTGTCGTAATGCCAAACTTCAAAGATCATTTGTATTTCCAAGGACCATAGATATTAAAGATGTTTTCTCTCAGACAAAAGGCAAGGAAGAAACTTTGGAACACCAGGAAGTTTAGTTTGAATTTGTTCAAACATCCTTTCCATTTTGTCAGGAGGTGCCCTTTTCCGTACATCGAGCTGTCTTCATACCCGATGTACTCGCAAAATCTCAATCATCGCTGCTGTAGGTGCTATCTATACTTATGTGTTGGAACTCGTTCAATAAGAATTAGGATGTTAAGCCTAATTAAATATCCCAAGGCTAACCAAGATGGGGGGTGAATTGGTAATTAAAAATTTTAACCCTCTTTGAAAATTTAATGGAAACAAAACTTTAGTTTGTGAATTTTTCTAGAAAATTTTTTCAACCACAAAGTTTTAAACACAAAAAGTAAATAAGCAGCGGAAAATAAATGACACCAAATTTATAGTGGTTCGGTCAAAACCAGACCTACATCCACTCCACAGAGGCACCCTCTGAGTATTGCACTAATACCAATAGTGACTCTCCTTTAGCACCCACAACAAGGCGGAGAAGCCTTTACAAACTCTTTTCACCACTACCCGGTGCGGCAGAGAACCGTTCGTCCTTTCACACTCCCCCGATGTCGGCAGAGAACCGTTCGTCCTTTCACACTATTCCCAGTGTTGATAGAGTACCGTCGTCCTTTCACACCCTCCAAGTGTAGGTAGAGAACCCTTCGTCCTTTCACACCCTCCAAGTGTAGGCAGAGAACCCTTCGTCCTTTCAATCTCCTAGTGTGGGCAGAGAACCCTCGGCTGTTCACACTTTTCAAGTGTCGGCAGAGAACCGGATCTTCTTCCAAGATCTTCTTCACAAGTCCAATCTAAAAGAAAAGAGAGAAGAGTGAAGTAATCTCAACCTTGAAAGTGGAAACACTTACCCTTAAGTACCAAGTGAAACCTTCACGCTCCAATGGCAAGAAATCTCCTTCAATTGCTCTCTCACACTCTCTCCTTGACTCTCTTCTCAATAGCCACGAAGATCAATGACCAAAAAGATTAAGTTGCAGTTTAGAATACCCTATTTATAGAAGAGACAAGAAAAATCATCTAAAAACGGCAGATTTCAAGTTATCATGTACAAGATCGTCCCGTACGATCGAAAATCATCCCGGACGATTTTACTTGAAAGCCTTGAAACGAACCTGTTTGTATATGTGTACGAAATGATTTCGTACAAGCTGATCGTCCCGTACGAACCAAGTTCGTCCGGTACGAACGGTTATAACCAGGTTGGTTCCAAAAACTGCAGAACGAATATAGAAAAACTGTCCTAAGTCGGTTATATCGTCTGGACGAAAATAGGTTCGTCTGGACGAAATTCTTATAGAGAGCAAATCGTCCTGTACGATAATTAATTTCGTCTGGACGAAATTCTTACAGAGAGCAAATCGTCCTGTACGATAATTAATTTCGTCTCGGACGAATAGGAATAAGAAAATTTTTCTAGCCAGTTCCTATTGGTTCCATGTGATCTTAATAGGAGCTAACTGTCTGATCGTCCCATACGAACTGATATCGTCCCGTACGATCAGTATAAAATTTATATGATCTCCTTATGTGTGTGTATGTTTTTATTCACTCAATTACAATCACTCTCTCTCAATTAAAATGACATTTTTAAACTTCAAAATTCAAAAGAATTTCTTGCTGAATTTGATTTGAAGCCTTCATGTTTGAGAGTTTGATTCACCTGAAATGTTAGTACACACAAGAGCAAATACAAAACTTCTAAAAATTGTTAGGAAATAACTACACAAAGAACAATAATATTTGGAATCATCAAAACTATACAAGTTGCAAGAATGTAAAACATACAAATAGCAACTATCATTAACATTATGTCCACAAGGGTTCATTATACTTACATTATAGCCATTGTTGTTATCCATAAGTGCATTGTATCATCCGTCCTTGCTCACAAGGAATGATTATGTTCACTACAATCTCTCGGACGTACTTGTAGAAGAGCATATTGTACTTGCATCATATCCGCCTTTCATCAATCTCAGGTGGTCGTTGTACTTGTTTGCAGTGACAAGTTTTCGACTATCGATTTCCAGTATTGTCATCTCAATCTACTGGCTGATTGTTGCTTGTGTTAGGGATTTCGTTAATGCATGTAGGAGATACTCATGCATTCTGCAGTTAAATGTTATTGCTTGCAAGTAGAGTACAGTGGACCTCGTTGGAACTGTTGTGGGAATCTACTACATCTTGTCATGTGTCAACCAGCATCATTCCATGTGTTCTTATATATTTAGGCATTGGTGGTTGATATTCGCTTTGTATTTTTTTATTATTGTTCATCGCTTGTATGCATCGAGGTCTTGTTCGTCATGAGTCCCCTGCTATTGACTTGATGTTTGTTGATATTTATTTGAATGATCAAAATTTTTGTTTGTAATTGCATTTTGATCTTGATCGTGCATTTTAGGATTTAGGGTTCAATTTCTTGTAGTTCAGTTTAAGTCACGTTCCCTGTTGTTCAACCAGCATCATTCCATGTGTGCTTATATATTTAGGCATTGGTGGTTGATATTCGCTTTGTATTTTTTTTTTATTGTTCATCGCTTGTATGCATCGAGGTCGTGTTCGTCATGAGTCCCCTGCTATTGACTTGATGTTTGTTGATATTTATTTGAATGATCAAAATTTTTGTTTGTAATTGCATTTTGATCTTGATCGTGCATTTTAGGATTTAGGGTTCAATTTTTTGTAGTTCAGTTTAAGTCACGTTCCTGTTGTTCATATAAGTCCTCTACACATTTGGTTCAAGTTCTGTGCATTCGTGTTCAAGTACGGGTCCTCTGTATTGCTGCTCAAGTGAGGTCTTCATATTTTTCAAGTCTTTTGCACTTCAGTGAAACTTTCGGCAGCATCCCGGCATATCACCCGTTTAGGGAAAATATAGGGGAGCTCGGTCTTCCCACCACGCTACTCGAGCGTGTATGGTAGGTGTCAGGAGGACACCGGGCCGTATATCATTTCATCCCACCACGCTACAAGAGCATGTATGGGACCTTCAACAGTATCCGTATGAGAACACCAGTGACTTTCCCCACCATGCTATAAGAGCGTGTATAGGGCTTACTCATCTCGCCGTATGTGTCGCACTGGGCTCCCTCCTACTATGCTACGAGAGCGCGTATAGGTGATTCTCTGGTCCGTTGCAAATGTCAAAAATGGGATTTGGAACATCATACCTTACGTAGCAGTCGTCGGCGGTGCTTATGTCGAGGTCGAGGATTGTCCCCACCATGCTACAAGAGCGTATACAGGGCTTATCCGCCTCGTCACACCTGTTGCACTAGATTCCCCGCCCCGCCCCCCCCCCCCCCCCCCCCCCATGCTGCAAGAGCGCTTATAGGTCCATCGGCGCATCACGTGCGTCGAGGACGGGATTTGGAACTCAACAAAAGGGACCCCCCTCTCCGCTCTTCTTTTTTTTTCTTTCTCTTTTTTTTCTTTTTCTCGTTATTTCTTCTTCACTTTTTTTTATATATAATTAATCATAATCAATAAAAATTAATTATAACCAATTATAATAATAATTAATTAAGGTTAAAAATAATTAAGTATAATTAATTAAAACTAATCATAATTATTTACAATTAATAAAAATTAATTATGAATAATCATAAATAATTATTAATTAAGATTTAAAAATAATTAAATATAACTAACTAAAATTAATCATAGTAGATAATCAATCATTATTATTTATAATTTATAATAATTAATTATAAATAATCATAAATAATTATCAATTAAAATTAAAAATAATTAAATATAATTAATTGAAATTAATCATAATTAATAATTAATTATAATTATTTATAACTAATAATAATTAATTATGAATAATCATAACTAATTAGATATGATTTAAACATGATTTGAGTTAAACCCATCAAGCAGTAGGATATGAGCAGGAATTGAATAGGATCTAAACATATTTGAGCAGGGTTTATGCTGAATCCTATCGGGATATAGGAGATATGCAGTATTCGAGTAGGATTTATGCTTAAACTAATCAAGCAACAATTTAAACCCTTTATTCCTTTCATTTCCTCTCGGTGGATTCACGCAATTTGGCCAAAGAAATGCTCGAAAGGGGGGACGCTACCTTCACAGCGAGCGAGCTTTTGTCGTTGCCTCCAATCAAAATGTTCTAACCCTGATCCGACGAGAAGAGGACATCGTCAAAGGAATGAAGTCGAGCAACAACAGTGGAGCCGGGAAAGCACACGATAAGGAGAAAGTTACCTTCGCGACGAGAGTTCTCGTAACTCTCGTCGCTACTTCCGATCTGAATATCGTAGCTTCCGATTCGACAGGAAGAAGCGTCATCAGAGGAGCAAAGTCGAACAGCAACGGAAGACCCGAAGGAGCACGCGAGGGGGAAAGGAAAATTTTTGAAGGCATCATCCCTTTCGGCTATTTAATGATGAGCAAAGATGTACGTGGGTCGTGTGGGAGCCATATCTTTGATGTGCGAGAGTAAGGCGAGAGGCGACTCGTTCATGGCCGAACATCCTCCCAAGTACGCGATTTCATTTTTTTTTTTTTTTTTTTTTTTAAAGGTAGGGGTAGACCTAAAAAGACTTGGTTAGAAAATATTAGGAATGACCTTTCTTTATTAGATTTAAACGAGAATTTGACTTTTAATATGACACAATGGAGAAAAAGGATTCATGTAGCCGACCCCACGTAGTGGGATAAAGGCTTGATGTTGTTGTTGTTGTTGTATACGGTTACGGGTCAACCAACGATTAAAAAGGCGGAATAGGCATACGCACTGAGACGCGACTCAAGGCGAGGCGAAGCATTTGCGCGTTGAGGCTTACGCCTCGTTGGATTCGGCGGAGCGTGCGCTTATTTCGCATAGGGCATAGGCTTCGGTTCGTAACGCCTCGAAGCGAAACGAGGCACCGCTTCGATTTGTCAGTATATAGACCGAACGGTGAGAGTCGTATAAGAGTCGAGTATTAGGGTAACATACCTGCTTCTGCTTCGGGTGAGAACTGAAAGGCGAACTCCGTCGACTTCGACGACCACAGTTCGGTCGAGTTCGAACATAACTGGAGGCGATCGAAGGTAACGAATTACTTCTTCTCTTTCTTCTCGTAATCTTCCGGTCATTTGCTTCATGTCTCACTTCTTCTCCAGCTTCCTGTAATCGAAGGTTCTTTTTTCACGGCTAGGTAATGATCTTTCTTCCCGTTATTTGCTTCATGTCTCGCTTCATCAGATTGTACATGCTCGGTACCGCTCAGTACATGCTCGGTACTGAGGAGTACATGCTCGGTACATGCTCGGTACTGAGCGGTACATGCTCGGTACTGAGAGTACATGCTCAGTACACACTCGGTACTGAGCAGTACATGCTCGGTACACGCTCGGTACTGAGCGTTACATGAGTACATGCTTGGTATACGCTCGGTACTGAGCAGTACATGCTCGGTACACGCTCGGTACTGAGCGGTACATGAGTACACGCTCGGTACATGCTCGGTACCAAGTAGTACATGCTCGGTACACGCTCGGTACTGAGCGGTACATGCTCGGTACACGCTCGGTATTGAGCAGCATTTTAAAATTACTCTTATAATATAATTTTGTTCCGGGGGCGCTGCCCCTTGACCCCGCGATCTGACCGGGCAAGTCGAACCCCGCCAGGGGGCAGCGCCCCCTTGGACCCCCGGCAGACTGGTATATTTTTGTATTCATGTTGTTTTATTATTGGTATTTGGTAGTACAAATAATTGTTAAAATTTATCCTATTGTTAGCATGACTAGTGGCACAAGAAGGAAAGATCCTGCATGGAAATATGGAACTCAAGTTGAAGTATCAGGCGAAGGTGCAAAGAAGGGACATGAAATGTAATTTCTGTGAGAAGCGCATAACTGGTGGCGTCAAGAGATTGAAGGATCATCTAGCTTGCACTCATGTCAATGTGGGACCATGTGCAAAAGTTCCTGATGAGGTAAAGAAGGAATGTATAAATTATTTAAAGAAGTTTGCCACCACTAAAGAGGTCACAGAAATATGAAAGAGATGATAGGAAACTCTTCTTACTATGGATCACAGCATGAAGGTTCCAATACTGGAGGCCATCTAGTTTCTTCTGACCGAGGCAATCGGGGGCCCATGGATAGATTTATGCTAAATATTGATAACGACGAAAATATAAATACTCAGGATATTCAGCCTCCTACAGCTACAAAAGAACTCAGGAATAGAGTTTGTTTGGATATCGCCAGATTCATCTATGAAAATGGGATTCCATTTAATGTTGTTAGGAGTCCATTGTGGATCAATATGTTACGATCTGTTGGAAGCTATGGAAGAGGATTACAACTTCCAAGCATGTATGAGCTGAGAACTTGGATGCTGAATGAGGAGGTCAAGACAACTTCAAAAATGGTGGATGATGTTAAGAAGACTTGGATTGAGACAGGGGTGACAATAATGTCAGATAGTTGGTCAGATATTCGACATAGAAGTATTATTAATTTTTTGGTCAACAATCCATATGGAATAGTTTTTCTCAAATCAGTAGATGCTTCAAGCTTTGTAAAGGATGCACAATTATTGTTTGAAATGTTGGATGAAGTTGTGGAGGAAGTGGGAGATGCTTTAGTAGTACAGGTTGTTACTGATAATGCAAGTGCATACAAAGCTGCAGGAAGAATGTTAATGGAGAAGAGGCCTCACCTTTACTGGACTCCTTGTGCTGCACATTGTATTGACTTGATGCTTGAGAGGTTGGGACAGTTGCCTCAACATAAATCAGTCATATTTAAGGCCAAATTCGTTAGTAAGTTTATATACAATCATTCTTGGGTACTCGGCTTGATGAGAAAATTCACTGACAAGGAAATTATTAGACCTGCTGTTACAAGATTTGCTACTACATATTTAACATTGCGGAGATTCAAGGAGTTAAGACAACCTTTGGAAGTAATGTTTGCTTCTGAAGAGTGGGATAAAAGTTCATGGGCCAAAAAACAAGAAGGAAAGCAAGTTAAAAAGATTGTTATGAGAGACGATTCATTTTGGCGCAGTACAAATTATGCTTTGAAGACAACAGGACCATTAGTAAAGGTGCTTAGAATGGTTGATGGTGAGAGGGCCCCGGCTATGGGATTTATTTATGAAGCAATGAATAGGGCTAAAGAAGATATTGCAAAAGAATTGGGAGGTCAAGAAAGTGCCTACAAAGAAATATGGGATATTATAGATGAAAAGTGGGATCAACAATTATACCAACACTTACATGCTGCTGCGTACTATTTAAATCCCCAATTTCATTATGATAAGAATTTTCATGTTGACAAAGAGGTGAAAATTGGTTTGTATGCATGTATGGACAAACTCATTTCTGAAGAAAACTACCTTAAAGTAAATGATCAACTTGAGGATTTTCATTTGAAGAATGGAATGTTTGGATTTAGAGCAGCACAAACATGCTACAAAACATGATCTCCTGGTATGTTTATAGTTTGAGTATTTATAATTTTAATGTTAATATTTATGTTCAAGTCTTCTATTTCAACCAATATTCATAAAATATTATGTTTGTCTTCATGTAGAACGTTGGTGGGCTCAGTTTGGAGATGATGTTCCTGAATTAAAAGCTTTTGCAGTTAAAGTTCTTAGCCTAACGTGTTCGACTTCTGCATGCGAGCGTAATTGGAGCATTTTCAATCAAATTCATACAAAGAGGAGAAATCGATTGGCGGCAGATCGAATGAACAAACTAGTTTATGTTATGTTTAACAAAAAATTAAAAGATAGATATCTCAAATTGCATAATCAAGGAAATATTGAGAATGAAATTGATCATTTGCTTGTTGATGAGTTACAATCTGATGATGAATGGGTTACTCCTAAGAATGCTGATGTTTCTGAAGTTGAAGTATAAGGCAAAACTCATGTCAATGAAGAAGATAATGAAGCAACTACCCAAGTATATAAAAGGAAGAAACAAAGTGAGATTGAAGCTTCAAAAAAATTCAAAGGTATTCTTAAATATAATGAATTATTTTGTATGTTACTATTGTTTTATTTTATAGCTAATGAAATATTAACTGATATAGGAGATAAAGGAAAAAATATTATAGATGAAGAAGAGTTTGAGGATGACTTTGATATTAATTATGAAGATTCTTCTGAAGACAATCAAAGTGATGACGAGCCTGCTTTGGGTCTTGATCGTAAGGGGATGTTTTATTTTTAAGTGAGTTTATTTTAAATCTTGTATTCCAGTAATATTATCTTAAAACAAATCTTCAAATTTATAGTTGACATAATATTTTGTTATTTTTTGTCATTATTTATAATTTTAAATTAATTTATTTTAATCGTTTTGAGGCTTACGCCTCGAGGCTTACGCCTCGCCTCGTTTAGAAAAAACGCCTCGATTCCCGATTTCGCCTTTTAAAACCTTGGGATCAACAATAACAATCCCGCATTTTTTTAATTATTCTGTGAAAATTCCCGAATAAAATACCAGAATGTGTAGAATATTGATCACTAAAACATATCAGAAGTTAAGCCAAAATGCCAGAAAATTTCAAAAACTAAGATATTTTTAATAAAAACTTTGAATTATTAAAAACTGAGATATGCAAAACATAACCTACTTCGGCCCAAATAATTTTATGAACTGCCCCGATAGACAACAATGGCCTAGAGTTACCCAAAATTCACTTTCCCTAGAATCTCTCCCTTTCTATCTCTAATAGGCAGTTGAATTGGGGAGAAATGATTTGGCATTTGTGAAAATGATAGAAAGTGGTAGTAATCCTATACGAGCCTCCTCAGCTACTGTCTCTACCAACTAAGCTAGTTCCATAGCCTCTCCCAAGTCACGAGGCCTCATCACTCTAACCGCTGTGCGGATCTCTGGTTTCAGTCCCTTCATAAAGTTTTTTTTCCAGTACAATCTCTAGAAGTCGATCCAGTCGACTGGCAAGTTACTCAAATTGCTCACGGTAATCCACCATTATCCCCTCCTGCAGCAAGGCGAAGAACTCAAATTTCAAAAGTAAATCTCTAAACAATCCCTACATTCAAATTTCCCTCCTAAACTTCTCTTAAAACCTTCCTAATCTGCTCTTTTGAGCTGGGCAGTTTGATCGACATATGCAGGAGGCGGAGAAGTTTCGCCTCTGTTGTCCGTAAGCCGATCCCGTATGGACCGGTTGGACTGGTCTAACAGAAAATTAGTAAATTTTGATATTAATTAAAAATTTTACCCAGCACCATGGCGTTCAGAGACTGAATGTCGTTGCACTCCTCATAAAACCCAGGAAGATAGAGAGCTTAGCATTGCAGTGCCACAACACCCTAAGAGATTTCATTTTTCTTCCAAAATACATAGAGCTCAGTGTCGCAGTATTGCCAACCCAACTCTAAAGCACTCCCAAGAGAAATTTTCAGGCTTCAAATTTCAAACAAAAACTCTTAGGACATGCTACAGAATAAAACTTATGAATTCACATACATACAGAACATTCACACACACCTGCAAAATGAAAATTCAAACACACTTGACTTGCTAAATCATTTTCAGATCAGTTCAGAACACTATAGTAGTAGGTATTACACAAAGCAAGTTGGACTAATAAATAGAGCAACTTACCACCAAGCTTAAGTCGCCAAAGAATATGATAACTCATTGATGAGCTTAAGTCGCCATGTTTATTCAAAATTTTTCCTCAATATTCAGCCCAACTCTTTTTCGTTGTTGAGATCACTTGAATTTACTAATTTAAGTCATCAAATAAACTCGCCCAATTATCCAAAGCTATTTCCCAAGTCAAAGTAAAGTCACCAAGGCTTCATTGAACAAGCATGATCCTCAAAGATATTTCCCTCTTCTTGGAATTCATTATAGTTTTCTTTATATTGATAACTACAATTAGATGGACTTGTTAATTTTATAGCAAGCACTTATTGAGTCCTACTGCATAATCTTACTTGCAATGCTCATATTAGCCTTTTTTGTAGTAATGCACTTCGATCCAAACCTATAATTAGGGACTACAGGAATTTCCTAACAAATTTCATCTGTCACATTAATCTTATACTTCCGGCAATCTAATGAAAATGTTTTAGCTTCTCTATCGAAACTCTTTCTCTCAGGTTCTCTGACCATTCAAAGCAGTTTCTAGTGTTACCTATTGACAATTCTAAAATCCACTATATTTTACACAATCATACACACATACATGCATCATTGCATATTTGACGCTTGTGAACTCTTCTCTGTCTACTGACGTAGGTAGCATGTCATTTAAAGGCCTCTTATAAACAAATTCATGGTGCTGGTTGGCCTTTAATTACCTATTTGACCTTTCTTTGGACTCAGAAATATTGGTAATTCCTTTATTTGGCTTTTCAAATAGCCTTTATCTTCTCTTAAAATTAAGTTGTGGTTCCTTGCTTTCTTGGAATTTGTTGGTTTTTGTTGAATATTACTGTTTCTAAAAGTTTCTTAACTTGATCAGTGCCTTCTTACATCACCAAGTGCCATAACTGCGGCCATGGTTCAGATTTGCGAGGATGTCCCCAGTCTCCTTTGAACATTGAAGGTATGGCATGGACTAGTTGCTATGTATAAGTTTATTCTCTGACATTGTAAATAAAATGTTAAAAGGATTTCCCCTTTCATAACGAATATAATTTTACATGAATGCTCGAAACTCTACTGAGAGTTCCTTCTATATATTAAAATCACTCTTTACAAATTTGTTTAGGCGATGCTGGAAACTGCACATCTCCTGAGGCAGTGAAGAAAGTGAGACAGCAGATTGTTGAACATATTGACTTGTGGCTCTCACAATGTGATTACGATGGTAAGAAGCATTGCTAAAAGTTAACGAAACAGTGATGATAAGAAAATGTACTTCAATTAGATAAGGGGTTAGCTTAACATATGGGTATTTTGTTTTGCCTTACACTTCATTTTCTATCCAATTAACTGTACCTTACACTTCATTTTCTATCCAATTAACTGTATTTATGTTGTTTCAGTACAGTTTACTGCAGCTTTTCTATCCTGTTAGTAGCTACTTAATCCGGATTTCAGAAGCTATTTACTTGAATTCAGTTTTTTAGTTCCATATTGATCTGAATTTCCATATGCTCCTTTGGTACTTTATTAGTTGGCCGTGGGTTTTTAATCTTGACAGACTTCAAATAGAAAATATGATCGAGGACAACACTAGCTTTACATTATTTCCAGAATAAATTATATAATAAAGAATTATAAATTGTTCTTTGGCTTATAAGGCAAGCTTCATTTTATGCTCCCTTTTCTGATATGAGCATGATATATATATATAAAGATTTTTCTATTTAACAATTTGTTAGCCATTTGATCACAATTTTGTGAATAATTGCTCTTTTTTATCATCTATAAGTATGCGAATTTTGAATCATATAAGACAGTTTATGACATGAATAAAATTCTTATTGGACCTGGTAAAATGAAAGAATTTTTTCTATTTCAAAAGCTTCGGCAAAATACTATATATACTGCTTATAATTTTAGAAGGATTGACACATCACTAGCTAGATTAAGATGACTATTTTGTGGATTTGAAGAAGGATATCAAGAATCAGAAGATCACTATGCTTCTCTATCATTTGGTGTCACAAAAAAGATCTTTATGCATATGTTTTATTGTAAAATCATCCCTTCAGCAATTTTTTTTTTGTTTTAGTTTATCTCTGGTGTCTGAAACTTAATGGAAGATATCAAGCAATCTTAGATATCTCCATCCGAGTTTTTTTTCCACCTGCTATAATTTTTCTTTGGATTAACCACCAAATTTTATTTTTTTTTATTTACTTTTTTTAAAGTGTAACAACCAACTTTTATCTACCACAAATATGAGATAATCCTAATTGACCTTATCCTCCAAAATATATCATTAGGGCATGCATCTATCTTTGTATATCCAAAATCGAATGCTTTTAATTTTTTATCTCATATATGTTCTTAGGTAATAAAACTCTTTTAGGAAATGAGTAAAAGCTTAAAATAGTCCCTCGATAATTGATAAATATCCAATTTAATCCTAGAGTTTTGCATTGCCTTCCCTCAACTATTAGAAATTGTTGCCTTCCCTCAACTATTAGAAATTGAGACAATTTAGTCTCAAAGCCTAAACTAAGAGTTAAAGTTAACTCCAAAGTTAAATATAAAGGATATTTTAGGTATTGCAAGTGAATATGAGATTATATTGTTCTATTTTATCATTTAATAAATTATAGTATAGAGTTAATCTAGTATATAATAAGGGTTAATAAATAGTGAAAATTTTTATATTTTTTAAAGCAAATATGATAAAGAAGAGCAATATTATATTTTTTTAATTTCATTAACTACACTAGAATTCAAATATCCCAAACATTATTTATCAAACATAAAATTTTATTTGGAGATGGCTAGCATGTAATTTTTTTATTCAACCCTAAAAAAGTAAATGCTATTTTTTGGGTTCATCTAGAACACTGTTGGTTGGAATTGATTTTCATTGCTTAGATCACAACTAAATTTTATTGCAAAATCAAATCCCCAAAACCTAGTCTCATCTTTCCTAACTCTCTAAATCAAATAAAATGCTTTGTAAGTTCCTAAGATCTTCTTCACCTTATGTTCTTTTTTAGTAAATTTTTAAATCTCTTGTCAAATATCATAATCAATACTTTATAGTCAACACTTTCTTGAATTAGAATCATGCATCTTCAAATTAATTCGGTCTGTTCTTTAGAACAAGTTAGATTTGCTACATGTTTGTTCTACTATATCACTATTTTCTATGTGATTTTGAATTCTGATATTCAATTATTAAAATTCTTCGATTTTCCCATTTAGAATTTGAGCTTAAAAACTGTATGTCCCTCTACAATTAAAAGAATGATTGACATTCCTAATCTACTTTCCAATTAATTTAAATTTTTGTACAAATTTATTTGTCATAACAATATTGGTTTTTGTTACCATCATATTTCAGGAGATGATGATGCATCTGATTTCTTGGGGACAGCAAGGAGCATGGTTTTTTCTTCCTGAACTGGCTATTAACTATAAACTGTAGGTAAATCCTATATCATGCACAAATATCTTCTCGAAAAAGAGAAGCGAGTTTATGATTTTATGATATAATTATAATTTGCACGCATACTTCTCTATTTGAACATTGTTTATCAAATATTTAGTTATTTTTGTCCAGTGAGAAGTTTTAGCCTGTAGAGGCTGTGCTTAGAACAGTGACTAACTGTCTTTATCATAAACTTAGTTATGAAAATAATCTTTCCCAGTTTATGGGTAATATTATATTCAACAGTCCCCTCCAAGGCAAATTATTTGGTGCGGAGTCTGGACGTAGCTCTACGTTCTACGTCCGGACTCCAATTAAAGTTGTACACGTGTAATAGGGACACGTGGTGATTTAATTGGATTTTATTTTTTTAGATCATTTTATTTTTCGTCGAAGAGAAGCAATAACAATAGCATAGTAAAAGCGTAGTGAAAGCGCAAGGGTAGCAAAAGCGTAACAAAAGTGAAAATGCAGGAAAATAGCAACAAAAGCACAGTAAAAGCGCAGCAACAAAAGAGTAGCAAGTTACACGTTTTAAATTTCTAAAAAAATTTCCTTACGAAAAGCGCAGTAAATCTCCAAGTGTCCATATTACACGTGTACAAATTTAATTGAAGTTCGGATATAGTGCTACGTCTGGACTCCGCACCAAATAATTTGCCCTCTAAATCTAATGGTGAAGGCTTTGTCTACTGAATTTTGCACTAAATTTAAGCCTTGCTGCTATAGCAATCCATAGGCTTGAACAATGTTGTTGTGACTGTGAATCTTCATAGTTATAATGATACATACGCATGTATGTTTGGAGAATCTTGATCATTTAATACATTGTGGATAGTAGAGATTTAACAAAAGCAGCAATTTTGAAAAGAAAAATAAATTGAATCTTAGCCATTTATAATGGATTGAATTGCTGAGATTCTTCCACTGTATACCATGTTCATTATAGAAGATTTGAACCATGTAATTGTAGTGTTTCAAAATTTTATTTGTGGTCTTAATGGAGTAATTTATGAATTATTTTTTGCGATTGGGACGTAGATGAAGGTTTCGTTTGGTATAACTTTCTTGCTGCTTTTTAAAGCAGTTTCTTGTAAATAATGTATTAAAATTTTGATTTAAGAAATAATAAGAAAGTCATCTTAAACGAAGTTGAAATCTACATATAGATTCAAGTAATTTTACTGCAACTTTGTTATTGTAAATGAGGGAAGTGAGCTTCGCTTATGGAACAATTATTACGTCCTCCGATCGGATGCAGAGAAGCATCTGGTCGTAGGCAAAAAAACTCGGTACCGCGGTGTACCGAGTTTTTTGAAAAACTCGGTACACCTCGGTACCGCCTTCTTTTTGCTTAGGACTGGATGTTTCTTGCATCCGTTCAACCGAACAAAATAAAAGTTCTCGCTTATGGGATATGGAATACTAGAAGTCATCTTTTGTTTCAATAAAAATAATAATAGAATAGTATATTATTAAAAGAAAAATGTATTATAATATTATTTTTATTTCTAATAATAATAGTACATTACTATAAATCAATGTGAAAAAAAAATGTATTGTCACACTCATCTTAAAAATAAGTAAATAAAAAGAAAGCTGTTTCAAGCACAAACAAAATCATAAAATTGAAATGATTACGAAAGGAGATTTTACTGTTTGAATAATGCTTTATTAACATAAAACAAATATATATAACTCAACCTAATCTATTGGGTGAAAACTTAGACTATTGAAAGTTTTGAAATTTATATATTTGATGTAAATTTAAGTTTAATTCAGTCAAAAAATTAAAATAAAAAAAATTAGAGAAATATATGTTTTTTTAATGTGTGGCTACAAATAAGCAGGTTAAATGAGCAAAGTTGAGTTTGAGCTAGCTTGAGCTCAGCTCATTAGCTTAGAAAGGGTTCGAATTGGTCTCATTTGGTGAGCTCAAATTCGGTTCGCTTAAGCTTGATTCACGAGCTTGCCTCACCTGATCTCATTTGGTGAGTTCAAACTTGGTTCGCTTAGCTTGATTTACGAGCTTGCCTCACCAGTTGGAGAAGAGCAGTTGTGAAGATAAAGAATAAAATTATTGGGATAATATTTTTTTTTTAATAATTAATAAACCTTTTTTAAATAATATCAACAGGTGACAGCCTTCCCCAAAAAGAAGCAACTGGCAGCGTAAATGCATTAATGTTTTGCATTTTTTAGCTGCATCTAGCAATTTTTTTTTAATATTAATCTAAACGAGTTTAGCTCCCGAGATTGAAAAGTAGAATCTCATCAAGCTCAAATTTAAGCTCATTTGATATTCAAACAAGAGCTCGAAGTTCGATAAACTCGACTTATAAGCTTATTATCAAGTCAAGCTCGATCCCGCTCGACGTACTTACACTTATAAGTGTTATTATCTCTGAGGAATGTACTAACCTCGCATTTTTTATGGATATTGAAACATTTGAAAACAAAAAAAATCATTTTTGCAGAGATAACTAAGGAAAATGCACATGATGCATAATAAAGATATAAAATTTTTATGTAATTCATAAAAAAATGAGTAAAATCCTACATATTAATAATAAAGAAAAATGTTCACTACTAAGTAGTCGCAAAATAATATAAGAAAAATGAAAAAATAAATAAATAAAAATAACTCTTGTGCTTTTTTTTTTTTTTTTTTTTTTTGAACTCTTGTGCAACATAAATCCATATAATCTCATCACAAGGAAAGCCTAAAATGTATTAAAATCAAATAAGTAGAAATTTCTTTTAATACCTTATAAGAATACAAAAAACACGTATAAATAATAAACACAAAGATCTAAATAATACAGTACAATATTAGAAGATCATTTGAAGTTGCTCAAATATTAGGAAGATCACTTGAATTTGCTCCAATAAATACACAAAGTATAACAAGGAAAAAAAAAAAACAAACAAAACAATATTAGAAGATCAAATTTGATGCGCATTTTCCATCTCAACATATTGAAAAACAGGAAAATCACTTGAATTTGCTCTAATATCATGGTCATAATAACATAAAACAACAATCCCATTACTCTTGTAGAAACTCACAGCACCTCAAGGCTTCAAAGAAAAGATGACATACACTACATCAAATTTGAAGCAAATAGACTAACAGTATTTAACCATCACTACACACATTCCTTCATGAGAGGCGGAGTCCGAACGCAGAAAATCGTGATTTTGTGACTGTGAACAGTAAAAGCGCAGTTATTGTTCACCACTGCATTTTGTTGTGCATTTTATGTTCAGACACAAAACCGAACGGTTCTCTGCACCCGGACTCCACACGTAATAATCTCTCTTCCTTCAGAAAGGCTTCTATAAGAGTAACTTTGTCTGTTCTCATTTACTGTAGTTCTACTTCGGCAGCAATGTTATGAAAATACGCATAGTAGCACAGTTATAGGGAAAAATAAATAAATGGAAAAGCACAACAAGATCAAAAGATCCATTCTGATGTACATTTGTCATTGCTACAGTAGAAACAGGAAATGACTTGAATTGGCTACTCAGCCTCATTTCAAGCCCAGAAACTAATTATGATTCTTCTAATAATACAAAACCATCTCCCTTTCCACCTGCTCAAAATCACAGCACCTCAAGGCTTGAAAAAACAGATAGCATATGCCCAACAACACTACAGTGATTATAAACTTGGCCTTCACATGATCATAATTGAACTGAACTATTTAAGATAAGTAGAAGATACCCACAGAAGCACATAGCTTATTAACGATGTAGTCACTTCCAGACTCCTTGGGCCTTTCAGAAGAGGCGGCATCACAGAAACCATGAGAAAGGTGCCCAACAGCCATGAGAAAAAGAAAGCCCCAATCCTAGAATATAGCAAAATCATAAAATTAAGAAGTTTATCATTATAATATAGCAGAATGATGAATGCATATAAGATGAAAAATTCAGGTACATATTTTCACAAATAACGCTTATAAGATAACTAAGCATGCAGTGGCATAATCAGAAATTTTCCTTAATATAGGAGCATAAAGTTTTTAAGAATGCTATTAATAATTTCAATAAATATCTGTAATTCTTAAATCTAAACTTTAGAGGAGGCACAAATTAAATATTTTTTAATTATATTTGTATAAAAATATATAATATACATAACATCTTAAATTTCATATAAACATTTCAAGGCTTTACACGAACCGGGAACAAGAAAGCCCTATGCTGTAGTTCCACAACTGTCCACAATGTACCAAGATTATATAGAGATCCCTGGAAGTTTTATGAGAATGTAATATTTGGCAGCTAAAGCTGGACACCAACAAGTTGAAGAAAAGGGAAAACACTGATTTTGTTTAACTAGCATTAAGTCCTAAATGTTTTTTTCCTAGAGAAGCTGATCTGACTTTAATTGATACAAATTCACATAATTCAATCACCACATAATAGGCTAAGTTTCATAATTTTAATCATAGTTTAAAATTGCGCAATATGAGGCTCGCCTTGAGGCCCGCCTTTGCGCAAATCCAGTGAAAAGCGCCTTGAGGCTTACGCCTCAAGTTTTTTTTATGAGGCTTGTACCTCAACTTGGTTGAGCCCGCCTTAATGCGCGCCTCGCCTCACTGTTGTGAGGCTTACACCTCACCCGATATATATTAAAACTTACATAAATCCTGAAGTAAAGCCGCGAGCAAATCACACTTCGTGTACCCCCTATTCGCTGCAACTTCCTCTCAACTTCCTTAACCTCTAACCCGTCGCCATTTTTTAACATATTATTTGAGTATTATATAAAAATTTACTTTTAACATTTATTTGCACTTAACACAATTTTTTTATTATGAGGCTCACGCCTCAAAATGCCTTGAGGCTTACACCTCTCCTTATAAACAAAAAATGCCTCAATACCTAATTGTGCATTTTTAAACATGGTGATGACAATGCTGATGACTTATGAGTTCTTATGTGATATGTCATTGCTATTTATTTTTGGAATTATATGTCAATGAAAAGATTATTGTGATTTAGGAAAGATGGAGTTTGAGTTGAACTATATTTCATGTTGTCTTATTATTGAGATATTTTGATTTCACTTCATATCTTGTGCATTTTTATGTTTTATATATTATTTAATCATTAGTATATACAAAATTTATCATTTTATATTTACGCAATTTTTTTATTTTGAGGCTTACGCCTCAAAACGCCTTGAGGCTTACGCCTCGCCTCACGAACAAAAAACGCCTCAATACCCGATTACGCAATTTTAAACATTGATTTTAATATGACCTGAAGGGCGGCTGTGTACACCTGATGTTCTGTATAGAAATAAAAATGCTGACTTCCTGATCTAACGGTCATGGGCAATATAACTAGCAACTCTCTTCCTCTCATTTAAACTTCAAATCACGATAACAAACAGTGCAAAAATCCATGTTTATCAGACAACAACCATACTTCTAGCTCACGTGCAAGTTATGGCATCTACAGGACTGAACAGAGGCGAAACTTCCACCTCCTGGCTAAAATCCAAAAGAGTTTAGATCTGTTTAGATATTTCTTAGGTTTTTGGTTTACCTAGGTTATGGCTCTAGCAAAATTTTAGATCGTTTTTGGGCTAGAGATTTGGGAGAGATAGATCCTCCACTCGAATAGAGAATCAATTGTATCTTAGTATTTTTCCATTTCTATTTCATCAAATAATACAAACTATCTACTGCTTTCCGGGTTTTGTGTGGATTTTTGTGGAGAGTTCTCATGGTGTTTTCCAAAGATTGCTAGGAAATTCTTGAGATCTTCAATTATTTCCAATCAAATTGGTATTAGATCAATTTCTTAGGCGGAAATAGAAGTCTTCATCGCTGAATTTTGCTAAGTTTTGTATCTGATCTTGTTGTTTTTTGCTGATTGGAGGCCAGAATTCGCGTCAAACTTGTTGTTCTTTGCTATTAGAGCCTAAATACAGGTTCTCATGGCAGGAAGAAAGGTAGAAGTGTTAGAAGGGGAGATCGGGCAATTGAAAACTGAAATTTCATATCTCCACACTTAACTTTCAGATGTCAAAAGTCAAATATCAGCCATCCAAGATGGATGAAAATTTTTCCAACCTGGGGGAGAAGTTGAAGAAGTTGCTCGAGGGTCAATCCAAAACGGCATGGTCAAAGGTGACAACCTAGAAAGCGGGGAAAACTCTAATCCAATAATGCAAAGGGAAGATCAGGAGGTGGAGACTCGAAAGAGAGAAAGAGAATACCTCCATGAGGAGGTAGGCAAGAACGAAGGGGTGCTGAATTTGAGAGGAAAGGGGCGGATTTTGAAAGGGAAAGAGGAAATTAAATAAAACCGAAGGGGGCTGAATTTAAAAGGAGGGGTTTATTATGATCCAAGGCATGATAAATTTGAAAGGAGGTAGGAATTTGATGAAAGGTTTTGGTATGAGCGTAGAAGGGATGACTGAGCTACTTGGGGAGAACCAACCCCTTGAGGAATGAGAAATTATGGAGGGAACTGAGGGAACGGAAAGAGATCCGAGAGGAAACTAAAGATGTCAATTTTTGAGGAGGGGATGCGCACGGGTGGATGTACAAGGTTAAAAGATATTTCACCGTTAATGGGTTGACAGATGAGGAGACAATGATGGCAGCTAGCCTATGCTTGGAAAGGAAGGCTTTGGCTTGATACCAATGGAGAGAAATGCGACAACCCATACGGAGTTGGAGGGAATTCAAGGATTGTTTGGTAGAACGTTTCTGAACCAACAAGGGAGGAGACTTCAACGAGCCATCCTTCGCCTTGACACAGGATGGTTCAATGGTAAAGTACCATGAGAGGTTCGAGTACCTTGCTAGCCAATTGGACCGCCTTTCTGAGTAGTGTTAGAGGGGGGTTTCATGAAGGGACTGACACTAGAGATTCGGGCCGCGATTAGAGTAATGAGGCATCGTGACTTGGGAGAGGCTATGGAGTTACCTCAATTGGTGGAGGATCAGAGGCACTTGAAGAGAGAAATAAGAGGCAGCAGCTCAGGAGGCTCATACAAGATGACCACCACCTTATTGATATCCAAGGAGTCAACACCAGATACTCCTCGGGAGACTTCAAAGGAAAATACTGCAGGAGGAAGACCTAGGGACAACATCAAGAAGCTCACAGAAATGAAATTACAGGAGAAGAGGGTAACAGGCTCTGTTTCAGATGTGATAAGAGGTATACATCGAGGCATAGATGTAAGGACCGAACGTTTTAGGTTCTTACTGTTTGTGATGAGGGAAAAGAAGAGGGTGTCATATTTCCACCTTGTGAATAAAGTGGGTCTTTAGGAAGGGAGTATTATTAGACCAGTCTATTGGACCGGTCCAGCCAGTCAAGATAGAACTGGCTCATGCGTAACAGAGGTGGAACTCCTCCGCCTCCTGTACGAGCCGCACAAACTGCCCATCCAAAATAGTAGATTAGGAAGGTTTTGGAAGAAGTTTAGAAGGGAAATTTGAATGTAGGGACTGTTTACAGATTTCCTTTTGAATTGTATGCATTAAATAGTTTGTTTTCTTAGGGTTAGAGCATCTTGAATTTGGCTGAAATTTGAGATCCCATAGGTTTTTGGGCTCTAGAGGCATCTAGAGATTTGGGAGATAGATCCGCCTCTCGAAAAGAGGATCAATTGTAATTCATCAAATAATACAAATTATCTACTGTTTTCCAGATTTTGTGGAGAATCCTCGCTATTTTCAAAAGATTGCTTGAAAATTCTTGAGAACTTCCAAGTGTTTCCTATCAGAATCCTTCTCCATCAATAAAAGCTTAGTGTTGTATTGTAGCTAATTAGCTAATTCTAAAGAGTGAAGCTTCTCAAAACAATTGATCTTATGCTTAAAAATACCAAAATAAATAACGAATAATTTTCTTTGTTCTCACGCAAAGAATGCAGTTAAATGGGTGAGTCATATGGGGGTCGGTTGGTGTGAATCAAAATGGGTTTAAAAAATTAAAAGTACTATTTCAATTCTAAATAAGTAATGTTTCTTCTAACATTGCTAGGTTTTGAATTCTATACGCCAACTTACAATTGCTTCTCACTCCCTTTCATCATCTGAGTCAATTCTCGACTAAATTATTATCCATATTTGCTGCTTGCACACTTCCACTAATACAATTACGGGCACTTCATCTATTTTAAAAACATATATCGATCCTAACATTCCCAATTCTTAAACATTTGATTTCATATTTTTACATTTAACTTGACATTGGTCAAATATCCTCAATATGCTCTTTCAAACAAAACCAAAATACAATACAGTTCCAAGTTCCAATGCATAAAAAGAGCATACCTAATGCAGGTTTTGTGGTGGATTGATGCCTGTAGTTTTACCCCTATGTACATACGCAAAGATATTCTTCCATGAGTCAAGCTTGGGACCTCCAAATCACTCTGGAAGTATCTTAACCACTACCTCATGGCCTTTCCAAATTCCAATGCATAACGCAATCATATGGAGGTCATGCATTTAGACAACTGAATTAAATTAAGTCAACATGTGACTGGTGTACAAACCTATAAAACATCAAGCCTTTATAACACTACGCGGGGTCGGCAACATGAATCATTTTTCTCCATTGTGTGCAATTAAGAGTCAAATTCTCATTTAGATCTAATAAAGAAACGTCATTTCTAATATTTTCTAACCAAATCTTTGTAGGTTTACCTCTTCCTTTCTTAACATAGGTTAAATCTAATACATCTACTCTCCTAACCAGGTCATTGGAAGGCCGCCGTTTTATGAGACCAAACCATCTAAGGCGACTCACTCTAATATTATTTTCCATTGAAGCTACTCCAACATTTTCATGTATATGCTCATTTCGTATCATGTCACTAAGAGTAAAGCCACTCATCCACCTAAGCATCCTCATCTCTACAAAACTTAACTTAATATTATGCTTCTCTTTTAATGGCCAACATTCTGCGCCATACAGCATTGCAGGTCTAACCACCATTTTATATAATTTTCCTTTAAATATGAGTGGTGCTTTTCTATCACATAACAAGCCCGATACATTCCTCCACTTCATCCATCCAACATGTGACTGGTGTATAATAAATAAAATCTGGAATAGAGATGCTGCAATGAAATATTTTTGCTACTTCATAACAAAGAGATTACATTTATTGCAATTAAAAGACAGAATACTGAACGAATAAGCGACATACCCATATAAGCAAGCTTTAATTCGGCTCCTAAGCCTTTCATGTATGAAATATATGGATAATATAAAAGAAATGGCTACTTGAAGTGTAGGCCCTTCTTCTGTGGGAAATAGAACAGTCAATACTCCAAGTACGATAAATGCAATGCTTGTCTTTAGAATGATGCTTGTTGCTGGTGTCTGAAACCTGTTAGTTATAGCCTTGACATATCGTGACTGAGTAACTTCCCTTACTTTTTTCTTAATGTTAATCTTAGGATTTTTCCTATCATAAAAGCTCTGCATAATTATTTTATCATGAGCTGATTCAATTGCATCAACACTTGGTTTGTGTCCAGCATATTTGTTAATCAGAAAGTTCCTTGCTGCCTGAATCTCCTCTTCAGAAGCCTCTTTGCTGATACCAAGCCGTTTATATGGATCTTTAATGCGAATCCTTGGGAAGACGCCTGATCAATGGTTGTTGAAGGTAAAAAATGATCAAAGCTCAGTCATTGAAAGGTCAAATGTTTTAAGAAAAGGAGCTGTAGGCATGGAATTAATAAACTATAAGTGAATACTCATGTTATTCAACTGCCAATTTTGGTGAAGCAAATTATATGCCTTTTCAAAGCAAAATAAATGAAAAACAGATTTTTGAGGTTCTCATGCGTATGCCAATAAAGGTTCGAAAATTATGTACATCTAGCATATAATTGTTGAAGAAACAAGAATGTTGTTGAGTTGGGGGATTTCAACCAGCAACCTTCTTGATAAGAGATTGTTGTACTTGGTATATATTTGTTTGAGGGTATCTATTTGTTCAAATGACCAACCAGCAACCTTCTTGATAAGAGATTGTTGTACTTGGTATATATTTGTTTGAGTGTATCTATTTGTTCAAATGACCGTGTGGTATACTTAAAAGCTTATAGCCATGAACCAGATAATGAAAATGACAACCTATTAGAGAAAAAACTTTACTATGTCTTTCCGTGAGAGTGAGTTCATGTCACGGTAGGCATATATTTAGTGTACTGCCGTCGATAAATGAATATCTCAGCATGCATCAAAAAGCATAGAAATCTCATCATGTTTCAACCAATTCTATTTGGATTGAATTTTAGAATTGATAGCCACAGCTATAGTAAAAAGAAGAATCCGTTGCCTTAGAACTCATTTAAACTGGATAAATAGTTCACAACCCTATTTTTAAGTAACGACTTCCACTATGTCAATTGTACATCCAGATGTCACACACATATGTTAGGACTAGTTGGTCAAATTAAAGGAACCAATCTACTGAAGCCGCCAAGTTAATACAGAACTCTAGGGTGAACTCACATAGTCATTGTGAATTCGTCAGATTCACTTTGAACCCACCATAGTCAAATTAAACTCACCAAAATCATAGTGAATTCACCCTTAAGTTGCCACAATTACAACAAATTTGACTTGAGAAGCCAATTAGAGCTATTCATTTAAAGATACTCAAGCTAAGTCATCCCAACTCTATTTGAAGTTGTTGAAGCCTCCTACCAAAGCAATTCACCAATAAGAGTACTCGCCCGGATCTAATACAACAACATCATCATCATCATCATCAAGCCTTTATCCTACTACGTGGGTCGGCTACATGAATCAATCTTCTCTATTGTGTCATGTTAAGATTCAAATTCTCATTTAAATCTAATAAAACAATTTATTTATAATATTTTCTAAACAAATCTTTTTAGGTTTGTATCTACCTTTCTTAATATAAGCCAAATCTAATACATCTACTCTCATAACCAGGTCATCAAAAAGTTGACATTTTATGTGCTCCAAACCATCTAAGTCTCTCCCTAATCTTATCTACCACTAGAGCTACTCCAACCTTTTCACGTAACTAAATTTCACATTTCATTTCTAAAAGTGAAGCCACTCAGCCACCTAAGCATCCTCATCTCACCCAAATCTAATCACCAAGTACAAAACCTCAAGGCTATTCATCTAATGCTATCTATGAGAACTGTCGTACAATAGTTCCACCGCAAGGCTAGTCAAAGCAAGAAACAATTTATCTATTAAATTCATAATGTATTTTCTATGTTTTTAGCTACCTAGTTTGTCTTACTCAAAGCAAGTAGTTGAATCTTATTTCATGTAGTTATTCTTGTAGCACTAAACCTTAAACCAAGCATATAGAAGGTCAAAAATGAGTATGACACTAGATCTTTGGTACTTGTAATATGTACTTTTAACAATCTAATGAACTCCCCATAGCTTCTCTCTAGATTCCCTAGATTCACTCTTTATCTACCTAATGTTTCTCTTTTATTGTTGTGCATTATTGTCACTAAGATTCAGGGGTCAATATGGACAAATTTGGATCCAGCATCTTAAAAGGTGTTGTGAGTGTGGATTGATACCACGGACCAAAAATCAAGCATTGGAGAAATAAAATAGAGAAAAATATTAGACATTAAAAATCAAATCTCTATTACTAACAAATAACTTGTCCAAGGAATTCAGCAAACTCGAGAAACTCATTCTTGGAATTTGGCAAATCCTTGAGAAACTCATTATTGGAATTCAGCAAGAACTCAGAGAACTCATCCCTCCATATTTAACTCATCCAAGAATTAAATTCATCTAAGGGAATATTCAACTCATCAAGATTTGAATTCATCCTAGAGAGTTAAACTCATCCATGATTTGAAATCAACTAAATAAGAGTTTAAGTTATCCAAGAATTAAAATCATTCAAAAGAGATACAACTTGTCCAAATTTTGAAGTCATCAGAGAGTTTAACTCATCTAAAAAAGAGTTCAATATATCCAAGAAATGAAGTCATCCAAAGAAGAGTTCAACTCATTTTAAAATTAAAGTCATCCAAAAGGGAGTTCAACTCATGTAAAAATTTTAGTCATCTAAGAGAGAGTTTAACTCATCCAAGATTTGAAGTCATCTAAGGGAGAGTTTAACTCATTCAAGAATTGAAGTTTTTCAAAGGAGAGTTCAACTCATCCAACATTTGAAGTCATCTAGGAGAGAGTTCAATTCATCCAATAAAGAGTTCAACTCGACAAGGTGAAACTCAAGGAATTTTATGAACTCGTTATTCTACCAAAAAGACTTTTTTTTTCATTAAAAACTAAAAAATAATAAAAGGAAAAGGATGTATTAGAAAAATTATCAAAAAGTTAGATTTAAAAATAAAAGGGAAATTAAAGAATCAGTTTTCAAACTTCAAGTTAGAGAGTTGACATATTTTTGACTTAAATCAATATTAGAGATACTTATGTTCTAAATTAGTACTCAATTAATGAGGTAAAAGATAGACAAACTTACATTTGGTATCAGAGCGATATCGGATTAAAGTTAAATTTAAAGGTTGCAAGATTAGGCTCTACATAAGAGCTAAGGCCCAACATATATCAACAGCATGTGCTTAACAAAATCACATTTTATGCTTGATTCTAAGTTTGAGTTTTACTATAAGAAGAAAGAGAACTAATGAACTTGAGAAAGTAGAAATTTCTATAATCTTTTGGATTAATTCTACTTATTTAACAAATATTTAATTTCTTATTTTGAACCAAAATTCATTTTTTTAGTATTCAAGACTAAGTCGGGTAAATTCAAATCATCCAACTTGGCCAAAATCAGGCATTTGCAAATAAGTCCTTTTGTATCCTTTAAGCACAAAGTCAATCCACAAATCACATCATTTTTTTTATGTGATAGCTTCTCAGGATAATAAATTTCAATTACCTTATTCTTCATTTATTAATAAAAAAAATATGCAACTTCCTTTTTCTTTTTTCTTTTTTGCAAGTTATTTATTAATCTACAAGAGAATCATGAAACTAAATGTACATCCAAATGTCACACAGATCAACATCATGACTAATCTATCGAATTAAAGAAACCAAGCTATTGAAGTTGCCCAACTAATAAAGACACCATGTTCATATTGAACTCTTTAGAGTCATCATAAATTAGCCAATCATTGTAAAGTCACCAAAATCATAGTTAATTTCCACTAAGTTGCCAAAATTACAGCAAACTTTGCTTGCAAATCCGATTAAGAGGAATTTATTCAAGGATGCTCTAGCAAAGTCACCCCAACTCCATTTAAGCTTGTCAAAGCTTCCTACCAAAGCAAATCAACAATAACAACACGTCCAAAGCTAGTTACAAAAAACAATATTTCAAGGCTACTCATCTAATGCTATCTTTCTCAGCTAAGTCATCCAAGAGTTCCTGATGTACAACAACAACAACAACATCAAGCCTTTATCCCACTACGTGGGGTCGGCTACATGAATCCTTTTTCTCCATTGTGTCCTATTAAAAGTCAAATTCTCGTTTAAATCTAATAAAGAAAGGTCATTCCTAATATTTTCTAACCAAGTCTTTTTAGGTCTACCCCTACCTTTCTTAACATAAGTCAAATCTAATACCTCTACTCTCCTAACCGGTCATCGCAAGGCCGCCGTTTTATGTGACCAAACCATCTAAGGCGACTTTCTCTAATCTTATCTTCTACTGAAGCTACTCCAACCTTTTCACGTATATGCTCATTTTGTATCCTATCTCTAAGGGTAAAGCCACTCATCACCTGAGCATCCTCATCCAAGAGTTCCTGATGTAGAGCGAAAAAAAAAACGGCTTTGCTAGGGAGAGGACCACCTCTCCAAAATCTGAAGGAAATTCGGACTTCTTTGCCCAAAACCTGAAAAGAATCTCAGATTTTCTCTTGGGAGGAGAGAGGTTTCAAGCTCCACACCTCTTCTCTTAAATTCTGAAAACAGCCTCAGATTTCCACCAAAAAATTAAAAAAAAAAAACTTGAGAGGAAATTCTCAGATTTTTCTCTTGAGAAAATAGGGGTAGGGGAAGGAAGAGTTTGGTTGAAAACTTAAGGGAGGATCTAAGGCTAATTGGGAAGAACGGCAACCCAAGGTGAAGCCTTGGGAAAATTCGGCCTGCTGTGTGGGTGGAGTTTGGAGAGGATTTAATGGAAGAAAATTAATGTGAGAGGCTTGGGAAAATTCGGCCAGCAGCAGCAGATTTGCTCTTCAAATCTTCCCAAAAATGAGCATTGTCCCGTGGACAGATTTTGGGAATTTTCATTAAAGGGAGGCGGTAAACTGGGAGGGAAATAGGGAAATATTTCCTAATGTTTATTCTCAGATTTTGGAAACCAATTAAAGGGGTTGGCTTTAAAAGTTTCAGCTAACAAGAGGTGGAGTTATTTCTAAATAGAGATATTAGGAATTAGGAAGAGTTTCCTAATCCAAGCCTAAGAGTGATGGATGTTGACGTACTTTTTCGCATCGAGTCCGATTGTGAGGGGCATCGAATGTGGTGTTTTAATGCTCTTAGATCGATTCGATTTTAAAATCGTCAAGATGAATTTAGACTTCAAATCGAACCCCGATTTAATTAAATTATGAAAGTGAGGCAAAAATTAATTTTGAATTTAAATCAAATTGATTTCAATAAAGCAATTTCCAAAAATAAATCGAACACCGTCGAGCGTTGTCGAGTTCAATTCGACGCATTTCGACACAATTCGGCGTCGATTCAAGTTTAATTTCGTAAAATTAACTTGATCGGACCCACTCGGACCCAAATCGACCCAAATCGATTTGAATCGAGTCCAATTTGGGCTAAATCAAATAGCCAAACCTGAAATTGTAATCAACGGCTAAGATTTGTTTGATTTTCAAATTATGCGGCCGTTAATTACTCGTCAAACTTGGATTCCCGCGGGCGGCTACCGCAGAGAGAGATCGCGGATCTCTTATCTCCTGCGGCAGAAGTCCCATTCAGCGGCGAATGCTCGAGTAGGGATGGGCGTCTCCATCCCATAAGCAACGGAAGATCAAAAGGGAGCAGCATTCAGCTCTCACGCGTTTTTTCTTTTCTTCTGTCCCGACATACACAGAGAGAACGAGTGAGAGAGAACGGGAGCAGGAGTACCAGGCGAAGCTCCCATTCGCGCCAGAGCCCTCGTTCGCGCGATTTTCAGCCCGCTCGCGCCTCCTCTCGCGCGGAAACAAGTCCCGACACCATCTGGACCTTCGACCGAGCTTCCCAGGATTTCTTTCCTCCTCCACCCGCTGAATCTCTTAAAGTCGCGGACTCCTGTACGTGAGCTCGTCCGACCCAGAGCTACCGACTTCATCCAAGTCGGGATTTGTGTTTCTTTCTTTCCGAATGGAGGCTTCTACCTTTCCTTCTTCAACTCTGGAAAGTTCGTAGTGGTCGAGAAAGCTGTGGGAAACCTCTAATCAGCAAAAGGACGCTTCCACTCTCCTCCTTCTTCGTCTCCGGCGACCTCGAGGCGAGTTAGAAGCTGTTTGAAGTTTCCAAACAGCAAAAGAAGGCTCCTAAACCTCCCAAACAGCAGTTTGGAGCCTTCGAATCATCTTGGACAGCAGCGGCGACTTCTGGAACTTCTTGGACAGCAGCTAGAACTTGGAGCGGAGCTTGGACAGCAGCTTGGACAGAAAATCGGAGCGCTAGGACAAACCGGGGAAGGTATACCTTTGAAACTTAGGCAAAACCTTAAGGCTCCCTAGCCAATGCAACGTGGTTGACGATCCCAAGCCTTAGGTCCTTAGAAACTTTAATTTTTGGTCCCCGAAAACCCATTCGTCGGCTGTCCACTTCGCAAAGATTATGGAAATTTGGTGATTTCCATTGGTTGACTCTTATGTGAGAGTCCGGAGAGGATTTTGACGCGTGTAGAGGTGTTGGGTTGTTATCCAACACCTCTCAAATGTATGTTATGCGTCATATTAAGCTTAGCACCTTTGTCTACATTCAAACCTTAGGGCATGTTACTTTTCGTAGCTAAACATAGTAGATAGCTCACATCTTTTCCCAAGTCTCACATTGTGTACATGTACTTTTTCAACATTAGTGTCGTGACGAAATAGATATATGATTTAGGAATTTTTGTGGAGCTTGTAGGGTTGTCATAAGCTTTGCAACATATCCAAAATATTTGTGATGACTTGTTGTAGGATCTAGTGCGAGTCTCAAAGATTCACTACGAAAATCCTAGAGCAAGTGTTTTTTTTGATCAAACTCGCCTTTGGATGCGTTGTATGGTTTGTGATAGAAAAGTTGATGGCTAATCATTTTGTTACGCAAATATTCCAAAGTTTGGAAACTCATTTTAATGTTTTTAATGGGTCAAATCATGCCAAAAGTGATTTGATCCCTTAAAGGCTTTAAGATATATGTTTCCCTACTAAATCATGATTCAAGCCATATGTTATTTATTTCTTGCTTAGATTAGCGAGTATATTAATTTGCAAATTTTTCATAAATGTGCTCATTTAATCCTAAGTATTGGTAAGTCTGATATGGAGCATTTCATGGACCCCAAAGGCCCATGATCTTTGCTCCATCACACCAAGGGATTACTTAAGCTCATTTTTCCTAATTTGCAAGATAATATGGTTAGATGCAAACTCTCAAATGTCCAAATCATATCAAGGTTCGGTTTAGGGAAAACCACTTTCTTGTAGACTTTGGATAATGTCATAGGTCGTCTTCCAAATTCAAGTTGTAAGACCTTTTCCCCTTACCCAAATCATGCCAAAATTAATTTGGAAACCATTTCGATGTATTGGAAGCTCTCTAGTAGTCTTCCCTTCCTCGTGTATGACAATTTGGAGCACCTCAAAGCTTCATGTTTCCATTGCATGAACGATCTTAACTTAGGATTCCAAAAGACTCCTAGGTTCAAATCTCCATGCTTGTAGATACAAAATTTATAAGCATTCATCCTTCTCTCTTATGCATGGTGATTAGAACCTTCTCAAGGTTCTAAATACATATAATTGCATGACTTTTGGATGCTCCCTCAAGGCTCCAAAAGTTAGATTATGTGAATCATAGCTCTACCCTAGGAGCTACGAACCATCACATGTCTACTTTTAGGTCTCTCCTAGATGTCGCCAAAACGGATCTTTAGGATTTTCCTAGAAACTTCCAAATTCCCAAAATCATATCAAATTTGATTTGGGAAAACCTCCCAACACATTAGGAAGTTAGCCTTCCCTCTTTCAAGCAAATCCAAAACATTTGTAGGAGAGTGGGAAGTTCTCTTCCTTATGTACATGTCCCTCATACTTAGTAGTTGGGGTGTTCTCTAAATCCCAATTATTAGTGCGTGAATCAAGGTTTTAAGAAAACAAATCCTAAGCCTCTCTCCCTTTTCCATTTGCTAACAACACAAAGTTAGCAAATAAACGTTTCTCCCTTCATAAATGATGATTTGGAATTCTCTAAAATTCCAACATATCATTATATGAAAATCTTATAACTTGGAACCAATTTCTAAGTTCTCTCACCTAGTTTGTTGAAGCACCTAATCAACGAACAATTCATTCATGTGTTGTATTTAGAGACTATTCAAGGCTCTAAATGCTCCTCCTACACATGAATCTTTGTAGTTTGGGACCAAACTCTAAACTATCAACCCTTGTGTTGGAACATAAAACCAACCAATCTTCTTTTTCCCTTCATTTGTTAAATCATAAAATTGTCAAATGAATACTCCTCTCCCTCATGTATGATAATTTGGAGTCTCTAAAGACTCCAATCAAACATCATTACATGGTGGTCAAATCTTAGAAACAAATTCTAAGTTATTCACCTCTTGTTTGTTGAAATAAGATCAACAAACAATTTTCCTCTCCTTTTATGCATGACGCTTGAAGCATTTTCAAAGCTTCAAATACCTCATTGCGTGTCTCCTAGTCTATCTTAGGAGTTTTCACCCATTTTCGTCATTTGTGATGTTATGGATTCCTCTAGATCCTAAACCACATCATGCCTTAAACTCTTGAGCTTAGAGGTGAAACTTTAAGTTTCTCCCTTTTGTTGGAACATAAAAAAAACCAACATTTCTTTCTCATACAAGATATTTTTAAGGCTCCTCAAGCCTTTAAGCGTATCATTGCATGAATCCTTTAACTCTAGGATCAATCCTAAGTTATTTCCTCTTCTTTGTTTGTTGAAGTGCAAAATTAACAAACAAATGCCACTTCTCCCTCCATGTCTAATAGTTTGAAGCTTTTCCTAAACTTCTACTTACTATCACATGGGGTTGTTGAACTTAGAACCAAACTATAAGTTCTTCCTCTCAATTGTTTGAACCTAAGTTTAACAATTGAACATCCCGCTTAGGCTTAGGACCTAAATCCTATCCTTTCTTCCCCATTCACTTAACCCAAAGTTAAGTGAATGATCACCCCTCTTTGAATAACAAATATTCAAAGGTCTTCCATGAATTTTGTAACTTTCTAAAAGTTACATTTTCTTCCTTCAATCCTTAAGTTGTAGGAGATCTATCAAATCATTTATTCATTGGAACACCAAACCAATGAATACTCTTTTGGACATAGGATTCAAATCTTAGTCTTCTTCATTTGCTTAGGCATTAATTAAGCAAATGAACACTCCTCCTTGAACACCCAATGTCCAAGGAATCTCCTCAACATGTAAATCCAAAATTTGCTTGTTGTTTCTCTTCTCTACAACCTAAGAAGTTGTAAGAAAACCTCTCTTTCTCCTAAAACAAAAAAAAATTAGGAGAATGTACACGTCCCTTTGAACACCACATGTTCAAAGAATGTTCTTGAACTTGCAACTCATAAGTTGCATTTCCTTTCTTCTTTCCTACAAATAATGATTGTAGGAGAGTATTTAAATCCGTATTCATGCTCCCAAAACCCAAGTTGGGAGGATGAATCCCCTCTTTGGACACCAAGCGTTCAAAGAGATTACCCCAATTTGCAACCTCTAAGTTGCATTTTGGGCTACTTCTTTTCCTACAATTCTATTGTAGGAAATCTCTCATTTCTCATTCATTTGCTTAGCCTCAAATTAGGTAAATAAATATGTTCCTTTAAACATCAAAAGTTTAAGGAACATTTATGGATTTGCAACCTACAAGATTGCATGTTCCCTCTCTTATTTTTTCTACAATTCAAAAGTTGTAGGAATTCTCCCTGTTCCATTGACTCAAATTGGGTGAGTGGACGTCCCCTTCTTTGAATGCCAAATGTTCAAAGAAAGTCTCCCACTTTGCAACCTTCAAGTTGCATTTCCTTTCATCTTTCCTATAAGTCAAAGATTGTAGGAAAGCATCCAAGTTCATCTTCTTACTCTCATTCTTCTAACTCAAATTAGAAGAGTGTATTTCCTTCTTTGAATAACTAAATGTTCAAAGGATTTTCAAGAGTTTGCAATTCCCAATTTGCATCTCATTCTTCTCTATCCCTCCAACCTAAATTGGAAGGATGAATTCCCTTCTTTGAATGCTAAATATTCAAGGAAGATCTTGCACTTTGCAACCTCCAAGTTGCATTTCTCAATTTCTTCTCTACAAACCAAATTTGTAGAGAAATTCTCTTTCTTCCTACAACTCAAGAGTTGTAAGAAAATCTCATTCACTCAACCCATATTGAGTGAATTAGACACATGAAGGTCTCTTATTTGTTGGATCAAAACCAACAAGTAATTCAATCAAAAATCATTTATTTGTTGAACCAAATTCAACAAATAATTCCATATCAAGCTAAGGAGAATCCTCCCAACACTTAGCCCAAAAGCTATGTATTGGATTCTCTTTCTTTCCTTTCTTTAGCCTCAAAGCTAAAAGAATTCTTTCTCCTAGCTCCAAAAGTTAGGAAAAGAATTCCTCCAACATCAAGCTCAAAAAGCCACATGTTGGACACTCCTTTCTTAGACCCAAACTCTAGAAGGACTTTTAGTGTGACATACCACACAAGCCTCACACACTTAGGTGCACAGCCCCTTAGGCATGCTAGGATTAGGATTTTTCTTTGTGTGCGCATGTGATTGATGTTGTGGATTGATTGCCCTTGGATTGTCTGCGTGTGGGCACTTGCCCTTAAGTGGTTAGTATAGAAATATAAATGCTTTTCTGTGCAGGTGGACATATCTAAAAGGGGGGCGCTCATAAATAATAATAAAATGCTTGCATGACAGGTATCGCTTAAAACCCCCCAAAGATGTGGTCAATAGGGTAGAAGCATGGGGCCTAGCACTTAGCGCTCTAAGTGTTAGGTCAATTTTGAGATGATTACATGCTTATTATATAAACTGCCTCCTAACTCTGTTTTGCAGATTTGAGTCTTTTTTTTTATCATGTATTTGGTAGAAATAGGATGTAAAACTTGTGGGGTTTGGATCAAAAAGCAAGGAAGATCAAGGGAGGAAGTACCTTTTTTGAAATAAAGCTTGAAGATCCCCACAAGTAGAGTCTGTAATTAATTTAACTGGGTTGTATAATGGCAGGCAACTCAGCTGTCAAATCTGATTGTAATAAATTGGACTCTATTTACATTTCCTGCATTTTATTTATAAATAAAAGCATGTATTGAAGTGTTTACTGGGTGCGCATTAGAAAAGTATGTTTTTCCTAAGTTTCTTCTCTTGTTTTTGTGGGTGTGGCCTGGACTTGATCACGTTAGGCTCTTAGGATAAAAACTAAGTTTTCTACCCCTTAACATGTAAGCAATCTAAAAATAAAATCAAATTAGGCTCCATGTCTTTCAAGTAAGAAAAATTGCATGGCTCCCTTCAAGGAGCCAAGTTTTCAAAATTGAAAATAAACATGCATAGCCCAAAATGTGTCTCATGTAGAATGCCTCCACTTAAGGACTAGATAATAAAAAAATCTCTTTTTGTGAGTCAGCATTTGCATACCCACATACTTAGGCATCTTAGCCTCAAAGCTAAGTTATAAGCCCTACATTCTAAATAAAAATAACCCTACCACTCTACATTTGCATTGAGACCAAATAACATGGTTTTAAAAGCGTTTAGGGGGAGTTTAGCTGGTAGTACCTTCCAGGCGGGACAATAAATCTAGAGGTCGGGCGGGTTATGCCTCTTGTGAGGTGTAGCTTGTAAGTCCCTCTTTGCACTCGTTAGATCTAGGTTCGAGGCACTGCCTATCGGTAGTCCTCACCTTAGTCTTAGGGTCCGAGGCATGGGTTGATTCCAAATCACCCTATAAGCCCTCATCCCTCGGGCAGTTCCTCCAACAAGTGTTGTTGGGATGTAAGCCCCAATCTTCTAATAAAATATCAACTTAAACCAAATTTAGATTCAAAAATGTAAAGCCTAACATAGGATAGTCCGAGCACCTCTGAGTTTCCCTCAGAATCAAGTGCTCCTACTTCATCTCCTTTGGCTCTCATTCCAAAATCTATATCTAAGTCGATCTCCTCTTTGAAATTCCTAAAGGCCAAAACCTTTAAGCAAGACTTTCATGAATTTTAAAACTAAACAACAAAAAATCAAACTTTAGCCAATGTCTAAAATGACTTCCAAAAAAGCAAGAAAACCACTAGTTTAATCAAAAGTTTTCTCAAATCAATACTTGGGATGTAATTAACCATAGGGGCTTGCCCCTATGGGATGTCTGTACCCCAGAAATAAATAAACCCCACTCAACCAAACATTGAGTGGGGGAATCTCTGTTAAATAATTGTAAATTTTATTATTGAGCCCATAAGAAAATGGTATTTTTACCCTCCGGGATAATATATCGTATTTTTATGCCATACCCGATTATAAAATATGCAATCCGTTTGAGGATACAAAAATTCTCCAACAATGGACGGCAGCAGTAATGAGGTTGTGAGGGGCATTGAATGTGGTGTTTTAATGCTCTTAGATTTGAATTTAAAATTCAATTGAATTTAGAATTCAAATGAATTTAAATTAAGAGTTATGAAAGTGAGGCAATAAATCAGATTTTGAATTTAATTTCAAATTGATTTCAATAAAGCAATTTCCAAAAATAGATGAACTAAATTAGGAAAGAATTTGAAATTTGAATTTGAATAATTTCAAATTCAAATCAATCCCTAAATTAACCCAACTAAATTAGGAAATCCAAAAGGGGGTGGAGAGGAAAGTTCGGCCGGCGGCGAATGGGGTGGAGCCGGCGGCATGGTTCGGGTATGGGGGATTAGCCATGAGGTGGAGAGGGGATGAGGGATTTCGGGTGGAGGTGAATCCGGTGGCCAAATGAAGATGGGGAGGAGGAAGACGGTGGGAAAACAATTAAAGAAGTGATAAAACAAAAACAAATATCGAAACAAACGATAGAGAGAAATTAAAAACCGCGAGCCTCGGACTCATCCGAAGACTGACGGGTGATCCGTTGCCCTTCTCCAAGGGACTTCAAATCACGAGCCCGGACCCATCCTGCGGCTGGTGACAACTCCGATTCCTTCCCATAGGAATCCCACTAACGCCCTCTCACAAGAAGAACATAAGTGTGAAAAACAATTTTTTTTCATATCAATAATTCATCATCCTTTTACAATAGCTTAAGGCCCTATATATAGACCATAACATGATAAAATAAAAATTACAAAATTGCCCCTTGGGCCACAACACTCAAATAAACTAACCTAGGGGTAAAACAGGAAATAAAAATAAGAGCTAAAATTCATAAAATAACTCATAAATGACAATTTAAATTAGAGCCGTCGATTTACGACGCCTCCTGTGATAGATGCGCCAAATCTTCGTTCTGATGTCCGCATCAGTTCCACCTCAAGGTTGATCAGAGCACTATCGTATTCAATATATATATATTATGTTTTTAGCTACACAATTTATGTTTTCAAGGATCATCCTTAAGCCCATATCTTTTTATTTTATTCATGGATGTTCTCACTCGACATTTGCAAGAGGATGTACCCTGGTGTATGCTTTTTGCTGATGATATTCTTCTTGTTGATAAGACTAAAGAGGGAGTTGTAGCTAAACTTGAATTATGGAGGTCAACCTTAGAGTCCAAAGGTTTTTGCTTGAGTAGATCTAAAATTGAATATATGAAGGGTAATTTTAGTAGCAATAGAACCAGCGAGGGGATTGTGACTTTGGGCGACCAAGTCATTAATAAGAGTACACGTTTTAGATATCTTTGATCTATTATTCATAATGATGGTGAAATAGATGGGGATATTATCAGTAGAATTCAAGTTGGATGGTTGAAGTGGAGGAATGCATCAGGATTGTTGTGAAATAGAAAAGTCCCCCTCAAACTTAAGGAAAAACTTTATAAGATGGTGGTAAAACCTGTAATGCTTTATGGTGCCGAATGTTGGCCATTAAAAGAGAAGCATAATGCTAAGTTAAGTGTTGCAGAGATGAGGATGCTTAGGTGGATGAGTGGCTTGACTCTTAGAGATAGGATACAAAATGAGCATATACGTGAAAAGGTTGAAGTAGCTCCAGTGGAAGATAAGATTAGAGAGAGTCGCCTTAGATGGTTTGGTCACATTAAACTGAGGCCTTCCAATGACCCAGTTAAAAAAGTTGAGGTTTTAAATTCGACTTACGTTAAGAAAGGTAGAGGTAGACCTAAAAAGACTTGGTTTTAGAAATGATCTTTCTTTATTAGATTTAAATGAGAATTTGACTTTTAACAAGACACAATGGCGAAAAAGGATTCATGTTGCCGACCCCACGGAGTGGGACAAAGGCTTGATGCTATTGTAGCTACACAATTTATGCCTTACTCAAAGCAAGAATTAGTTAAATCTTTTTCATGTAGCAATTCCTATAACACTGAGAGTTGACCCAAGCCTATAAATAGGGGTTTAAAGAATAAATCTGACACCAAATCTTTAGTACTTGTAATATGTATTTTTGACAATCTAGTGAATTTTCCAGAATTTCTCTTTATAGATTCTCTAAATCAACTAAGGCACCAATAATTGAAAGGTATCAACCACAGTACATGTGGTATTTCCCTAGACCTCCCAAATAGATGGAGAGGGTTCAAATCCCTTGTAAAACTTAAAAAAAAAAAAAAGTACTACAAACATCCCTCTCTCTCTATGAGAACTACAGCTTTTCTTTCTAAAATACCCAAAAATTTTTAAAGAGTAAACATAATTTGGCATGAAGTTTTCCTCAAAATATACCTATTTTACTATTCCTCCATAAAACATCAAAGTTATTTTTATTAAAGTCTATTTAAATTTCAAGTATTTTGATATATAGAATCTTACCTAAAATATAAGCCTAAGAATAGATATATTCATTTATACCTATAAGTAGATAATTAACAGTTTAATCAACAACTTTCAATGTAGCCTTTCCACGTAGATGAACATGGAGTGGAATGATTACTGGAGAGGGTAATCAACGGTTAGGATCAACTAATAAGTATTAGTAGAATTAAGTTTATCTATTTAATATTTAGTGGAGTGAAAATTCCCTCCCGTTGTTTTGTTACTTGGAGTTGAGTGGCTGGCCGCAATCAGGAGAGCTGGAAAGGGCTGGAGCGGAGACAACCATTGGTTGTGGGGGGGAAGATGCCAATAAGGGAGAGTAAAGAGATAAGGGTTGAAAATAAAATGTTTGAAATTTTGTTGTATGTTGAAATCAGTTCAATAATTTTGAGAGGGAGAAAATATAATATTACTATTATTTGCTTAAATAAAAGTTAGATGAAATTAGTTTGATTGAAATCAGTTTGTTGTTTGCTAAATTTAAAGAAAAAAAAAAGAGGTAATGGGCTGCTGCAATTGCTGTTTGTTGAAATCATTAGTGAAATTTATTGCAGTTATTAAAATCAGCTGCTGATCGTTAAATTCAGCTAGAGAACTAAGAGTAAGGAAAGGATTTTTGGTGGTTGTTGCTAGAGCCAGTAAAAAAGTTGAGAGAAAAAAGGCTGTTGGCTGAATTATGATGTGGCTACTTGCTGAATTCAAGAGAGATTTTAGGTTGAATGAGAAGATGTTTGGTGGAAGTAATGTACAAAAGGAAAAGAAGACTGAGTTTAGGAAAACAAATTCCTAGCAGGGAGAGATATCCAAATTATGGTATATGAAATAGAAAAACTTTCTATAATTTTGATGACATTAATTCCAATTTCATTCTATAGTTGATTAAAGATTCATCAAACAAATATTGCAATAGCATATTTTTATTATGATTGTTATGAAAAGGTTAGATAAGTCATATATGGGGGGTAGACCAGCACAAGTAAAGGCGAAAGACCTGACGAAATAAACCTACTCTCGAAATTCCAAAAGTTGGGAATCCAAACCCAACCTTGAATGATAGAGCAGCTTCAATTCTAAAAGTAGGTAATGTGGACCTAACCTTGAATTAGAAAGTTGTAAATGTGCAAAAGCCAATAGTCATCATAGGACTTGCATAAAAGTGTTGAACTATGAACATAATAGAAAATGATGTTATGTACATCTTATGTCTATTATAGAAATTTCATATATTTTCAATTAATTGCAAACATGTTAATTATTTCTTATACATTGCTTATGTATTTTATTGAGCTCTAGCTCATTAGCAGTAGTTGTACTGCAGATAAAGAGAATGAGCCAGTGGGGCATTAGACAGGATGGTTGACTGCCCCTTTTGGATATATACATTTTAGGTGTACATAGAGGTCAAAGTAAAAGTTGTACATATGCTTTTGGTATGTAAATATTATTTGAAAGTTTAGTAAAATTTTGTATTTTACTTGATGTGTTTGAATATGTTTCTAGTTGAATTATTGATTCTAGTCTTAACTTTTGAAAAACATGAAATTTTGGAAGAGTTTGGATTGACCATTTCCTATTCACTTGGTCCTGATAAAAGTATTTTATAATGGGAATTAGTAAAAGATAGGTCTGTTCAGATTCTCCATCTCTGTTATATTCTAAATTGACTATAGGGGATCAAAATGAGGTGTGACACTTTCGTTGACCAAACTCCTAAGAACCATAGTCATAAGAGCACCTTCCTTCCCAGCCTCATCAAAACACGCAAGTCACCATTCACCCCAGTTCACCTTGTGCCTCTTCAGCCACCATAAAATGACCTGTATGACTATAAAAAATAGTGGCTCCACTACTTCTACTTGTGCCTCTTCAGCCACCATAGTTCACCTTCCTTGTGCCTTTTCTGCCACCACTATTTTTATTAATTTCTTCAAATAGCTCCACTGGCCTCAGTCTTCCAAATAGACGGGAACGATTCAAATCCCTTCCAAAAAAAAAAACTACTTCAAACATCCCTTTCCCTGTGAGAACTACAGCCTTCTCTTATCGAACTAGCATCTAAGAGCCATACTCATAAAAGCACCTTTCTCTGTGGCCTCACCAAAATACCCAAGCCGCCAATGATTGACAGGTAGCCCACTACAATTCACCTTGTGCCTCTCAGAAACCATAAAACGAGCTGTGAGAAGCATACACTGAGAGATCAGCTTCCTACAGTTTTAAGCGTACACTGACACCAACTTAATTGTATGAAGCTCTTCAATTATTACAATATTCATTTCAATATACAAAAAAAGCCCTTTAGAGATCAAACAAGCAAATCAGCATGGCTGCACTTTCACAATTTCTTGCTACTAAGTTATAATCATGAATTTATTTACCTCAAAACTGCCTTGTCAATAACACGGATATATGCCATATGTCACCACCAGCCCACAAATAAAATAAATCACAATATTAAGACCCAAAAGAAAGTATGTGAAATGAAATACCTGAAGAATTATCAGCCATATCACCAAATGAGGCATATATTTCATTCTTTATCCTGCCATTTTTCATGATTAAACCTCTCCGGAGTGGGACAGTTTTATGCTTCCTGCACTAATAAGATAAATATTCGGGAACAGCATTTATATTGAGAAGGAAAATAAAGAAATAAGTGAGATTATAGTTTAAATGCCTCTACCTGTTTGTCATGGATAAAAACCTCATTTTCTCCCTCAATGTTTCTTTGCATATTGATGATAGAGCAAGACTACATGATGAACTTGGGCAAGTAAAACATGCCGTACAACAAGAAAACCTTGAAGGATTACATGTCAAACCAGAAATGGACATCATGAAGTATATCCAACAGCACCTACATAATAGGCCATATTTAGGCAGATGGAGATCAAGAAAGAAAACTAAGACAAATTTTAGGAAGTATTCTAGATTAGAAATGCTTTTAATAACTCTTAATTAAAAAAGTTATTCTTTTGTCAAAGCAAGAGCAAATAAGTAATTATAATATACCAATGTTTGGAAAACAAAAACATTTAATGGTAAGAAAAATAATTTAGGAAACATTGGCCTATAGGTTGAGCTGTTGAAAACTATTTTGATGTAGAAATGCTAATCAATTAACCCTCGCCAATAAATAAAATTTACACTAAAAAATTATTATAGGGTCAACAACATGGTTGTTTGATTCTTATGAACCAACTTCAAAAGCACTGCCTGTAGGTTCACAGTGAGAGACTAGAAAATTTTTCAAATGGTCTAGTAGCTTTTAATGATCCTGTTAGGCCAGCCCAGGGGCCAACTGAACCGGTCCATCTTGGACCGGTTCACTGTTACAAACGGCGGACCAAGGGGGCAGGTGGAACAAGGGAGAAGAGAGACGGGCAGCTGGAGCTATGGGACCCACTTCATAATTAAATTTTGCTTGGGAGGGAAATTTGAATTAAGGGCTGTTTAGGTAATTTGTAATTATCTTATTTGCTTTAATTAGTCTCTTTGGTTAGGGTTAGACTTTCATCTTAAATTTGAAATCTGAATTTGGGATCTTCTTTGGTGCTTGGACTCTAGCCTCTTGGCTAGATATTTGGAGAGTTGTTTCTTCCTCTCGAATTGAAGAAACTTGTATCGTGTGCTGTTTTTCCCTTTCTACTATTGGAATCCAAGTGTTTTCTCTCTGATTTCATCAATTTTATCAAGTTTTTTGCTGCATTGTTATTGTTTTCCTGCTGTAAACAGCAGTTTTCTGCTTGTGGACGATTATTCCCTATCAGATCCCTAGTAGCTTTTAATGATGCTTGAAAACGAAAAAAAAATGGTTAAGCATTAATGAACCGAAAAAGATTAGGGGTACAGGTTTTCATCCATTTCTGAGACGGAAATAAAAAAAACAATTTGATAACTATGAAGGATATAATAAGACTTGAATCAAAAGAGAAGTTCAACAGATCTAGCTTTCCCGGTCATGCCTAACTGACATTAAAGAAGGCCATGTTTTACAGTTGCAGTAATATGTAATAAAGAAAGTGATTGAGATTGTTGTAACTGAAGTTTTTGAGAAAAGGAAAATAGTTTATATATTATTAATTGTAAGTATTAATGTATCACAATACTATTAATTTATATCACAACAATATCAAGAACAATTAAAGAGTTTAGATGCAGGTTAGACAATCTACTCTGTTGAATTATTCTAAAGACTAGACTGACTTCATCAAACAACTAATTGGAAGAGCACTTGGCATAATGAAGTTAATATATACGTTCAAAAAGTATCACTGTAGCACAAGTTATTTGGAAAGACGTGAGCTGATGAAAATTGGAGGCATGAATAATATAATTTATCTTTGATACATCACAAAAACTATCTAATCAAACATGAATCTCAAAACAATATTTGAATTAGAAAGTTTGAAAATTAAATTCAAGATCATCAAAACTCCAATTTCAACAAATTTACAATCAAATTGAATGTCTCAAAAGGACAAATGCAACGGCAACAATGGTAGTCCAATTACGGGTATAAACGAGTCGAGTAGTGGACTTATCGAGCTGAGCTCGTTTACTTCGCAATATAAAATCCAAGCTTGAGCTCAGCTTGATTACTCGATTAAAGCTCTTTTTCATCTAGAAGGCCGACAACAGGAAGGGGAAGAAAAGGATGACAACGTCGTTGTTGACATCGCAAACCAGGAAGAAGAAGTTGTGTTCAGGTCCATGGAAGATGCGAAGCGGGAAAAAGAATTATTAATTTTTATCTTTTCCAACCATAAAATAATAGCTGCACATTTTTTTTGTTTGTGTAACACAACTATAATATTTTTATATACATTTAGCATTTATTATCCTACAACTTTAATCATTAATCTTTATAAATATTTAGATTTAATAAAACAATAAATATTTAAAAAAAATCATTAATAATCATTCGAGCTGGCTAACGAGCTCGAGAGTCGAGCCTCATCAAGCTCAAAGTCGAGCTCGTTTAACAATCGAGCTAGAGTTTAAGCTTGAGCTCAAGTTCGCGACCCGATAAGCTCGACTCGCAAGCTTGTTATCGAGTCGAGTTCGAGTCGGCTCGCCATGTCTAAATATTTTTAATTAAAGGAAAAGATTAAATATCTGATTCATTAAGGACACATGATCTGTTATTTACAATAATAAAATATATATCATTAGCTTCAAAATAGGGAAGAAATTATTGAAATTATTATATAAGAGTGTCATCACAACCTACTTACCCTTATACACTAGGAAGATTCTATCATTGAAGCAACCCAAAAAAATTGGGCTCCTACTCTTATTAAAATTTATAAATAATTTATATCTTAACTTCAATTGAAGATAAAGATTTATCTTTCAAGTAAGCTTCCATTTAAATTATCAATAGTCTTTTATTATAAATAATATTACATTTAACAAAATCTCATTGAAGTCATGCTCATGAGGTAGCCTCGCTGGCATGTTAATAGTAGACATAGTCCTCAATAACAATATCCCATGAGGCAAGTGGCAGATAAGTTCTCTACTCACAAACCCTAGAAGGCATGCTCAAAAAGTAGCCTTGAAAATAAGCTAGTAGTAAATAGGTTTCTCAGTAGAAAGACTCCATAAGAGCAAGTAATTAACAGTCTCCAAGACTAAAAGCCTTAGGAGGTACATGTTTCTTCGAATCTTCAAGAACATAGCCTCAGAAAGTACAAATTTTTCGGTTCTCCAAAAGTCTCAAAAGGCTAAAAGCCCCAAAAACTACAAGTTTCTTCAATTCTTTAAAAATCTTAGAAGCCTAAAAGCCTCATAAAGTACAAATTTTTTTAGTTTTTAAAAAAACCTCAGAAGGCTAAAAGCCTCTAAAGTTATAATTTTCATTGATAATCCATCAGAAAGCTAAAAATCTCATTAAGGCATGGGCTTCTCCTATTCTCCAAAAACCTCAAAAAACTAAAAGTCTCATAAAGTATAGGATTCTTCGATTATCCAAAATTCTTAGAAGGCTAATAGCCTCTAAAGGTAAAGCCTTCTTTGGTCCTCCAAAAACCTTAAGAGACTAGAAGCCTTATAAGGTATACAATCTGTACTCATATCAAGAATATCTGCTAACTCTTAATATGAGAAGGCTTAAGCCTCTAAAGATCCAGTATTTTTATTCATCTAAAATATTTAAAGGTATAAGCTTAAAAAAGAAAAAACCTTATCAACTAAGGATTCAAGGTCCTTATATTCCAACTAGGGGCAATATTGTGTTGCTAACTCAAAATTTAACTACGGCATGCTAAATTTCTAGGAAGACTTTAAAATTTCAAATATATCTCAAAGACAACTAAAAAACTTAGTCTCCCTAGGGAGTAATTCCTCACATATCTGAATTGTTCTTATATGAAAATGAAAAGCTCATTATTTCCAGTAAATTGATTGTGAATATTAGCCAAGTTTGTATGCTAATGCAAGAAGAAGCATATATTCAAAAATTGGACAAATAAGAACTTTTATTTTAAAAGGTATATATAGAACTACTAGATACAGATAGTGTTAGCACACTCTCTATCTCCATCATTAAGTATTTATTGTAGTCTTCTATAAGCTAACTTTTGCCTCGGGTACCAATAGGAAGTCTCTCTCCCCTTTGAGGTATGCTATATTGGTGTAGCTTTTGTCTCAGCAACAGCTCATATCAAATGATTCCAATGGCATCAAAGCCAATGTTGATACATAGCACATCACCAATATTGATGTTAAATGTCAATATCAAACTGAAGTTCAAACTTCAGCTTTAATAGTACCTAAAATGAATATACACATCCATATTAGATTTAAGTATATATTGAAATAATTCTTTCAAAAATAAAGGAAAGGGTAAATTGAATAATTTTAGAATTTCTTAGAGGTATTGATTCAATATCATCTTTGCATCATCATCCCAAGAACATTTTATTGCATCAACCATCATATGTTGTATGAGCTGCATCAAATTTTGATGATAATTACCCCCCCCCCCAAAGGGAGAAAATCAAAACTTGAAAATTAAGGTTATTCAATACACCTAATAAAGAAAACAAAGGAACCTATAAGTTGAGAATAATTTGTTTATACATGGATGCTTCAAATCTCTTTTAGGAGATAAAACCATAACATACAAAGAAGAAAATGAGAGATGAGGGTTTTTACTATGATTCTGTCTATGAAGGGAAATTCATTACACTTGTAGAAAAGCACTAGAACTTGCAAAGAAAAAGCAATCCACTTATACATGGCAATGTTTAACTTAATTTAAAAGATGAAATTGAAGCATACAAAGGACAAATTAAGATATGATTTTTTATCGCAACTCAACCTATAAGGGATAGTTCGATGCTCTTACTTCATTTCTCCTATATTTGTTCTCTTTCATTTATATAATCAAACAAAATTAGGACGTAAAATTCTTTCTATAACGTCGTGATTTGTTTTTAGCACGAAATAATTTTGTAAAGAAAGTAATTGTTCAAGGCATGCCTAGAGTATTTGTTAAGTTGCCTTTAACATAATTTGAAGGTCTCAAGTTCGAGTCACAAAAATATCTTCTCTACAAATCATGGTTTAAAAAATCATTTGAAGAGCACGCCTCGAATTGAGGCACACAATGAGTGCCTCAAGGCTTAAGCCGCACTAGTGTCAGTGAGGCTTACGCTTTTTTTAAATGAGGCATATGCCTCAAGGCATTTTGAGGCAACGTCTTGTTCTAGTAAGTTTTATAATTTTTTATAAAATAATAGTATTAATAATATAGTTTTTATTATATTATACAAATAGAAAGAATCAATAGACAAATGAACAAGGTTGAATGATTGTGTTATATTTAATAAAAAATTGAAAGATACACTTCAAAGTATAGAGGCGAAGAACTAGTGATGATGAAGTAAATCATTTGGCTATTAATGATATATTATTTAATAATGAATAGATAATAGCAAAAAATAGTGAAAGATTTAAAAATGAAAAGAGGGATGCATTTGATGATGAGGAGAATGAAGATATCATGTTAATATTTAAATTAATTCACAATCAATTTAAAGAAAGTAACAAAGTGGAGTTCAAGTTTCAAAAAAAAAATATTAAATGGTTATTTAAATATAATGGATTACTTTGTTGAATTATTAATTTGTTACTTTATTTTATATTGCATTGAATTCAATGTTAATTAATATGGGGAGTTGAAAAGAATATTATAATTGAAGAAGATTTAGAAGAAGAAAATGAGACAGATATCAAGGATGATATAATTGTTATATAAGAGGGCTATTATGAAGAATATAAAAGGATGAATCTCTCAAAAAAGGAAGATTGAGAGCATTTGAAAAAAGAGAAAATATGTTACAATGATTTTTGCAAATTTCAAAAAAAATAAAAAACTTTTTAGCAAACTGCTAAAAAATTTACATATGTTAAAGACATATTCAATGATCAAAAATATTTTTATTTAAAAAAAGGAGGGAATTTATTGTAGCAACGCACGAGTACGCACACGTGCCTGTGCAAAAAAGCAAGTTAGTAGCAGTGGCTAGCCGTCAACAAGCCTGGCCCATTTCAAGTTCAATTTTGGACACAAATAAGCCAATTCCACCATATTTTGTTGTTTTAAGCTCAATTTTGATACTTTTGGAGTCCAACGAAGTCACTATAATCAAGTTCGAGCGAAATTAGAAATTCAAAAATAATTTTTTCAATAATTTCACTCTATTCAACACGTTGATTTGAAGGAAAATTGAAATTATAGTTTAGGGGATTTTACTTGGTTCACGAGCTCAATAAGTGATCCACATTAACATTCAAAGAGTGATTGTGACTCTGATTTTTTCAATAACTGTAATTTTTCATATCGAATTTTTTGGAGGAATTAATATATTTTTAGACGACATAGGCTTTGATGTTCAAAAATATGAGACAAATGATATATAACAAAAAATATATCTAATCAAAGCATGAATCTCGCTGAAATATTTGAATTGAAAACTTTTAATATTTGAATTGAAAGTTTTTTAGATTAAATTTAAGATCATCCAAACTCCAAGTTCAGCAAACTTACAATCAAACTAAATGTCTAGACAAGACGAACCCAATGACATCAAAAGTGATCTGAACCTAAATCTAAATGTAGTCAAATCAAGTATATGAAGTATGATTAAAATTTTCAGGACAATGTTTTAAAGATCATTGATCTGCAAATCTTATATGCTTATAGCCAAATCCAATGGCACGAAAAGACGAATCCAACGAGCTCAAGATCATTTAATTTTGAGGTCATAAAAACACTCAAATGAAATAAATAATATATGATCAAAAAAATTAATATGGGTTGTTTGATGAAATATTATAAGTTTTTGGCACAACTACGAAAATGTCACTCCCAAAATACTATGAATAGATCCCCTCATAAAGGGAGCTCAAATTTGAGAGTGAAGAGAGCTTTGAAATATGAAGCACTCTAGAGCTCTATCTAAAGCTCGACACTAACGATCACTGCCAGCCACCTTCAACGTATGACGGTAGTCACCGAACCACCATCTCCTAATTGTCATCGTATGAACATCACTGCCCAATTATTATAGTTCATTCTCAATCATCTAACTATTGTTGTGCAAGTACCGTCTCCCGAACATCACTGCCTAATCACTATCATCCGACCTTCATAATCAAATCACTGTTGTTTAACTAATATCATCCAACTGTCATCATTATCTCTCCACTATTTCTCCCACACTCTACTACTACTATAGGAGACCAAGAAGGGCACTCAATTTTGTAATTCTGTCTTCTTCGATTGCGAAAAAGAGCAAACTTTTGAAACTTCAAGTATTTAATTGCTAATTTCAACCGCACCAAGCCCTATTGATTTTCCCTTTTTGGATTTTCCTCGTAAAAACTCTAATTTCTCCAACATTTCTTGTATTTCATCTATATGTTCATACAAAGTTAGAACGTAAAACTCTTTCTACATCGTAATGAATTTTCTAGCACACAATAATTTTGCAAAGAAAGAAATTGTTCAGGTCATGGGCCTAGAGCATTTGTTAAGTTGCCTCTAATATAATTTGAAGGTCTCAGGTTAGAGTCACATAAAAAGCTTCTCTACAAAATATAAACGAACACAATAAGTGGTCCACATTAACATTTAGAGAGTGCCTATGACTTCTAATTTTTCCAATAACTATAATTTTTCATCTCAAATTTTTTGGAGGACTGAATATATTTTTAGATGACATAGACTTTGATGTTCGAAAATATGAGGCAAATGATATATAACAAAAAACATATATGATCAAAGAATGAATCTCACTGAAATATTTGAATTAAAACTTTTGGGATTAAATTAAAGATCATCCAAACTCCAATTTCAACAAATTTACATTCAAACTAGATGTCTAGACAAGACAAACCCAATGACAAACAACGGTGATCTGACCTAATCCTAAAAGAAGTCAAATCAAACACATGAAGTATGATTGAAAATTTCAGGACAATGTTTTAAAGATCATAGATCTGTAAATCTTATATTCTTATAGCCAAATCTAATGGCACGACAAAATGAATCTAGCGAGCTCAAGATCATTTAATTTTGATGACTTAAAGGCACTCATATGCTAAATAAATAATATATGATCAAAAAATTTAATATGGGTTGTTTGATGAAATATCATAAATTTTTTGCACAAATACTAAAATGTTACTCCCAAAATACTATGAATAGACCCCCACATAAAGGGAGCACAAATTTGAGAGTGAAGAGAGCTTTGACATATGAAGCACTGTAGAGCTGTATCTGAAGCTCAACAATGACGATCACTGCCCGCCACCTTCGACGTCTAGCTGTAGTCGTCAAACCACCATCTCCCAACTATCAGCATATGAACATCACCGCCCAATTATTATAGTTCATTCCCAATCATCTGACTACTGTTGTGCAACTACTGTCTCCGGAATGCCATTGCATAATCATCATCATCTGACCTTCATAATCTAATCACCATTGCCTAACTAAATCATCCAACAGCCATCATCATCTCTCCACTATTTCTCCCACACTCTACTACTATAATAGGAGACCAAGAAAGGGCACTCAATTTTGTAATTCCGTCTTCTTCGTTTGCGAAAAAGAGCGAAAATTTGTAACTCCAAGTATTTAGTTGCTAATTTCAACCGAGCCAAGCCCTATTGATTTTCCCTTTTTGGATTTTCCTCATAAAAACTTTGATTTCTCTGACATTTCTTGTCTTTCATCTATATTTTCATACAAAGTTAGAACGTAAAACTCTTTCTATATCGTCATGAATTTTCTAGCACTTTGCAAAAAAAGAAATTTTTCGGGGCATGGGCATAGAGTATATGTTAAGTTGCCACTAATATAATTTGAAGGTCTCATGTTAGAGTCACAGAAATAGCTTCTCTACAAAATATAAATGAACGAACCCCAACCACCCCCCCCCCCCCCCCCCCCACACACACACACACACATACCAACCTTGGATGAGCAAAGGCCACATAGGAAAACACCACTTAAAGAAAAAATTGTTCTTTGAAGTGAAACTAATTGGATGAAAGCCAACATACCTTCTAGATTTCCTTTACTTTAGAATTCATTTGATGACATATCTACATATCATGATCTGGCATCCATCCAATGAAACAAAAAGAATCTGCATTTCATGCTTTACCTCATTTATATGAGTAGGAGTATAATCCTAATGCCGAGCTGTAATTACTATCCATAGTTGTTTTATCTTTCTCCTATAACTACCTATCCATTCAGCTTGTTCAGTCTGAAAACCATTGAAAAACAGTAAGAAACAAAACCATTCCGTTCTATTAAATTAGACTTATTTGTCAAGAGAGATTATAACACCCTGCAAAGTACTAAGTTACATTTTCCTTTTCCAAACAACTGTTACCCTCGTAACCTGTTATCAAAATACAAAGATACAAGAAAATGCTCAAAATTGGAATTTCACCTATAAAATCTCACTTTGGTTCGGCTATCAACAAAAATATTAAACAGTTAAAGCTTTGCTTAGGTTATCCATTTGAAACTTGATAAACAATATCATCTATCAAACCCAAAAGCTGGATATAAAAACTAAAAGGGTTTTTTTCCTTCGGATAAAAAATAACAAGATTAGTCCAAGAATCACTATTAAAGATTGATATTACCCTTACTATCTCAAAGATAAGGCAAGCAATCGAAACTAACCCTCATAAACTCCAACAACTACTTTTGGCATTGAATCATCGAATCGAATTTTCAATTCATACAAATTCATCAAACTTGTTCTTGCGCCACAGCAAGAAAATTCACAAAAACCAGGATTCCCGCATAAAATTTAAAATGGATACTCAAACGAAAAAAAAAACGATTACATTAAGCTCAGAATGCCATCAATGCCGCCATGAATAGAGAAACAATGAGTGTATATAATAACTAAAAACGGTGGTTTTCGAACTCAACATACATCCTTTCTTCTTTGAATCGTTTCAAGCAACGAAAAAAATCAGAGTAAGAAAGTAAGTAACGTTAGAGACATGGTAAAGTTGAAACGGATAAGAATGCGCAAGGGCAAGAGAAGACCTTCGCAATCCGCAATTTAAAAATAGGGTTTTTGTTGAAGTTCGTATGTTCTCCTTTTTTTCTTCTCCTCGCCTCCTTCGATGAAATGTTTTAACTTCTCCTTTAAGTACCACAGCAGGAGAAGCAGAGGCCGCAGCCGGGAGTAAATCTAGGCGACGGAGGGAGGGAGTGGGAGCTAAGCAACAGCGGAGGAGATGGTGACAGGTCCCATAGGTTTTCTGGCTTCTTTATTTTTATTTAACACAAATGAGTTAAAAATTAGCAGTGAAAATTTGTCCATTGCTTCGGATCAGTTTTGGATTCGAGTCTTATATATGTGATATATGTTTGAGTTGCTTTTAATTGAGCTAAATGTCTTAAAACAAAAGGATTAATGGCTCGTGTGAGCCAGACCAACTTAACATTTAAAGGAGTCAGAACTAGACCAGTTTAGTAAATGGATCAAAAATAGAATTTGAATCAATTTGAATAACCCAAACTCGACCTATCTCACTCACCTAATTGAGTTCTTCATTCTTAATTTAGGTACTTATACCATTAACTGAGTAAAAAAATTAATTTGCCTCGGCCATGAGATTAAAATCACCGGATCATCCGGCCAAGTAAATATAGGGCATCTAACCTCAACTATTGGTATCATTAATAATAACATGATTAACAAGAGCAATTCCTTTGCTTAAGATTACATTTGGTAGGTGAAGTTAGTTTAAGACCATTCATTATGATTGTTTTAGTAGTTAACATAGTCAAATTTCAGTCAAGCTCATGGTCTAATCAAAGGTAAGTCGAGATAGACAAATAACAAAATTCATTGGTAGGTGAGATACCTAATTAAAATCAAAATTATCAATTGAACCCACTAAGCTAAAGATTTGAACAAGTCCTAAGCTCAAATTCTATTGTCTAATATTCTTCTAGCACATATTCTAGGTGTGCATTGAGTTATCTTCACTCGCGTGCACATTAAGGTTTCTTTTTAAAGTAAGTGAACTCTATAAAAATTGTAATCAACCTAAATAGTCACAACTCACAAGTTTGGTCTAAGATTGCTAACATCGTATTTTTTATTACAAATTTCGAAGTGTGCATCATATATATGTATATTACCAAAAAAAATGAAAATTATACAAAAAAAGATTTATCCCTTTTATTTTCAAAAATCTTGAAACACCCTTTTCAGTATTTATAATCACTCTAACGCCTTTATTCATCCTTCTCTTCATCATCTTTTTTCCTCAAAAGTTACTATGTTTCATCTCCATCTTCTGCACTTTTTATATTTTTTTTCTTTTTTCTTGTCTCTATCTTTCTCCATCTCTCTCTCTTCATGTTTCTTTTTTTTTTTTCTACAACAATCGCATTGTTCCTCACAATCTTCTTCACCTCGCCTTCATTTTCACTCTTCAACCAACTTCATATCCCATCCTTTTCTCTTTCCTCACTTTTTTCTCTAAAAAGGGAAATTTCACCACTAAAATTTTTTGTAATCCATTAGAGTATGCTACAAGTTCATCGTCACCATGAATGACATATGCACTAACTATGCATACTTCATGAGGTTATTCTATTCCTTTTGTCCTGCTTCCCATGATCCCACAAACCATTGCCATCAACTCTATACACAGTCAATTGGTTATAACCCAAGCCAAGATACAATTTAATTTATTGTCTGCTTTTTATCAATATATTTATGTACGATGAATTGCATATATGAAAACTAATTCAAGGAATTCATAGTGAGTGCCAATAGTTTTTATTTTTCCTAATACAAAAATTAAAAGGACTTTTTTTAAAAAGAGAAGCATGATAATATATATATGATCATTCAAAAGCTTTTCTCAGATCTCACAACACAAATAAATATAACTCATCATATTTTTAATTATCATCATTGAACATTGTAGTAAAAGTACTAAAAATAAGTAAACCAATGTATAATGGTTCAACCATAAATGACCTATGTCAACCCCATGAAATATCCTCTAAGGATTTTTCACTACTCCTTTGTTTATCACAAGGTAAACAAGCCTCTCTCCTTCAAATGTAAGGAAGAAACCTTACAAAAACTTCTACTCCAAGTGAAAACTAGCTACCTCTAGCCTAAAAACTAAATGAATAAGATCTTTACAATTATTTTTGAGATCCAAAATCTCCCATTAAAAAAAAAGTAAAAACTCTCAACCAACTAGATTCACTAATATGTGGATCATATGGATTGAGCAGAAGCAGAAGACCGTTGTGTTTTCTCATTATTTTTATATCAAGAAACTCTCTCTCAAATCTTACAAGTAGCAATTAATGAGTTTTTCAATAATTTGTCATTTAGGATTTTATATATGTATTTATATGAAGTACCTTAGCTTCATAGTTTAAACCCTAGGCTATTTAGTAGACAAAAAAACTAATATTTGAAAATTTTAGCTAGGCATTTCATTAAGTAAAGTTATTCTAGAAAACATATTGTATAATATGATGTAAATCATACTTCAACTTTTGAATAATGGAGGATCAAATTGAGATAATCATGCATCATACAATATTAAAAATTTTGATGATTTAATTTAACTTTATCCTCTTGAAATAAGATTAATCATACAGTCTATAGTAGATATCAAGTTTAATTTCCATTAATAATGATATTTCTTGTTTTAACATCACTCAAGGTGCAACCATGGTACAATCGTTGATTGCATAGTCAAATCAGATTGTATATTATAATTTAAAATGCTATCATTTAAGATTAAAAACTTACACTTGATTCTACATACACCTTGAAATCCTTTACAAGACTAACAACTAAATATGAAGATTGATCTTGAATTCAATAGGCTAACTTGAGCAACGAGGTCAAGCAATTTTAATTGAGTCTTGTGCATTCTTTAAAATATATTTTTTTCTCATAACACTTTTCAACTTTTACATATAATGGGTCTACTCATACCTTAACAAACCTTATCTAAACAACATTAGCTCCTATCAAATTATATTTATGAACATTGAAACAGTTAATTCAATCTTGAGCTCATGGGATTAATAGTCTCTATCATTCCCCATGTTCTAATTAGAAGAATTGTTCTAATGTTAATATCGGATATATGTGGAATATAAAAAATAAAATAAAATATTTCAAGACCAGACATCAACTTCACTCCTCTATGTTCATTCGATGATGATGAATATTGATTAGTCATATCAAATAATCTAAACTCTAATAGTCCTTTTCAGCGAATGTTAAAAACTCTTAACAAACTCTGTCAGAAACTTCAGATGACCTGGATGACTCTCAAATTGGGATGCACCCTCAAAACTTGAACATAAAATAAAATCTACAATTGACGATTTAAAAGAATTAAATCTGAAAATTGAAGAAAACCTTCGTCTGATTTTCATAAGATTCTTGCTGAATGAGGATGAAACAAAGAAACTTGTAAAGTTATTGACAAAATTCAAAAACTATTTTCTTTAAAGTTATAAAGAAATGCTCATATTATCTCCATACATAGCAGTGCATAAGCTAAAAATTCAACTAGAAATAATTTCAGTTAAACATGTAATATATGAAGTTAAAAAGTTAATCGATGTAGGCTTTATCAGGGAGAAAAAATATCCAACTTGGTTGGCTAGCATTATTCTAGTTAAGGAGAAGAATGGTCAAATTCGTGTTTGCATTCATGTTAGAGATCTAAACAAAGCGTGTCCTAAAGATGAGTTTCCATTTCCTATACCGGAACTTATGGTCGATATAGCTTCCTCTCATGAAATATTTTCTTTTATAGATGTCTTATCTAGATACAATCAAATTAAAATGGCTAATGAGGATAAAATGAATACAGCTTTCAGAATACCAATAGAAGTTTATTGTTATAAATTTATTCCATTTGGATTAAAGAATACTTAGGGCAACGTACCAATGAGCAATGAAGAGAATTTTTTATGAACTAATCCATCATTAAGTAGAATATTATGTTGATGAACTAGTCGATAAAAGTTTAGAAAGATATGACTATTTATATGATCTAAGAATCGTTTTCTAAGGATTACATAAGCATAACATGAAAAAAATTCATTGAAGTGTGCTTTTGGTGTCACTTCAAGAAAGTTTTTTGGTTTTGTTGTCAAACATCGAGGGATTGAGATATATATTAAAAAAAAAAATCAAAGCTATAATAAAAATACCACCTCCAAAAAGTCTTACTTAGTTATGATCATTCCAAGGTCAATTGGTATACCTTAGAAGATTTATATCAAATTTTCAGGCAAATATCAGCCATTTGTATCTTTATGCAAGAAAGATGCTCATTGCAAGTGGAATGAAAATTATTTGAAAGCATTTGATAGTATAAAATAGCATTTGATAAATCCTCTAGGATTAATTGCTCCCATTTTTGGAAAGCCGTTGATTTTACCCACCACAGCTTTAAGTGATTCTCTTGGTGCACTTAAAGGTTAATGAGAAAAAAAAAAAGAGAATGCACTTTATTATTTGATTAGAAATTTACATCTAATTAAACTAAATTATCCTCTAATAGATAAACATTGCTTAACTTTAATCTTCGTCGATTAAAAATTAAGGTATTATAAGCTATCACGTAAAGTGAATCTAATATATAGAGAAAATATGTTACAATATATGATGACTCGTCCAACGCTAACAGAAAGATTAGCTATATGGTCAATGATTTGTCACAATTTGAAATCACTCCTTTACAAGTAGTAAAAAGGTAAGTTGTGGTGGATTTTCTAGCAGCTCATCCAGTACAAGATAATTGCTCGATCAACGATGAGTTACTAGATAAACAAATCATGAATCTAGAGTTAAATAAAAATCCACCTGGGAATTCTATTTTGATGGTGTTGTTTCTAGTTAACTAGAAACATCTGATCATATTTCCCCAGGAAAAGCTGGAATCGATATATTGTTTGTTATCCAAGAAAAGGGTGTAATGTATTACTCTTACTATTTATTAGAACCTTAAATGAACAACTAAGTTGAGTATGGGGCACTGATAATTAGGGTTAGAATTGATTATCTTGAATGAAATTCAAGAGATAAAAGTTTTTTGAGATTCACAGCTAGTGACTAATTAGATAGCTAAAACTTATCAAGTATTAAAAGAAAATATGGATCCTTATCATTTATACACGATGCATCTTCTTGAACAAATCCCAAATGTAACTTTGTACAAGATTCCTCATTATTATAACTCCGCAGTAGATGCCTTAGCAAAATTAGCTAACGCTATGGCTTGTCCTGAAGGAGATTCAATTTCAATAGAAGCATAAGGTCACCAAGTTTTATCGCTTATAGACCTTGAATATATAAATAAAAAATCTCACACCGAATAGAAAATTATTTTAATAGTAGAAGATGAAGTGGCATATTGGAGGAATCACTTTATCGAACTATTGTGAGAAAATAAGCTCCCTCATGATAAATCGACATCTGATTGTCTAACATATTAATTAACAACACTTTATATAGAAGATCATTTGAACAAATTTGATTATGGTGTTTAAGTAAATAAAAAGCATTAAAAATTATCAAAGAAGTACATATCAAATTGTGTGATGCACATCAATTGGGTCCAAATATGAAAATAAAAATTAAAAGAATATGTTATTATTGTCCATCCATGATTGATGACTGCACGAAAGTTTGCACGTTGTTGTCATCAATGCCAAGTACATGGTGCGGTTCTACATCAATAACCAAATGTATTACACCCATCCTCAAAAGGTCGTAAGTCCTAGTAGCTACAAATTACAGCTCAAAATAGGCAGAGGCTGTTCTTTTTAGAGAAGTTAAAGCTCATAATGTTAGAAACTTTTTAAAAGACCATGTTATATATAGATTTAATATTCCTCATCGAATCATATCCAAAAAGGGTTCATTATTTAGAAACATTAAGAAAAATAATTTACTAAACATCGTAACATTAATTGGAGATACTTAATAATCTATTACCCTTGATTAAATAGATTAGCTTATGTGATGCCACATAATCTAATTTGAAAAAATTATTCATTTATCTATTAATAAACAACCAGAGCTATCTAATATTATCTATTAGTAATAAATAACAAAATAGATTCTATAATTTAAAACATAAATGTACACATCTATATTCATTTTCAAAAATCATATATAATACTCAGGATATATATAATTATATCATAACTATTCTATCCTTAGTACAAAAAAAAGAAACATAACCTGAACAAACTTGACCAGCCTCACACTCCTCTGGACCTAAAATCATTTAATCATATATGATGAGCTTAAAAAGTCCAACAGGTCACCAAAATCTATAATTAAATTCAAAGCAAGACAAAGGAGCAATTTGCATGTCAACATTCATATCACAGCACTTATATTTATATGATTATTGAATCAATGCAGAAACAGTAAAATTTACATACAGTAGTAATAAAATCTATAAATAATAAAGCACTATAGTATAGAAGCCCTTAAAGCAGTAAACTAGTATTAGTATCAAATTTATAAAGCAATCGTCATATCCGTAATACCAATTAATACAGAAATCGTATAAAGTTTCAAATCAAAATATAGGTAAAGACTGTCAAAATCATGTCAATATAGTAAAATCATATAAGAATGTACTCATATTATTCAGGTATTCTATATCATATGTTTAGTATTAATACAATGAAATAGTAGACTCAAATAATATCAGTATATGAATCTGGTAATAATAATAGTCCAAGGGTAGGAGAAGTAGAATAATATAATAACAGTATAATCGATGCAGTAATAATAAATCCATTAAAATAATAAGAAAAATACTTCAAGAACATGCATTTTAGTAGGCACACTAAACAAGTAAGAAGTCTTGAATCAGTAGAGGATAACACTAAACCATAGTATTTTAAAAAAATTTCGCCTCGTCCCACCATCTTGTAGAGGTCAATCAGTCTCCAACCAATGGGTCAATCAGTCTTTACTTATTTTTTACATACAAACAATAATCTCAATCACATATCCACATGCATCATTTTCAATACATTGTTGCAAATAAAAATATAATTGACCATAATTCAAAAAATATCAAAATATCATATAATAAACAACAAAAATCATATTGAGCAAAAATTCATATTTTTAGATTTTAACCAAATTACCAAAAATTACATAAAATAATATTTTGAAGCTTTAGTTGAATAAAATCACTATTTTTAGACATCAAAATAAATTTTTGAGTTGGCAAAAATTATTGTATTTTAAAATCATTTAATAAAAAATATTAAATAAATACTCAAAATATCCATAATCTCAATTTCTATAATATAAAAAAATTACACGTTGAAAGTTTTATCAAAATAAAATTATTTACATTTTTTCGTAACTAAAACACAAATTTGATCAGAAAAATATCAAAAGTTTTACCAATAGGATAAAGGTTCCTTATAATGAGATGGACAATTTTTCTAATAGGCTTGACAAACAAAATAGCACTACGACCTAAAAAACCCAAGCTTTATTTCTCTCTCCACTCTTTCTCCAATTTTTCTCAATACATTTCTCTTTTATCCATTAGCCAAAGTTAAAAGAGTTTTTTATAAAAAGCTTTAAGTTGGTTAAGATATTTTAATTATATAATATTAATATAATATTTAGTTAAATTAATTCTTTTGTATAAATTTTAAATAAATTATTTTAGAAATTTTAAAATTATGAAATATATCCATGAAATAAATTATTTTAATTTAAAAATATTGGTGAAATTGATTTGCAAAACGGATACCTAACAGTCCTAAAATCCTTACTTGTACCGACATGTATCAATTTCTTAGGGATTTTCAACAGTGCAAAAAATTTATGAAAAACTTAATGTATTTAAGATACTATAATAACAATGATATAGCAAAGTCAGATTAGTATTTGGAGTTATATTAACTACCAAAAAATATTTATCTTGGTCAAAATTTGGGTTATTATAATCTACCCATCCTAAGAAAATGTTGTCCCCGATATTTTCCATAAGGATTCAGCATAAAATCAATATCAACCAAATCCATACTATCAAAATTCAAATCAAATAAAAATAAAAATTTATCAAAAATCATACATTCATAGGGTTCATTCTATCATATGGCATTCAATTATGCATGATATGATATATCATTCAATAATTCAAATAAATTTCTTACTGGTAAGACTTTCATGTTATTGTTGATCTTCTAGATACTGGAAGTTATATACATGTGGCATCACTTGAGTAGGTGCAATTGGTCATGGTGTAACAATCTCCCTCTAACTACCACTAATAGCTCTTTCATCCATCCTGTTCATTGATCTTTCACTATATGCTCTTGACCTGATAGTCCTCTGTCATATAGTATGTCTGGACTATCCTGCACCATAATTCGTTCTTCCTCAAAATCCCCTCTAAGGATAGTCTACTACCTTTTGTCCCTGATGTCTATAGCAAAAATATGCCCCATCAACAAGTATCACTGACCTGCATGCCATCGACCATAATGAATACACTCACAGTAGCTTCTAGTAGATGCTACTGATGTAAACCCTCTCGAATCATTATACTTGATTGTCTTGTCACTATCTCTCCCTACTTGATTCATCCCTACTCATCTTTCTATTGACATCATATCTTGAGCTCACCTCATATCTAGATGCTGGTGTTGCCAAATCAATCTTTATCAATCTAGCTCGCTCCACCAACTCAAAATCTCCTGAATTCGTAGAGGCACTAGCAGATGTCTGAGCTCCATGTTCAACCCTTGTAGAAACCTGTAGCACTTTTCTTCAGCAGTATGGATCAAATGAGGAGCATAACCTGCAAGATCAATAAACTCAGCCTCATACTGTATCACTATCTTGCGTCCTTACTCTAATTTAATGAAAGCTTCCTGCATCTGTTATCGAGCTGACGGAGGTATAAACTACATCCTGAATATTATAGTAAACTCATCCCAAGTTATCCCAGCATTTATCTTCTCTTGAAATTTCTCTCTTTACTAGCCATCCCACTATCTCTCAGCATCTCCATCAAAGAGAAGCATAGCCAATGATACCTTCCAACTCTCCGGACACTACATGCTCTCAGAAATTTTCTCTATCCTCACTAACTGCTCTTCTACAACTTGAGGTCCTAGAGCCCCTTTAAATAATGGAGACATCAGCTTATGAAATATTTACAAATGCTTATGTCCTCTTCTTTATTTCTCCCAACATACTTACTATGCATATCTCTCATTACATGTACTTTAATAGTAACCAACTGCATCATACTTTCTGATGGCATCATAGATGCACTATATTGATCATTTGGAAACATTTGACTATAGATGGTCCATTTAACTTTTCACCTACACAGTTTAGTATGCAAAATATTGCACCTCAAACTATTTCTTCCACCTAACTCTCAATCAAATCCTACAATCCTAATAAAAATCAATTCTTCCAACAATTATGCTTTGATACCAATTGTGATGTCCCAAAATCTAATTTGAAAGAATTATTCATTTATCTGTTTATAAACAACAATCAGAGCTATCTAATACTATCTATTATATACTCAGTATATCGCATGATTAGTATTAGTACAGAGAAACATTAGTGTTAAATAATATCAGTATCTAAATTGCTAATATTAACAATCTAGTGACAGGAGCAATAAAATAATATAATAACAGTAAATCCATGTAGCAATAATAAATATGTATAATAATAAGAAAAATGCATTAAGAACATGGATTTCATTAGTCACACTAAACAAATAAGATGTCCTAGCTATGAATATATTTTTTAGTATTAAATCAGTATCAGTAAACTGTTGGCTCAATAAATAGAGTCATCACTATTTATATGTCGGAACAGTAACCATCTCCTTCTAACTCCCAATCAACATCATATGAATCAGTAGAGGATAACACCAAACTAATAGTATTTAAAAGAAAACCCATCATCCCACCATTATGTATAGGTTAATTAGTCTCCAACCAATGGATCAATTAGTCTTTACTTTTCTTTTATAAATACATTATCATCAAAATACTATAATGGTTATCTCAATCATATATCCACATTCATTTGCAATGTATTACAACAAATAAAATATAATTTAGCATAATTCAAAAAATATCAAAATGTCATAACGGTAGACAACAAAAATGATATTGAACAAAAATTCTTATTTTTAGAATTAAACCAAATTATCAAATATTATATAAAATAATATTCTGAAGCTTTAGATGAACTAAATCACTATTTTTAGACATCAAAATAATTTTTAGTAGGTAAAAATTATTATATTTTCAAAATCATTAAATGAAAAATCTCAAATAGGAATTAAAATGTTTATAATCTTAACCTCTATAACATAAAAAAAGTTACAAAGTGAATGTTTTACAAATACAAAATTATTAAAAAAAATTTATAATAAAAAAATAAATTTGACCAGAAAAATACCAAAAATAGAAAATCTTTAAAATCAGAAATAAGGTAAATGTTCCTTAGAGTGAGATGAACAATTTTTCTAATAGGCTCGACAGACAAAAATCGCACTGCGACCTCCAAAACCAAAGCTTTTTTTCTCTTTCCACTCTTTTTCACTAATTTTTCTCAAGCCATTTCTCTATTAGCCATTAGCCAAAGTTGAAAGAGATTTTAATATAAAGTTTTAAGGGGGTTAAGATATTTTAATTATATAATATTAATATAATATTTAATTTAATATATTCTTTTGTATAAAATTCAAATTAATTATTTTAGGAATTCAAAAAATTATAAAAAAATATCCATAAAACAAATCGTTCTTATTTAAAAAATATTGAAGAAATCGATTTGCAAAATGGATAACTAACGGTCCTGAAATCCTCACTTATATCGACATGTGTCAATTTTTTAAGAATTTTTTATAGTACCAAAAATTTACAAAAAAATTTATGTAATTAAAATAGAATAATAACACTACTATAATTAAGATGGTTTATGATTTGGAATTATATTGACTATAGAAAAAACATATTTGTCTCAGTTAAAATACATGTTATTACAATCTATCCACCTTAAGAAAATGTCGTTCCCAACATTTTTCTTTAAGAATTCAGACATATAATTAATATCAACCAAATCCATGCTATCAAAACTCAAATCAAATCAAAATAAAAATTCATTAAAAATCATATATTCATACAGTTCATTCTATCATATGTCATTAAGTTATGCATAATATGATATATCATTCAATCATTCAAATAAATTTCTTACTATTAGAGCTTTTAGGTTATTTTTTATCTTCTAGATACTATGAGTTATACACATGTGGCGTCACTGGAGTAAGTGTAGTTGGTCATAGTGCAATAGTCTCCCTCTGACTACCACTAATAGCTCTATCATCCACCATGTTTATTGATCATTCACTATATGCTCTTGATCCGACAATCCTCTGCCCTAAAGTATGTCTGGATTGTCTTATGCTAAAATCAGTTCTTCCTTCAAATCCCCTCTAAGGATAGTCTACTACCTTATGTCTCTGTTGTTCATAACAAAAACATCGCCCCTTCAAAAAATATCACTGACCAGTAGGTTGTTAACCATAATGAATGCACTCACCATAGCCGCCATTAGATGATAATGATGCATTTCCCCTTAAATCACTATACTTTCTTTTCTTATCACTATAAATCTCTCTACTTGGCTCATCCCTGGTCCTATTTTTATTGACATCATATCTTGAGCTCACCTCATATAAAGATATTGGTGCTTCCAAATTAATTATTATCAGTCAAGCCAGCTCCAGTAACTAAAAAAAGTCCTGAATTTATAGAGGCAATAGAAAATGTTCGAGCTTCATGTTCAACCTTGTAAAAACTTGTAGCACTTTTCTTAAGCAATAGGGATCAAATGAGGAGCATAACTAGCAAGAGCAATAAACTCAGTCTTATACTACATTATTGTCTTATATCTTTTCTCCAGCTTAATGAAAGCTTCATGCTTCTATTGTCAGGATAATAGAGGTACAAACCACATCCTAAATACTATAGTAAACTCATCCCAATTGATATCAGCTTTTATCTTCCCTTGAAATTTCTCTATCTGCTAGCCAACCCGTCATCTCTCAACCTCTCCTTCAAAGAGGAACACAACCAATAATACCTTCCGACTATTTGGACACTGCATGCTATAAGAATTTTTATCTATCCATAGTAACCAATCTTTTGTAGCTTGAGGTCCTATAGCTCCTTTGAACAATAGAGGCTTAAGCTTTTAAAATATTTATAAATGGTTGTCTCCCTCTTCTTCTTTGCTCCCAGCTGACTTACTCTGTGCATCCCCCATTACCTGTAATATAACAGTAGAAAACTATATCATACTTTTTTATGGTACCGGAGCTATATTGTGTTGCTTATTTTGTACATTTAACTCTAGATGATCCATTTAACTTTTCACCTGCACTGTTTAGTATGATTTGAATAATACACACATGCAACTATGTATGCAAAATAATGCACCTGAAACTATCCATTCTAACTAACTCTCAATCAAATCCAACATCTTTAATAACAATCAACTCTATCAATAACTATGCTCTGATGCCAATTGTGATACCCTAAAATCTAATTTAAAGAAATTATTCATTTATCTATTAATAAACAACAACTATAGCTATATAATATATTCTATTAGTAATAAATAACAAAAAAGAATTTATAATTTAAAATATTAATGTACACATCTATATTCATTCCCAAAAATTATATATAATACTCAAGATCTATATAATCATATCATAATTATTCTTTCCTTAGTACAAAAGAAAAGTAAAAAGAAATTAAACCTGAAGATTTCTAGCTAGCCACACAATCTTGCTCCCCTGCCCTGTCCTAAAACCATTTAACCACATATAATGAGCTTAAAAAATACAACAAGTCGCTAAAATCTACAACTAAATTCAAAGCAAAATAAAAGTGCAATATATATGTCAACAGTCATATCATAGCATGCACTTACATTTATATGATCAGTGAATCATTGCAAAAATAGTTAAATTAACATGTAATAGTAGTAGAATCTATAAATAGTAAAATACCACAATATAGAAGCCAGTAAAGCAATAAACAGTATAAGTGTCAAATATATAAAACAATCATCGTATCAGAAATACCAATCAATACATAAATCATATAAAGTATCAAATCAAAATATTGGTAAAGACTATCTAAATCATGTCAATGTAGTAAAATTAACGGTACGAGTGTATGAGTGTACCCATATTATTTAGATAATATATATCACGTACTCAGTATATCATATGGATAGTATCAGTACAATAAAATAGTAGAATTAAAAAATATCTTTATCTAAATTGATAATAATAACAATCCAGTGGTAAGAGCAATAGAATAATACAATAATAGTAAGCGATTATTAAATTTTTAGAATTATTTAGTTACATTAATTATGGGGCCAAAAGTCAATTTTAAAATTAAAATTATTATTTGATTTTTTGAAGTTTGAACTTAGTTTTTAACTACGATTGACCTGAGAGTTGACTTTTTTTACTTTGACTTATTTTAGGAGGTTTAAAATTTTTATCTTAATTAGAATTGAATGGTTTTGAGTTTGATTAAATTGAATATACCAATAATTATTAGTGATTTTTCAATGTTAGGATATTTTTAGTTTTTTTTTTAAATTGTGTAATTAATATAACTTTTAGATTTTGATCCAAATTAGTCCCAAACCTCTTGGAATCACCCTCAAAGGTCAATAATGACCAAAGGTGATGTTTCCAAGTATTTAAGAATTTTAAATATTTTTAATTTATTAATTTAATAAATTATCAATTTTGTTTAAAAATTAAATTATTGTTAAATTAGGGGTTTGATCATGGGGATCTTATTTTTCATATATTAAGGGTTTAATTATGAGTAATTAGATTCCTTTTTTGAATTTTTAAGATTTAATATGAATTAAGTAAGAATTAATTAAGTTTCTAAGTTAAATCTAAGGAGGGATTTTGGGGTTCCTAGTAGGTGAACCAAATGGATTCCATTTCAAGTGAAATTTGGACCATGAGATCACCTAATCTCAAGGTCCAATCCATCTAAATTTGGGCCAAAGTGAAACTCTCTAAGGTGGTCAACCAAACCACCCAAGGCAACCTCTAGTTCACCTTAAAAAATTCTTAAGTCACTATCCTAGGCTTGGAGGGGAATGAAATCAGTGGCTATAGACGAGACATAATTAACACACCAAAGATCAAATCCTAAATCCCATTGGATACATCATAAGATTAATTTGAACTTAGGAGGCAAACCATGATCCCTAAGTTGAAATTTATTCAAATATGCCCTTAATCTAGTTAAATAGAGGGGCAACAAATTTGCGTATGTCAGAGACATGCCTAATATCCTTTCCCTAAAATCTCAAGCCATAGGGACACTAGTTTAACACACAAATGCAATAATATTATAAGAATTAAAATTGAAATTAACATTAACACAAAATGATTATGGCATGAGACCATAAGGCTTTAAAGATCTCTCTAAGATATTTCCAATGGGCATAACTCTTAATTTGGTCAAATTTGGAGGGGCATATGAATTTTAAAAGTTTTCTTGAATTTTTGGAAATTTTAATTCAAAAATTTGCCAGTCAGACACACTTTTCCATGCGTACAGCAAGCGATTGGGCAGCCAATCATTGGCGGCTGACTAGGTAATACAGGATTAACCGCAATCGTTCGATAACATATCAAGCGACTAAGATTAAATCTACTAAGATCGTTGGATCTAATTAGAGCTATTTATGAAGGTCAACAACTCTGATTATATCTTCAACCTCCCATAGGATCACGTAGCCATAGGGCTTCTCCGGTATGATTCGAGAGAACTGTCTAGCAAAACCGCTTCAAATTTCTTAGGGAGCATCAGGGCATCAGAAACCTTCAATCCATTGGCTGAGATCCATTGGTATGAAGGTTTCCTTCATACTTGATTAGACTACCTAACTAGGCAGCTCGAGATTGGAATCTCACCATAGAGAAGGCCTCAATGAATGAGCTTCACTTATAGAAATCTTCAGGGGAAGATGGCGATTGGCTCTCCTTTAGACACCGATATCAAAGGATGGTCGGAGGTACAACTTTGAGCGAATGGCACATGAATTTTACTGCAGCTTACTCAAACGGATGGTTCGAAGAGGTTGGGAAGCTAAGGAAAGGAAGAGGAATACTCAGGAGCCTTGGGAGAGTTTTCAAAAGCTTGGGAGTGAATGATGATGACTTGATGAGGGAGCCTTATTCAAATGACCCTCGTGGCCATAGATGAATGGGATCGATAGAGCAGGTCATCAGATGGCTGACAAGTGGAAGTGGACATCCTGGGAAGTTGTTTCAAGCTCAGAGGGATTGAAGTATGGCCTTGAAGAAGCTTCGGCTAGAGCCCGTGAAGGGGGAACCACCGGAGCTTATTTACCATTCGTTTTGGCCACCACAAGCTACTAGCTGGGCCAGGTTTATATGGAAAGCATGCAGGGGGTCTGGTGAGTATGATAGTGAGCTCAATTGGGCTTGAGGGATCCCAATTAGAGGAATGGGCTCAATTTGACCCAAAACTATATGTTTTGGGTCAAATTGGGTGCAACCTGGGTTGATTTATGGCCTAGGCTTGACGAGGGAGGTAGGTTGGGTCATGGTGAACCCAACCATGGATTGAATTGGCTATAGGGTGGTCAAATTCCTTAATATGGCTCGGATTAACCATATTTTGGTCAAGTATGGGTCCATTTATGTTGGACCCTGGTCAAGACAGTTCAAGGGGTTGATAGGGAAGATGCATTGGGTCAAGGGGCACCCAATGAAAGTGTCAATTGGGTCTTATCTTGTATATGGAGGAAGATGGCTCGAGTTAAAGTAGTTTTAACCACTTTGAGTTAACCAATAGGTTGACCCAATTAACTAGGCTTATGAGGGTAGGTTTCATGGGTCTAAGGGAAGCCAATACAAGTATTATTTTGGCTTGGTGGGACTTGGTTTGAGAAATGGCTCAACCCATAGTGGCTTTTACCACTTTGGGTCAGCCTAATTCCTATCCCAAGTTGACCCAAGGGCTGGGTCAACTAGGGAAGGTTTGTTGGGTTCTGAAGGGCTTAATGCCACCATTGGTTTGATCCAATTTAATTACGATTGAAATTTAGTTCAAGGGGGGCCTCTCTTTGGGTACTTGGGTCAAGCCAAAAGGCTAACCATAGTGGGCCAAAGGCTTGGGACCTCCCAAGCCTAATCTCTAAGTCCAATAGGTAGGTCCTAGGGGTTTGAATTGGCTTGGGAAAGCCTTGGTCAAAGGGTTTAAATCGGTAGAAGTGTATGGAAGGTATGGTCAAACTTGATTGACTTGGTCAACTAGGTTGACCTATAGTCAAGGGTTTGGTCCATTCAGTTCAAATTAATTATATGAACTCAATGGAGGTGATTTCAAATCAAGATGAGGTCATTTTGTTTGAAATGAGTGTTTACACCCTTAAGGGTCACTTTGGTCAACCATGTCAAACTAAGGGGTGAATTTGGTCCAATGTTTTATTAATGATATTTAGGATCTATTGGGATATGTTTTGAAGGTTGATGTGGTTGAACTATGTTGATTTTTGGTGAAAAGATCAAAAACCCCTTTAAAGGGCATTTTGGTTATTTTGACTTCTGGTCAATCCTGGGTCAAACTAGCTTCAGTAAAGTGTAGGTTCCTTGTCAAAATGTCATGACAAGGGTCATGGATATGGTTAGATGGTTTGGCAAGAGTCCCAAGGTCAAATTCCAATAAATGGAAAGTTCAGTGTCATAGGCTATAAATATTTGAAGGTTTTGCAGCTTTGGAAACCAATTTAATTTCTAAGGCTAGGGACCTCAGCATAAGGTCAAATTTGGTGGGTTGATCTTAGTCATATATCTAAACAATATGCATGTGATATACCCTAAATTAAAAGTCATTTGATTGGGTTTCAAGAGATAGAAAATCACCCCAAAAGGGTTTCAGGACTTGGGTCATTAACCTTGGGATTTTCTTTGGAAACTTGGATTTGGATTGGATTTTAGACTTGAATGGTTAAGTTTAAATTATCCACATCAATTACAAGAAAATAAATTATTGAGATTGATTGGATATGATTTGAAAGTTGATTGAAAGTTGGTGGAAGGATGGACTAGAGAATGAATTGAAGGATGGAACTTGATTTGATTAGACTTGAATTTGGTTTTGACTGAACCTATATGATTGAGAAGAGGACACCTTCCAATCATTAGGTAACTAAAAAGAAACCCAGGTAGGCCCTAGTGACCACATATAAAAATGAGGTCAACAATCATCACTGAATAAGCCAGGAAGCCATAATGAAACTTTAAGATCCCCGAGTCAGTGTCAACAATCCCTTTTATCCAGCAACCAATTTTGTCAATTCCCCCAGCTCAACCAATAGTTTCAACAGTCTCGTCAGTTTCTATGGTACCTGCTCAAAATGATATCAAGCATATGATCTAGATATAAGTAAGGGAGGCCTTATTACATTCATAAGGAACTACATCTATTCCAAAGGATAGACCCTACCCCGATAAATATGATTTAGTTCCTTATCTATAGGACTTTGTGCCACCATTCTTTAAAGTTTTCACCATAATTAAAAACTTGAGGCATAATCTAGCCCACTTTCGACCAAGCTATTGTAATATCAATGGTTCAGATGCTCTACTCTTTCGCTAGTTCGTTAGTAGTCTTTCCTACATAGCTTTTGAGTGGTATGCAGATCTGCCCAATGGTTATGTGAAAATTTTCAATGAACTTGAAAATTTATTCTTAAAAAGATTTTCAGGAGCACAGTAGCACACAACCGTGGGTGATCTCATCATTAAAAAACAAAAGCCGGGAGAGTCTTTGATTAAGTACATCTTAAGGTGGTGAAACCTCTCGATGAAGTCTGAACCCCATCTATAAGAGCAACATGCATTAGAGATTCTTCTAAAGATTATCTACGGGCATTTAGCTTTTCTTTTGAAGGGATTTATAATTAAATCCTCTAAGAAGTTTTTAAAAAGGAAAGCAACCTACAGGAATAGGCTCCTCGGGTTCCATTCTTAAATGATCTTCTAAATAATTAGTGAGCTTCAAAACTGGTGAAGTCCTTCAAAAATAAAGAAGCAATAGTGTCGAAAGTCGATAAGGGAACGTAGCCAGTAACCAGCCAGTCCAGTGCTCCTTCGCCACCCCCATTTCAATGACAACCATTTCAAATAATTTATTAACCTCCTAGCAAACCTTACTAGACCTATATTAAAGATGGGTTGGCAAAACTATGTCTATTTAAAAGAGAGTCAGTAAGGAAGATCTTTAGGAGCCTTCTGAAAAAGCCAGATTTCTAATTTCCTGAGGCTAAAAGGTTGAGGACGTCGATAAGATAATGATCCGAAGTATTACCCTCATCACTGCATGCTCAACCATCCGATTGAGGACTGTGTTGTTTTCAAATACTAGATAAAAAAAACTTCATGCAAGTTAATATCATCATTCTTAAAGAGTACCTAGTAAACTCAGAATAAGGGTCAGTCAAAACCATTCAGGTAATCCTTCTAACACTTCTCTTTTAGTTGAAAATAGCTGGGATATAGCTTTATCTTGGGCACTTAAAAAGTTAATTAACAAGTCTTTTTCATCTTTCTCAATAGCTGCTGACGAGAGCCCAGGGCTCGATCTGGGAAGTGACTTAGAGGCTTCGCAGGAAGATGTTGAGCTGCTTCCCTCTCCAGTAGTCGTAGGAACTGATGTACTAAATGAAAAAGAAAAAAAAAATGATGTTTTTGTAGAGAGGAAGGGCACTGATGAGAGTTGTATTCGAGTGGTGAAGGGCGGCTTAAAAGCCACATTCCCGCTTCTATTATCTGACTTTTACTTTGCCCCATCGAAGGTAAAGGGTCGTAAATTAAATAAAAAACATCTTTCTACATCAATTTTGGTGATTAAACATAAAGATGAAATGCAAATTGATAACTCTTTTGAAGAAATTCAAAGTTCTATTGAGATCAATCTAAATATTCAACAACCTGACCTTCCATATTTGATTTATAAAGGAGATGTCAAACCTGAGATTGTATCAAATAGTGTCCTCCCTAAAATTAACTTTTAGGGGATTCCTACCATGATAGATCTTTTATAATCTAACACCTACTAAAAAAATGACGATCTAACGCCTATGGAGAGTGTAGGCTCTACTATTTTTTTTCATCCTAAGGATGTTAGGCAGGTGCAAATTTATGACAGCAAAGTCTTACCTCCTATGGCTTGCCCCTCAGGAAAAAGGTAAATAAGTTATCTCCAATTATTCAATTTAATTTCCCACTCAATAATATAATCTCCCTTCAAGTCCATTGGGTCAAGATATTAATGTCCCCAAGATCAACTACAACATTATGGCTCACCTTAAGAAGTTGCCAACCAAGTTGAGCATCTATGATGCCCTAATCCTATCAAAGGAAATGTGGGATTTCTAAATAAAAACACTTCTCAATCCATATATTTTCCTTGCTCAATGGGCTTCAACCTCTAAGGATGAAGCCCTCTACTTCAAGATATTTTAGAATATAACACCCACCTTAGGACTAACCTTTTCGTATGAACACCTACTTTTAGGTAATGCCGATCATAATCACCCTCTTTATGTAATTATAAATATATGGAACTTCAAGTTATTAAGATTCCTTGTTGATCCAACTGCATCGGTCAATGTGATGAAAATAAAGACCACGTACTGACTATCCTAAAGTTGATACCAGTAAGCTCGCCACTAATAAGTTGGTGCCACGTGAGTTCAATGAAAAAGGCAAAAGGACTTTTGGTTCGATCACCCTCTTATTAGAAATTGAAGAACTCAAAATAGAAGAAAATTTTTATATAATTGATTTAGCTACATCCTTCAATGTGCTTTTAGGTAGGCCCTGGATCCACGAATATAAATTGGTTCTATCTACCCTACATCAATGCATCAAGTACCAATGACAAGGCATTGAATATGCGATTAAGGGTGATTTGAAAACATTCATAATTCAAGAGATCAGGATTTAAAAAGATGTTGCATATTTTATACCAAAAGGATCATATTCCTGTCATAAATTTGAGATCAAAATTGAGGAGTAAATAAATGAGAAAAATTTCGGTTAAAATTAAGAATCAAAACATCAAAAAGTAAAAGAGTCGTATAACAAAGATGACCTCAACATCGTGGTCCGTAGGCATCCAAACATGATACCTCAAAGAGGTGTGAGGATGGCCCAAAGGGCACGAGGTCGAGGTTGTGCTTCATTTGAAAGAAGAACAACCCCGATATATATCAATCTGGAATCAAGTTCCCATGAAGAACCAAAAAATGGGTTATTGCAATTCATTTTTATTACCAAAAAATCAACCATCCTCCAAAGTTTGATCTAACTTTAGAACATGATAGTGACCTTAAGGTTGATGCTCCAAAAGTTCAAAGTGACAAGCCTGAATTGACCTTGTATGAAAAGCAGTCGGAGAATTCAGGCCCTATCCTTGGTACCACTGACAGTTGGCAGGGTTGCAAGGTTAGAGATTAAAGAGGGCCCTAACCTAAGCAGTGAAGTAAGGAAAGTGCAAAAATTTTTCCTAGCTCCTCCAATTCAAGGGATGAAAGTGATGCATCCCTCGAGGAGGTAAACTTCAATGAATTCATGGAATTACCTTTTGGCTACTTTCCTATATGTGTATAGAATTCTTTTTCCAAAGATTTCTTACCATATTGATGGATTAAGGGTCAGGATAGATACCACAAGAATATTTGGCGAATGAAAATTAAGAAAAATTTGACAAGTGGTATAGACTTTGGCACCGTTAGTTCATTTAATAAATACAAATACTATTTAATGATAACTTATCATCTTGAATCTCAATATGTACCTACTAAAGACGATGATCTCGTCGATGAACTTTATTTGGAGACTTTAGATGATCTTAATGAACTTCAAGTTTGGGATGTACCCCCTGAATTTGAGGAAGAGATTAAATCGACAGCCAATGAGTTGAGAGAAATTAACCTAAGAACCAATGACGACCCTCACCCTACTTTATTAAGTACAATGTTGAGTGAAAATGAGTCTAAGGATCTAATTAAACTCCTTTCTGAGTTTAGGGATTGCTTTACTTAGATATATGATGAAAGGTCATGCCTTTTTGTTGACATAACAGTTCATAAGCTTGGATTCTAGCCTAATGCTATTTATATTAAATAAGCTCCTCGACACATGCGTTTAGAGATAGAGCAACAAATCATTTTAGAAATCAAGAAATTGGTTCAGGTTGATTTTATCCATGAGGACAATATACCTCCTAAGTAGCTAGGATCATATAAGTTCGAAAGAAGTATGATCAAATTTGGATTTATGTTGACAATAGGGATCTGAATAAGGCATATCCCAAGGATGAATTTCCTTTACCCATACCCGAGCTTATGGTGGACATTTCCTATTTGCATACTATTTCCTTCTTTATGGATGGCTCATTTGATTACAATCAAATCAGAATGGCCCAGGAAGATGAGAGAAACACTATATTGAGGACCCCTATATGGATCTTTTATTATAACGTGACGCCCTTTGGTCTCAAAAATACTGGTGCAACCTAACAGTGGTTCATTACCTAAATCATTGATGATCTAATCCACAATCAAGTTTAGTGGTACATTTATGATTTGGTTGTCAAAAGTAAGGTAAAAGAGGCTCAACTTTATGACTTAAAAGCTTTTTCGAGCAATTGTGCCATCACGACATAAAAATGAATCCCTTAAAAGTGTGCTTTCGACGTCACTTTAGGGAAATTCTAAGGAATTATAGTGAGGCACTATGGAATTAAGATTGATCCCTCCAAAATTGAAGCCATCTTAAATATGCCACAGCCTAAGACCCTTATCCAATTAATGTCCCTCCAGGGTATGCTGGCATATAAAAGAAGATTTTTATCTAAACTTTCTTGAAGATGTCAACATTTCTCTGTCTTAGCTAACAAGGATGTTAAATTCATTTGGGATGACAAATGTAAAAATTCTTTTGAAAGCATCAAAGAATATCTTACCAATTCACTCTTGGTAGCCCCTGTTCCTTGAAAATCTCTTATTCTTTACATCGCTACCCTCGACAAGTCTTTTGTTCTCTTTTAGATCAAGTCATTGATGAGGAAAAAGAGAATTCTCTCTATTAATTGAGCTGAAGACTTCTTATAAAAATCTGATACCCTTCATTCGAGAAGTATTATATTGCTTTAATTTTTCCAGCTCAAAAAGTAGGGCACTATATGCTCTCTCATTCAATCAATTTGATATCCAGAGTCAACCCCTTTCAATACCTTATGACCTGGCTTATGCTGACAGGACATTTAACATTGTGGTATATGATATTGCTTCAGTTTCAAATAACTTTCATTCCCCTATGTATTGTAAAAGGTCAGGTTGTTGATGACTTCCTTGTAGTGCACCTGTTGATGGTGGATTCTCCTTTAAATGATGATCTACATGATAAATAAATAATGAGTTTAATGGAATCTAATGACCTTGTATGGGAACTGTCAGTTGATGGTACGGTATCCTCTTAATAGGGCAAAACCTAGAAATCTACAATCCCCAAAAAAACCAAAATTGGGATAATTTTCATAACATCAGAGAAGAGAATGATGCATTTTTTCTACCATTTATCTGAGCCTTGCACAAATAATGAGGCTAAATATAAAGCTCTGATAATCAATTTGGAACTTGCAAGCCTGATGGAGATTAAAGAGATTAAAATATTTGATGATTCTCAATTGATAATAACCCATATTGCAGGAACCTATAAGATTTTGAATCCTAAACTCCTCAAGTATCACCAGTACACCAATCACCTCCTCGAGCAAATCCTTGTCATAACTTTGTATAGGGTTCCCAATAGAAGTAATTCTACAATAGATTTCCTAGCAAAGCTTGCAAAAGAATTTGTTTGTCGAGAGGAAAACTCCATTGCTATTCAGATTCAAGGTCATCTAGTACTATCTACCATAGATTTGGAGCACATCAACAAACAATCCTCCTAGATCCTTTCCGCCTCTTCATAAACTTATGTGGAAGGCGATTTGAGACAACTGTTAATTGACTACCTTCAAGATGGTAAACTTTCCCAGGATAAATCCCTTGCTAATCAGATCAACAAACATGCCCTAACATATGCACTAGTCAATAATATGTTATACCACTGATTATTCAATCAGATGTTGATATGTTGTTTAGACTGATGAGAGGCCCTGAGGATTATTAACACGACCCATTTTAGACTGTGCAGTGCTCGTCAATCAGGTCCAAAAATGAAATTGAAAATCAAAAGACTTGGATGCTACTAGCCTACGATGATTAATGATTGCATCAATTTATTGAAATATTGTTATCAGTTCTAGGTCTATGGTGTCATTTTACATCAGTCGCCTAACGTGTTGCATCTCATGATAGCTTCACAGCCCTTCAAAAGTTGGGGTATGGATGTTATCGGGCCAATTGACCCTCCTTCTTCAAAGGTTCATCACTTCATATTAGCTGTGACATATTACTTTTCAAAGTGGGCGGAAGCAATTCCCTTACGTAATGCAAGATCACACCATATTTTGAAGTTCTTTAATGATCGTATCGTATAATGATTTGGTGTACCTCACAAAATCATATATGTTAATGAGTCCACATTTAAGTCTACAAAAATTAATAATTTTATAAGATGCCATAATATTAATTAAAGATACTCAATGATCTACTTCCCTCGGGGTAATGGGTTGGCTGAAGCCTTCAATATGCTTTGGTGCATATTATTAAAAAGGCCCTTGATGATTATAAACGTCATTAGGATGAGAGGTTGGTGGAAGCTTTATGGCCCTATCGGACCACTTATAGAACCCCGACCAAATCCACTCCATTTGAACTAGTGTATAGGTCTGAGACCATACTCCCTCTAGAAGTGCATATTCCCTCACTTAGAGTTGCAATACATAATCAAATTATAATTGAGCGAAAGGCACAACTCTAGTAGAAGAACTCGAAGGCCCTTAAGAATGAAATTTCCAAGCTCAGCAAAATCTGGAGTTGTATAATTAAAGCCCAAATGATTCATGCTCATGATAAGTAAGTACAACCTAGAATCTTCCAAGCAGGAGACTTGGTCTTAGTTATTTAGAGGCCTATCTTAAATCACCAAAAGATCGATGGAAAGTTTAAACCAGCATAGGAAGGACCCTTCATCATAGAAACAATCTACAAAGGGGGCTTGTATCACCTAGTAGATTGTAAAGGAAATCACCCAATGATACCTATTAATTGGAATTTTATTAAGAAATATAATGCTTGATGTAGCTCAAAATTTTAATTACTAAAATGTTTTGATGTCGTGAATTAAGTTTGGTCAATTTTGTTCTCACTGTCAAAATTATTTTTAAAAATATCAAAATTATCAATTAGTCATTTCGTGCTCTCCTTTCCTTAAAGCTTATATCCTTTGTGATGGGCATATCTAGACCCCATCACAAGATCATTCGGTCTCGATCCTATGTGATGATCATATCTTGACCCCATCATACAACCATTCAACCTACATCCTCTATGTTGGACATATTTTGATCCCACCACACCATCATTCAACCTCGATCCTCTGTGATGGGAATATCTCGACCCCATCACATGATCATTCAACCTTGATCCTCTATAATGGGCATATCTCAACCCCATCATACGAACATTAAACCTTTATCCTCTATTTTGGGCATATTTCGACCCCACCATACGATCATTCAAACTCGATCCTTTGTGATGGGCATATCTTGACCCCATCATATGATTATTCAACCTCGATCCTCTATGTAGGGCATATTTTAACCCCACTACACAATCAGTCAACTCTGATCCTCTGTGATGTGCATATCTTGACTTGATCACACAATCATTTGACCCTGATCCTCTATATTGGGCATATTTCGACCCACCACATGATCGTTCAAACTCGATCCTTCATGTTGAGTATGTTTCAACCTCACCACACCATCATTCATCCTTGATACTCTATATTAGGCATATTTTAACCTCATCTCATGATCATTCAACCTTGATCCTTTGTGATGGGCATGTTTCAAAACCCACCACATGATCATTCAACCTCGATCCTCTATGTTGGGCATATTTTGACCCCACCACATGATCATTCAACCTTAATCCTCTGTGATGGGCATGTTTCAATTGCATTATATGACCATTCAACCCAGATCCTCTATGTTGGGCATGTTTCGGCCCCACCACATAATCATTTAACCTTGATCCTACGTGTTAGGCGTGTTTCAACTCCACCACATGATTATTCAACCTCGATCCTTTTTGTTGAGCATATTTCAACCCCACCACATGATCATTCAACATCGATCCTCTATGATGGGCATATCTCAACCCCATCATTTGATCATTTAATATTGATCCTCTAACCACATCCATGGCCCTTGTCATGACTTGTTGACAACTACAGTTTGCTAGGCCAAACTTGACCAAGGGTTTACTAGGGGTCCAAATGACCAAAATGCCCTTCAAGGGGATTATTGATCATTTCCATAAAACTCAACATAATTCAACCTTATCAACCTTCAAAACCTTTTTCAATGGAGCCTAAATATCATTAGGAACACATTGGACCTAACCCCACCCTTTGTTTTGACTTGGTTGACCAAGTTAATCATGGTTAACCAAAGAGGCCCTAAAGGGTTTAAACATCCATTTCAAACTAAATGACTTCCTCTTGACTTGGGACCACTTCTATTGAGTTTATATTATCAATTTGAACTCAATGGACCAAACTCTTGACCCTAGGTAACCTTGTTGACCAATTCGATCAAGTTTGACCAAACCTCCCATACACTTCTACCCTTTCAAACCCTTTGACCAAGGCTTGTCCAAGCCTACCTAAACCCATGGGATGACCCATTAGGTCTTTAGGGAAGTCCCCTAGAGATTCCAAAACTTGGGCCCATTAAGGTTAGACATTTGTCTTAACTCAAGTACCAAAAAGAGAAGTCTCCCTTGATCCAATTTCCCCTTTAAGCCAAATTGGATCAAACTAATTGTGGCATTGGATCCCCCATAACCCAATACACCTTCCATAATTGACCAAGTCCTTGGGTCAACTTGGGTTAGGATATAGGCTAACCCAAAGTGGTTAAAAAAATATGGGTTAAGCCATTTCTCAACCTAAGCCCCACCAAGCCAAACCCACACCTCCTTTATGTGGTCCTAGGTCCTACACACCTACCATAGTAAGCCCCACCCTTGGTTTAACCTGGGTCAACCTTTAGGCTAGTCAAAAGTTATTAAAACCACTATAACCTGAGCAATCTTCTACCTCAGGCCCAATTAGACCCAATTGACAGTTATATTAGGTAGGTAGCCCTTGACCCAATGCACCTTCCACCTCAATCCCATCACCTGATTAAACCCAAATAGACCCAAATTGTACAGGTTTAGGTTAACCTGAGCCACTTAAGAAAATTAGGCTGCCTTCTACCTAATTGAACTCACTCTTGAGTTTGTTTGGCCCATAGCTTCCTTTCTACATAAGCTTGACCCTGCCAGTAGCCGGCAGTGATCAGAACAAAATAAGAGCCAGCTCTGATTGTCTCCCCTTTATGTGCTCTGACTGAAGCTTCCCCAAGGATTGAGTTTGACTCCATTTGGCTCAGATGGCTCTTTGAGGATCTCCCCTTCTAGTTGAAAAGAATATGATGGTTGGTCTGATCGATCCCGACTGTCCATGTATATGGAAGCCATTCTAATAGGGCTCTCCCACCCATACCTCCCTATTTGTTGCCAGTGTTTTGAAAAGCCTCCCAAGAGCTTCCCGAGCATTCCCATAGCTTTACCTAGATTCCTAGCCATTTTTAGACATCACCCCGTGAACGCCAATGAAGACTCTCTGTGCTCCATTCAAAATTCTACTTCTGGTGTGGAAGCTCTTTCGTTGAGGCCTTCTATGAGGTAAAACTCCATTTCCAAGCTTCTAGTATGGGGGTAGTGATCTAGTGTGAAGCAAACTATCAAACCACCGGATTTTGACCATTGGATTGATGGTTTGCATTGTTTATATCCTTTATGTATATTTTGGTTGAGTTCGTAGGTAGTATCTTTAAGATCATGCCGTAAAAGGTTTAAAATTGCAAATAGGAGTAGGATGTTGAAGATATAATCCTAACCATTAATTTAGATAAATTATTTATATTAGAACTCGCAGTTTCGGAGCTCGTTTAATCATAGTCGTCCGATTCCTGATCTGAAGGCTAACATCAATCCCACATTTACCCATTTAGTTGGCTATTATTTCCCTACCAGTTGGACCACACCACGTGTAAAAACATAATCTGATTGTGTAAATCCAGATTTAATTAACTTAACAATCATAGGAATATTCAAAAATTTATATCTTCCAATCCACTTGACCAATTTAAGTGTTATTATGCTCATTGGGAAGATCATAGTGAGACCTTCAAAAGCTTTATAGTCTCAGGCTATGGTTTTAGATGTAACTTATGAATTTCAATAATTATCCTAGGTTTATTTTAGGCATTTTTCTCAGGATTGAACTCCCCATAGGTTAAGACTTTGGGGGATTGAATTTGGGTATCTCTCTAACATGTCCAACTTTTATCCACCCATTTTGAATTATTTTAAGGGCACAATTTAGATAATTTAATTTCAAAGGTCATAGTTTAGCCCTTAATTTCAAATTGCTCTAATGATCTTTCCAATGGGATTTAGGATCTGAGTTTTGGTGTGTCAATTATGTTTAGTATAGGGAGCTTAGAGCCTTTGATTTCATCCCCCTCCAAGCCTAGTGATTACCTTTGGTGGTTTGGTTAACCTCCTTAGGGGATCTCCTCAGGCCCAAATTTAACGGTCTCGGGGCTTGAGATAAGGTGATTTCATGGCCCAAGTTTCATGAGAATTAGAGCCTGAATTTATCCACCAACAAAGTACCCCAACATCCCCTCCTATATTTAACCTAGAACCTTAATTAATTCAAAATTAATGCATATTAAATCTTAAAAATTCACATAAGGTCTCTAATTGCTCATAATTGAACCCTTAATATATGAAAATTAAAAGCCCTATAATCAGATCTCTAATTTAACATTAATTTAATTTTTAATGAAAATTAACAATTAATTAGATTAATTAATTAAAACATATTTTAAAATTCTAAAAAATCTCTAAATACTTGAAAACATTCCCTTAGGTCATTTCTAAGTTTTGGGCAAGGTTGTGAAAACCGGGCCGGACAACGAACAGGTAGCGAGAGCGGTTCCCGGTTCGACCAGTTCAACCGGCTGAACCGAGGTCGAACCGGATGACGTAATAAATACAATTTAGATGATATAAAAATCATATAATTAATATAACCTTTTTATTAAAAAATGAATTGAAAATTCACACGTTACTAATATCTTATATAATTTTAAATTTAAACATATTCAATCTTTAAATTTAATTTAAATTTAACAAAAAATTAACTTACAAAAGAATTAATAAGTTTAATATAAATAATCCTTAATTTATGTTATATATTTATATATAATTTATATTTATAATTTAAATATTAGATTCATATTTTTATTTTACATTTATAAATTATTGAGCTTAAATTAAATCATTTATTATAAATAATAAATAAATAAATTAATATTTATGGTACATAAAAAAAAATAAATTATGAATATAATTTATTTAATATTATTAATTAAAAATAAATATTATTTCATCATAAAAATATTATTTAAAAAATTTATTTTAAAATGAATAATGTATGTTGTAAACTTAAAAGTTAAGTAGAAAGATATAGGACCTTTAGTTTTTTTAGTCCAACATCACTTGGCAGACTTTCCCTTGGTGAAGCTTTTACTATATATTGGCTTTTGAGCTAGAAAGATGTAGTACATCATGTAAGGAGATCAAACTTCATGAAATGCTCGTTTGGAATTTTTTAATTTAAAATTAAGCATTTAAATTTGAAATTAAATTACAAATATTTTTAATATTTAAAAATAAGTTATTTAAAATTTAAATATTAAAAAATACAAAACTTGAAGTGGCCGGTTAAAGAGAATCGTGACCAGTTCGCCGGTTCACCGGTTGAACTGACGGTTTTAGACAAAATCGGCCGGTTTGAAGCTAAGCCGGTTTTAAGGTTGAACCGAACTGGCCTTTGGACCGGTTCACGGTTGAACCGGTTGGACCGGCCGGTCCGGTCTGGTTTTTAAACCATTGGTTTTGGGAGTAATTCCAAGATGTTTGGAACTGATTTGGATTAAAATCTAAAAATCTCCTTAATTAGGCAATTTTAAGAATTCCAAAAATACCCTAATTTTCAAAAATCACCAATATTCTATGAAAATCCAATTCAATCAAACTAAAATCCATTCAACCCTAATTGAACTCTAATATTTTCTAAAAATATAAAAACTTCAATATTAATTCAAATTCAAAAAGTCAACTCTTCGATCAATCGTAGTCCAAAACTATGTCAAAACTTCAAAAATCATAACTTAACATAAAAAATTTTAAATTGGGCGAACTTAGAGTTTAATTACTTATCCTAAGATATGATATTTAAGAAAAATAAAAAAAATTTATAAATCATTTAAATTTTAAAAGTGAACTTTCAACTCTTTAATTAACATAAGTAAATAACTCTAATAATTCCAAGATTCAATAATTAACCTAAAATCTAAAAAATTCTAATTTAATCATTCAAATCAATAATAAATCAATTGGATTAAAATTCATCAACATTTAAATCTCAACCAATTAAATTAACTTGATCAACCCTGATTACTAATAGGTAACCCAAACCTATGAGGCTATTAGCTTAGCCACAAGGAAAGTGAAATAAATTTCACAACCTTGGTGAGCAACGAATGAAGTAATTATTTAGCATTAAATTATACCTAAGTTAAGCTTTAATATATAAATATTTAAATTCAAACATAAAATTTCCCCTTTAACATTTAACCAACCTGAACACTAAATAACTTCAACACATTTCCTAGTTTAAGACATACCCAAGCCACACCGCCAACCTCACACACTTTAGATGGTTTTCTAGGACAACCAACTATAGTCTAGGCTAGGCTAGTGTTTACTTTCTACTGTGGTGTGCCTAGTTTTCTAAGTGATTATTTACTTACTTTAACTACAATATATGAATTGATGTGATGGGTGATAGTTTACCCTTAGGTTAGGACTGATCTGGTTGCTCATTGGATTTTCTGCAAGTGGCCACACTCGTGTAGGGCAATAAAAGGGGGCTAATTCAAAAGAGCTTGACAAGAAAAGAATAACCTCCCCCTTGGGGAAAGAGTTTTCTTTTTTCATTTGCATATCCAGATATGATGAATCCAAAGAGCTCGAAGAAGAGGAGGATGGGGAGCTCAAGATATAGACTATCCCACTCAAAGTTAACTTGCCTTGATCCTAGGATTAGAATTCGGGTTTGTTGCCCAACCACTTTTAATCTTTGCAAATTCGGGATGTAAGAAACATACAATTTGTTTATAGACATTTATTTAATTAATTTTATTAATTGATATGTTCAATTTTTTATTGCAATTAGGATTTCTTTGTTTTCCTAGTTTATTGGAGATTACATGTCTTTTTTTTTTCCTGGACACGCATGGATCATGAGGGTAAGATAAAAACTTTTTCTACTTAAAACTAATTAAATTTTTTAGGCTTACGTAGAAACTCTAACAATATAAGAAGTAAGATCGAGACCTACAAGAGTCATTATAATCATATATATTCTTTCTCCTAGTTAGACACCTCTCCACCTATGGTTTCTGGCAGAACTTAACATTTGAAGGTGCAGATCTGTCAAAGGGATGTTATGCAATATCAAGGGAAAATGATTTTTAAGTCTTTTTAAAAATTGCTTATTATATATTTTATGTATTTAATCGAGTCAACCAGCATGCATTACATTAAAAAAATTTAAAAAAATTTAAAATTTTAATTGCTTTTGATTCAAACATTATCACCCAGCGTAAATCAAGGGACCAATTATGATTCGCTCTAAACGTCAATCCCAATTCTACTAGTTGGTTAGCTGGCTTCCCAATCCAGGTCATGGTAAGCCCAAGTTTAGCACTATATTAGCTTAGTTCGAGTCACTATTATCCAGTGCCCAGTTTAGATTAAGGATCTTGGGCATATTTTGAATCATAAGACCCCAACCTACGGAAATATAATCCCAAATTTATAACAAATCTTTCAACTCAAAATAAAAAATTCTCTGAATCTAAAATTTAAAGCGTAACACTTAGATTAGGTTTAGACACTTTTGAATTGTTTTAGAATCTCAAAGAGTCTCTTACCTCTCCTCCATTGATTCCAGAAATAAGTGTTTAAATTCGATCCAATCCCTGTTGAAACTCCAAATTCACCTCTTTTGATGTCACTCCAAAAAAATTTCTAAACAGAATTTAGGCATTATTTTTATTGAGAGTATTCATAGGGAATTCAGCCTCTCTACAATATAATTAACTACGAGAGCTTTCGCTCCTAGGAGATTTAGGACCCACATCAACTTTTAAAAAATTAGTTTTCAAATTTTAATTAGACTTCTTTAGGAAAATCAAAATCAATTATGATCATTATCATCATATTCAAATAATTGATAACAAATAATATTTTTTCCTTTGGGAAGATATATCATTTATTGATAAAACCTCAAATATGAGATTAAAAGATAATTCATCTAGATTATTGTCATTAGATATTCGATCGACCCACACTCTTGCCATGCGGGGCCATATTTAGTTCTTTCTTAAATTTGGCTACGATATTCAAGGAGGGATTTATAATTTTAAATATGGACCTTATTTTGAAATCTTATTTCTACCTCTTGAGGTGGTATACCTTTCCTGATGGGATGTTCAATTTTACAATTAAAATTTAAAGACAATTTCAAATTCCCCAAAGAAGATTAACCTTTTCAAAACCTCTTTTCAAATTTAACCCAAACAGCAGTCAAGTAAAGAAGTGATCTAATTATCTCTCTATACTTCTTCTAATCAATTAATTTTTCATTTGAATCCTTATCAAATTGAATGGGAGAGCTCATGGGAGTACTGATTACCTTAGTATTATCCATCTTATATTTTTAAAGAATATCTTTAATATACTTTGTTTGGATAAGGAAAGTTCCATCATCCCTGTATTTTACACTAAATCCAAGGAAATATGTAAGTTATCCCATCATACTCACTTCAAACTTCTCACTCATAGCTTTTAAGAAATTATAAAAAAAGATTTTTATTATAGATCTAAGCAGTATATCATCAGTATAAATTTGAATAGTGAGTAGTTCTTCTCCTTCTTTCTTTAGGAATAGGGTGGTATCTACACTACCATTAATAAAATTTCTATCTAGGAGAAAGGTGTTCATGCTTTCATACCAAGTTCTAGGCGTTTGCTTCAATTCATATAATGTCTTCTTTAATTTGAATACATGATTGGGAAATTCAAAATTCTCAAAACCTAGGGGTTTCTCAACATATACATCTTTTTAAAATACCCGATTTACAAAGGCGCTTTTATCATCCATTTGATATAGGTTGAATCCACAAAAGCAAGCGAAGGATAGCATCACTCTAATAGATTCTAACATTGCAATAAGGGCACATATCTCTTTAAAATTAATTCTTTCAATTTGATTATACCCCTTGGTTACTAATCTAATCTTATTTCTAATTACTATGAAGGTGAGAGAGATTGGGTATTCTTCATTTAAGTAACTCATAGGTTATTTTATTGAGCTGTAATTTAACATTAACCCTATTATGAACATAACAAGCAGTGTTCACTACTTCTACCAAGAAATACTTATGATGTGAGTATTAAACTAGCATAGCCCTAGCAGGTTCTTAGGGTTATATTCTTCCTTTTATCAACCTCATTTTATTGAGGGGTTCTATGAGCTAAAAAATTATGTTATATGAATAGCTCCTTACAAAATGAATTAAAATTATCATTTTCAAATTCCTCATCATGATCACTATGGATAGTCAGAATTTCACAACCTTTTTTTTTAATTCATATGGAGAATGTTCTAAATTCCTTAAATAACACATTCTTATATGTTAAAAATCTAATCCAAGTAAATCTCAAGTAGGGATTTTGGAAAAAGACTACTAGAGAGAGAAACTAGAGAGAGTCTGGTTTTTCAAATTTCTGTTTAGGCGGGACGTCGTTTTTGTGGAGGGTTTGGCCAAATCTCTGGCAGTCCGTCGGCACGGAGGGACAGGGATGGAGCATAGACGTCTCATTCCTCCAGATACTTTGAAGAATTATAGGAATGGACTTTCTGTTCCGGTTCTTGATTATACTGAGGTTTTTAATGGCGGATCCAAGATTTTGGATGGATTCAACAAGAACTTTAAAGGGTTTGTTAATAAGCCTTTGGTGATTAATGAGGGGGTTTTTTTGGCCAAAAAGGAGACCCCCAGCCATGTTCCTGGCAAGGGGAAGGATGTAATCGAAGATGTTTTTTTGAAGCAGTTGGATGATTCACCCTGTCTTAGTGGTGGGAGGAAAAATTTATAAGGACTTAATTTAGAAGCTTCGTCTTCTGCAGGATTTAAGATCAATTCTAGTATTGGTCGTAATTCGAAATCTTTGCCATCTTCTCCTGTTATTAGGAGTTTTACCGATCTATTGAATTTCGTTTCAAAGGATGCGGATATTGTGGATGTAGATTTGTCTCTGAAAAAGAATTCTAGTTTATCTGTGGAGGTTCCAATCATGAATTTAGCTGGTCCGGTTGATGCTGTAAGAGGGAAGAATCATAATGTGTGGTCTCAAGCGGCTTGGAGAAAGAAACCAGATGTTAATGTAGACAATCTGGAGTTGGGAACATTTTTGTCTGAAGATGGGAAAATGGTGGTTCTTCATGTTGATAAAGAAATGGAGAATGTAAAGAGACTGGAGAAGGCTATTGTGGTGAAAATTTTTGGAGAGGATATTCCTTTTCATGTAGTGAGTACTAAGTTGAGAAGGCAATGGGAGAGATCTGGTAAATTCCACATTACCGGTTTGGGTCTTGGGTGGATTTTGTGCTCGTTCGAGGATGAAAAAGCGGTTGATTGTGTTCTCTCTGGTGGTCCATGGTGGATTAGAGGACAGGTGATTGGTTTGGATAAATGGTCAGTGAATTTCAATCCCTTATCTCTCAAAGGTATTTCTTCGCCTGTGTGGATTTGGATGCCCAATTTACCTCTCTAGTGCTGGGATGAGGTAAATATCTGTAGAATTGCTTCGTTAATTGGCAAGCTTTATCTACTAGATGGGAACATGTTCCAGTGGAGTAGGAGGGAATTTGCGTGGGTTTGTGTTTGCATTCCGCTTGACACGACACTTCCACAGAGAGTGTGGGTGAAAGGTTATGCTGGGGAATTCTATCAAAAAGTGGAGTATGAAAAGATTTCAAAAATCTGCACTGAATGTGGTAAAATTGGACTTTCTTTAAAAGAGTGTGGTGAGTTAAAACGGAAGGTGGAAATCGGTTCCAGGGATGCACAGCCTGTGGATGTGAATAATGTTCAGACAATGCAATCAGTGGCTGTGAAAGATCTGGCTACTGAGGAGAGAGTTAATAATAATCCCTGGATTAAGGTTTAGCATAGTAAGAAGAAACGGGTTAAGTTGTCATACAACAATAAACTGTTTAATAAGAAAAATTATGTCCCTTTGAAGAAAACTTTTGTTCCTAAGGTGGGTGTTTTAGATTTAAAGAGTATGTGGAAGGTGGAAGCTACTAAAATGGGTAATAAGCAAGTTGAAACTGTGATAAATTCGAATATTACTGAAGAGGTTGTTAATGAAGTGAATGTAAATGATATTCCTAATATGGAAAACAATCCCGTCGCTGAAGTTATACAAGGAAATAAAATAGAGGATAACGCTACTGTTGAAGTTCTTAACAGATTAAAAATGTTATCTGATTTAGAAGAATCGAATACCTGTAATGGAACAGATGAAGGGGAAATTTTGACTCCTGGTAAAGAGTTGGATTTGAATAATACAGTTCTACGTGCTAAACAAAAATATGGAAGTTTTCAGATAAATGAGAAAGAGCTGGTTATTCCTAAGGGTTCTAAGGTAGGGAGCCATTCTTATGAGAAAAAAGTTAAGTTGATTTAAGAACTTAACTCCCTTGGTTCAGGAAATATTATTCCTCATAATAGGAAGATGGAAAGTGGAAAAAATAAAAAGGTTGGGGGTCCTTCCCCCATCTTTAAATAATGTCTTCCTTTCTTTTTTGGAATTATAGAGGAGCCAAGAAGGTAGAGGCTGCTCTATATCTTAAGGAGGTAATCAAGGATAATGGTGTGTTATTTGTGGGTTTATTGGAAACAAAAACTAGTTTGTTGGAGAATTGTCATATGTTGAAGTTTCTGGGCATGAAGTGGGATTTTTTTCAGGTTCCAGCAGTTGGACTCTCGGGTGGCTTGGTGGTGTTGTGGAGGAAAGAATTAGCTAACTTCTCAGTTATTGAAGCTACTTTTCAAATGATTTTGGGTAAGCTGAATGTTACAAGAAAAGGAAGCTGGGTGGTGGCTTCTGTTTACGGAAGCAATGATGTCCAGGAAAGAAGGATTCTTTGGGATGATCTAGAAAGGCATTGTGTAGACAATTTACCAATGGTAATAGGTGGTGATTTTAATTGTGTGTTGTCTCAAGCTAAAAAAAGAGGTGGAAAAAAATTTACTTTGAATAAAGGCTCCAAAGATTTCAATAACTTCATGATTAGAAATGATCTCCATGAAATAAAGTCCATGGGACCAAGATTCACTTGGTGTAATAATAAAGCTGGTAGAGCTCGTATTCTAGAGAAGTTAGATATGTGCCTTATTAATTCCACTGCCTTAGTTTCATTCATCTTTCTCTTGTTAAACACTTGTCTCGTGTTGCTTCGGATCATTGTCCGGTTTTGTTGGAGGTTTTCAAACTAGTTAAGCATTTTAACAACATTATAAGGTATGAAGAAGTTTGGCTTCTTACTATGGTGCTACTGCTTTAGTGAAGAATATCTGGATGAGCAATTGCAAAGGGGATCCGGCATCAGTACTTAATTTGAAGTTCAAAATGACTTTAAAAGCTCTGTTTTATTGGAGTAAGGCAAAATACAAAGATTTGAACGTGTTAAGGGATAACTCAAGAGTGAGATCTTGGAAATCCAGCTGGAAGAATCTGAAGGAGAGATCTCATTTGATAAGCTACAGATTTCGAGATATAAAATCAATGAACTTAATGTTACTTTGGCTAGACTTAATACTTGGTGGAGGCAAAGAGCCAAAGCTAGATGGATGGATGAAGGTGATTGTAATACTACCTTTTTTCATGCATTTGCAAATGCAAGGGGGAGTTTGAACTGGATCAGCCATATCAAAACTGTGAGTGGTATTATTTCAGAAGAGGAAGCTGTGATCCATAATACATTCTCAAAATTTTTCAGGTGGAAATTGCAACATAAAAACTGCTCATTAGATGGTTGGCTGGAACCATCTAATATCATTAGTAATGTTGACCAGAAGATGCTTGAAGCTGAGTTCTTACGGGAAGAGTTACAGGAGTATGTTGATAGTTCTAAGAGGAGTATATCTCCAGGCTTAGATGGGATTTCTTTCTCCTTTATCAAAGACTTTAGGCAAATAATCAAAGGTGATGTTTGGCTAGCTGTTAATCAATTTCTTGCTTCAGGTATTATGAATGAGTCTTGGAAGGAAACCTTGATTATTTTGATCCCTAAAATTAAAAGTCCACAAGAACCTGTTCACTTCAGACCCATTAGTCTTTGTTTGACTATTTACAAACTCATTGCTAAGATGCTTCTTAATAGACTGGAAAGAGTTATTCATAAGATCATCTCGGTGGATCAAGCAGCGTTTGTTAGAAGATGATCTCTATCTGATCATGTGCTTTTGGCTCAGGAGGTGTTCAATAAATTTAGATGGTACGAAGTGGAATGTTTGCTATTAAGCTTGACATGGAATAAGCTTGTGACAGTATGGGATGGCAAACGTTAAGGCAAGTTCTTATTCAGTTTAATTTTCCTTCTAAAATTTTGGAGCTTGTTTTGCAATGTGTACTAAATCCCAAATTTTGTATTCTAATTAATGGGAAGAAAACTGGATGGATAGAAGGGAAATGTGGATTCAGGCAAGGATGTCCCTTATCTCTTTTTTGTTCATTTTGTGTTCTCAAATTCTGTCTGATGCCTTACTCTCTAGAAGAAGTGGTATGGGTATTTCAATTTATCCATTGGTTCCTAGAGTATCTCACTTACTATATGCAGATGATATTTTAATCTTTTCGGAAGCAAAGATCAAAGAAGTTAAGGAGTTGAAGGAAGTCATTTCCAAGTATTGTAATTGGACGGGGCAAAAAGTTAACAATTTGAAATCTATGATTATTTTTGGAAGGTTTACTAAAAAGAAGGTCCATAAGAAGATTGTTAAGAAGCTCAAATTCAAAGTGGTAAAGGAAATCAGCTACCTTGGTGTGAAGTTAACCCTTAGGAGGTTGATTGCTTTGGATTTTCAAGTTTTGTTGGAGGCTGCTACTAATAGACTTAATACTTGGGGGAAGAAATGCATTTCGTTGGAAGGTAAGTTGGTTTTAGTTAAATCAGCTTTCCTTTCTTTGCCTCAATTTTTATCTACTCTTTCATTAGTTCCTTTGAGTATTCTCAAGGAATTTGATAAGATGTGTAGAGGGTTCCTTTGGAGTAAAAATAATGGTAATGCTGGAATCCATTATGCTTCTTGGGATTTGCTTTGTAAGCCGAAGATTGAGGGTGGTAGAGGGTTGTTTTCTGCTTTGTCAAAGGTTGGTCCTCTTCGAGCCAAATTTACTTGGAATTTTTACATGAAGCCTCATTCTTTATTGAATCAAATACTTAGAGCGAAGTATGGGGAAGATTTATGGTTGGAATCTGTGAAGGGTGGAAGTTCTTCAACTTGGAAGATTATTACTATGGGAGCTAAATTTCTAAAAAATATTGTTAGATGGAGTATTTCAAATGGGGATTCTATCAATTGGTTGAATGACCCTTGTATTTTAGATAAATGTATAGCTAAATGGCCCACATTTGTCAATATTCAAAATGTTTCAGATGTTAAACTTAGCACGTTCATTATTAACGGCAAATGGATATGGATAAGCTCAAAGTCTTTTTTGTGGAGCAGTTTATGGGAAAGATTTCTAATATTCCTATCAATATCAACAGAGATTCAGATTTGTTGGAATTGAAGTATAAGTTCTCTTGGAGATTTGTTACTGTCTTGGCATTTGAAGCGGCTTTGGTTCGGAGGTTGCTCATTGGAATTGGATGAAGAAGCTGAAGTTAAAACCGAAAATTGGACTTTTTTTGTGGAGACTTTGCATGAATGCTTTTCCTTCAAATACTTTACAGGTAAATAGGAAATTAAGCAGTTTTCTGGTTGTCCAAGAGGTTGTGATGTAGATGAGGATAACTGCCATTTGTTTGGAAATTGTTTCAAGATCCGAAATGTAATTTTTTTACTGAACAGCTGGGGTTTTTCAATCCTGGTTTTTAACAGGTTTTTGGAATGCATGGTATGCCTTCAGAGGCTTGTGAGTAAGAATTCACTAAGTGCAAACATTTTTTGTTCAGCTACTTATCTTGTTTGGAAGAGTAGATGCAAGGTGGTTCATGGTGATAAGGAGGATTCAGATGCTATTATTGCTGCTAATGCCATTTCTTTTGCTGTTAGAAATAACTTTTTAAATATTCAGCCGGTTAACTGGGATGCTAATCAGCAATCGCTGTTGTTTCCTTGGCATCGTCCTCCACCCGGGTGGATTAAAATTAATGTTGATGCAGCTCTTAAAAGGAACAATTGGCCAGGATTGGTGGCATTGCTAGAGACAGAAAAGGTAGATTCCTGGTTGCTTTTGGAACTCTATGTTTGCATTGGGATATTTCTCAGTTGGAGCTGTTAGCAGTTTTATATCTGAGAAATGTGGTGAAGGAGTGGATGTTTGAAGCTCAAGGTGTCATCATCGAAGGAGATAATTTCAATATCATTAAGAGGCTTCAAAATTCTGTCAAATCATGGAAGGTTAGTAAATTGATTGATGACAATTTGATCTTTTTGCTGAATTTTAATCAAGTTGTTTTTTTCCTTTTCGAATAGATGTAATAACAAATTAGCTGATATATGTGCTAATTTGGCTTTAACGAGATCTTTTTTGTGGGAAGATCTTAATGATGACTTTATTCCTCCTTTCTTGTATTGCTTGAAGGAGGAATGTGATGCTTTAGGGAAACTTCATTTGTAATTTTTTTGGTTTTTGAGTTTTAATGCATTTAGCATTTTGTTCAAAAAAAAAAAAAGATGTAAATCTTAAGTAATCATCAACAAACACATATCCATATACTTCCCCCCTAAGCTAGTAGAGCTAACTATCCAAATAAATCTTGATGAAGGACTTCTAAGGGTCTACATGTGGTAATGTCCTTAATTGAGTGGGAGGAAGTTTTGATTTATTTTCCAAGTTGACAAGAATCACATAGGTGGTGCTTAGAGAAATCTAGTTTGTGTATGCCTCTAACTATGTCTTTTTAGGTTATCTTCCTAAGGTTTTTCATGCTTTCATGACATATTCTCCTACGCCATAGCCATAATTCATTAATAATTATTTTCAAGCAAAGACAATCAATAGATTAAATATAGTTTAAATCAAGCATGTAAATATTACTGATTCTTTTTCCTTCTAAAATAGTATTCCCATTCAAACAAATCACACAACTAGTCGATAAAAATTTAATGTGAAAGCATTTTTCATGTAGTTAACTTATGTTAAGCAAAGTATGTTTCAAGCCATCCACTAGTAATACATTTTCAATAATAAAACTATTTTGAATTACCAATCACACCTGAATCTACCACTTTTCTAGTGGTATTATCTCCAAGTGTTATCTTGCCTCTTGCCTTGACCTCTAGTGTGATGAATTGATTTATGTCTCCAGTCATGTGCTTTGAGCATCCATTGTCCAGGTACCACATGCCATCACTAAGCCTTTTGTGAGAGCACTCCTCCTTTTGAATAGAATGATCAAGACTATTATCTGTCATAATGCACATATTACTTACATACTCTTCTATTTTTATTTTCAATGAATCTGAAGTGGAGTCTACCCATAAATACTTCTATATCTATTGCTTTTCCTTTTTAAACTTTGTCTTCTTTTCCCCCTTCTCCTTGATCGGGTGAGTTTATACGTTGGGGAAATCCCTTCTCAAGTGGCCTAGCTTCCTGCATTCAAAATATATATCATCAGATGATGTCTTAAAATTCTTATTCAATTTACCTTTATCCTACTAATGATGATGTTTTTATTTTCTTCTTAGGAAGCTTTTGAATTATCGTGTCTTCAGTGCTATATCATCCTCTTCCTTAACTGCTGAGTTGTCACTTTCTTACCCATTTGCTTTTAATGCCACCACCTTATCCTTTTTCTTATCTCTTACATCCTGCAATCTCTTTCTCACACTTGCTCATAGGCAATGAGTGAGCCTAGCATGTTATCTATATAATAAACCTTAAGATTTTTTTTATTCACAAATGGAAGTAACCTTAGAATTATAATTATTAGGAAAATATCTAAGGATTTTGTTTACTTTCTCAGAGTTGGAAAGCTCTCTTCCGAAAGCATGCAGAGATGTCACAATTTGTGTAAACCTAGTGTACATGTCTGAAATGGGTTTAATAGGTTTTATACAAAAGAGTTTATAATCGTGCAACAAAATGTTCAACCTAGATTATTTTACCTCATTGGTTCCCTATTATGTAATACACAATTTATCCTAAATATCCTTGCCAGCTCATGTAATCTTCATACTTAAGAGCACATAAAATAATTTAAACACTTAGCATTCAATTAAGCTAAGTTCCTATCCTCATTGCTCCATTTATTAAATGGTAACTCAGCTTTAATTCCATTAATAAAACTAGATGGAGCATTATAACCCTATTGTACTAAAAATCACATGTGAAAATCAATAGATTGCAAGAAAATAAACATGTAAAATTTTCAAAAATCAAATGGTATGTTGTCAAATAAAGGTAGATGAGTAATAGAGTGACCATCCACATTGTTTTTATTTCTAAAATATGTAATGGATCATTTTCCTCTAAGTTTTTTAAAACACTATTTTTGAGTGCCACTCGGATACCAATTGAAAGTTTGATAAAGGATATTAAGCCTAAGTGAACTATCTATAGGCATACCAAAGGGGGGTGAATTGGTGAATTTAAAAAACTTATTATTTATTTCAAAAAATATAACACTTATATTTTTATTTATTTTTTTAGTAATTAAAAAAAAATTAATAACTATCACTCGATGCATAAGTAAATAATTTTATCAAAAGTTAAAATAAAGATGATGATATTCTAATCAATAGAATGAAGTATTAATCGCTAATTTTCATGAAGTAATTAGCACAAAAATAAAATGTAGAAAAAAGTAAAGTGCAAAAAATAAGAAATCAGAATTAACACGCCTGAATTTTATAATGATTCAGTCAAATAATGACCTACTTATACTCTCCGAAGTCCTCTAAGTATTGCACTAAAACTTAGTCTCTCCTTTAGCCCCCCAAAGCTAGGCAGAGAAGTCATTATAATCTTTTTGCCAACTTGGTGTGGAAGAGAACATTGACCTCCTTTCTAACTCTCCTAGTGATGGAAGAGAATCACGACCTCCTTTCTCACCATTCTAATGATGACAGAGAACCACAGACTCCTTTCTCACACTCTTGGTGATGATAAAGAACTACATCTTCCTTCTCACCCTGTTGGTGATGTAAAAGAATCACAACCTCCTTTCTCACCCTTATTGTGATGGTAGAGAACCATGTCTTTGAGCTGAAGAACTTCTTCCCAAAGCCACCTAAGAAACCTAGACAGATAATTGGAGGAAACAAAGCAAGACACTTTCTTGGAGCAAGCATTTGAACCCCTAATACATAAGCTCTTCATTTCTTCTTCCTAAAGATCTCCTAGATCCCCTTCTCCAAGCTCTCTCTCAAGAACACTCAGCAGCCAAAAGACTTTATTGAGAGAGATTAAATAAAAGGCTTCACAAAAAGCCCTATAATTCAATTATGTCGACACTAATCGTATAGTACGATCCAAGATCGTAGTGTACGATTAATTCAAATCACCCAGTTAGCACTATATGAATTGTAAAGCACTAAACGATTAATTCAACTGATTGTGTGGATTATCTAGTACGATATCAAGAGTTATCTAGTATGATTAGTTAAAATAACTTGGTTTATTGTTTAGTATGATGGTTAATAATTAATTATCTTGCAATGCAGGGATATGGTCGTACAGTACGATTGAGTCCAATCATTATGTATGATCTGATTGGATAAATTAATCAAAAATATTTCCATAATTATAGGATTAATTTAGGCAAGATTTATATACATCATACATTATGATACCTATCGTACAATACGATTAGTATAACTTTTGAAATTCAAAATATTTCCTAAATTATGATTGGCAGCTGGGATCTTGATTTCAATTGATCATCATGTACGATATATATCATATAATACAATTAGTTTAAATTACTTTAACCATCATAATAAGTCATTGTAATGATTTTTTTTATTAGCTGATTATATGGTAAGATATAGACCGTAAAGTATGATTAGTTCCAAAAATTGAACTTATAATTTTGTCACTATCTCACTCCCTTGAGTGTGTGTGTGCATGGTAAGTTTAGTTTCCTCCAAATACGTAATTTATACTAAAGAAATACAGAAATAAGAAAAAGAAAAAAATATAGACTCTTTAAGTTAACCCTATTATACCCAATATTGAGCTAACAAATTTTGCATAGTATATGGTGGACCTGAAATGTTAATACACAAGAAAAATATATATGTAATAATAGTAAATTAATAGGAGATAGCATATTAAGGAATCCAATAATATTTGTTATCTTCAAAATCACATGACTTAGGTCCAGATTTGCAACATATTTAAGTTCATTTTGTCTTAGATCTGATTACTTTTGGTGTCATTGGATTTCTCTTGTTTAAACATTTTGTTTAACTATAATTTGCAATTATTAGAAATTTGAAATTCCTAAATTTAATTATGGATGTATATATTTAGAAAATACTTTTAGATTTGTGTGTGATTAAATGACTTTTATACAATGTATCATTTGCTATATATTTTAAACACTAAGGCTCATGTCATCTAAAAATATATATTAAGTATTCAAAAAGTCTATAGTCAAAATTATAATAAAAAACAAATTACAAGGTACAATCTCTTTTTAGACATCAACATGAACCTTCTCTTAGGGCTGTGAATCTTGTAAAATATTGTTAATCATAATTTCAACATCATTTAAAATTAATGCATTTGTTGGAGTAAAATTTATTAAAGAATTTGACCACCTAACTTTCTAAAATTGCTTAAAATTAGTTATAAATGCTCTGTCAAGATCCAAAAGTGCATAACTTGGGTCAACAATGTCAAAATATGATATAAAGGATCATAAAAATGTTAGAAAAGGTATGAACAATCAAAAAATTGGTTTAGACCCACATAGATGGCCGCACTAATCAATTAGCTAAAGCATGTCTTGATCATTTCTTACAACCTTTCACTCATGCTAGGTGTGCATGTACACAGGCATGTGTAGAACGCCCAAGGTGGCATTGATATTAAGTTTTATTAGTATTCTTTTTATGAAACCAATATTTTTAATTTAATTTTTTATATAAATAAAAATGATAAAAGCATAAAACAATAACAACATCAAGCCTTAATCCTACTATCTGTGGTCGACTACATGAATCGATTTTCTCTACTTTGTCATGCTAAGAGTCAGATTCTCATTTAAATCTAATAAAAATGGTCATTTCTAATACTTTCTAACCAATTATTTTTAGGCTTACCTCTACCTTTCTTAACATGGGACAACTTTAATACATCTACTCTCCAAACTAGTTCATCATAAAGCCAACATTTTATGAGAACAAACCATCTAAGGAAACTCCCTCTAATCTTATAAATCATTGGAGCTACTCCATCCTTTTCATGTACATACTTGTTTTGCATTTTGTCTCTAAGAGTAATGCCATGCCCTGGGATCTGAAGTGGATGAATTTCTTCTTCTTTTTTTTTCTATTTTATTTTACCCAAAAATTTTCTATACACATATTTAACCAATAAAAATGCAATAAAATTATATCAAATTAATTAAAATAATCAAATCAATCATGTATAAAAAATTACATGATAAAAGTATACATAATCAAGAAATAATGCACTTTTAACATATGTAGGAGAGATTAAATTTGTAGAAATCAAAATCATCATAAAATCATTGAAGACAAAGGTAAGAGGATAGTTACTTATAACAAATAGAATAATTTTTATAAAAATAATGGTGAATGAAAATTACCAGAAGACCCTTTCTCTCTCCTCTTCTCCCCATCCTTCTTGTCCTCCTTCAGTTTCTTCCTAGGCAAGGCAGACAAATGAGGGAGGGGTAAGGGTAATGATAGAAATATTTAGAATAAAAATATGTAAAATCACTATTACTAGCCTAGTGCTATAATGCTCAGTCCCAAAGCCACAACAGTGTATGCAAAAATAAGTTTTATTGTAGAACACATACACCAATGATGGAGCAATGGTTTCTACCATCATTGTTCCCTCAACCCTAGTTCCACAACGCTCACATGTATAATGCTGAAGTGCTCTAATTCAATTAAAAATTTAAATATCCAAATTTTTTATTTAAAATGCTTTTCATATCTTTTTGTTGTTACATAACATCTATTTTGTAATGTCCTACATTATGTATTATGTTTTTAATTAGGGGTTTGATGTTTGCTAATAGGGTCTATGTGTGTGAGCTTAAGATTTTTGGTAGAAAGTTAGCATCAACATTGATCTTATTGCCTCTCAAGAAGTTCAATGTAATAGTTTCATGGATTGGTTGAGCAGGTATCAGGCTTAGATCGATTGTCCTAAGAAGTTGGTAAGTATGTGTGGATGGGAAGGTATTTCATTTTCTAGGTGATAAGATTGCCTTATGATCTTTAATTTCTACATGGCAAGTGAATAAGGCGTCGAGGAAAGGGTACTCTATATTTCTTTCTTATGTAAGAGATTTGAATAAATCAGTGAATGGTCTAGAAAATGTCCTTGTAGTAAAACAAATCCCTAATATTTTCCCTAGAGAATTATCTTGGTTATCTTCAAAGAGAGAGGTGGAATTCTATATTGAGGTGGTGCTGGGCATAATTTTGAGTGAAGAATCTATACAGGATGGCACTTAGGGAATTACAAGAGTTGAAAGTGCAACTATAGGAGCTATTAGATAATGGTTTGTGAAAAAGAAGGATGGGTCTCTGCGAATGTAGATAAATTCTTGAGAGTTGAATAACATAACATTGAAGAATAAGTATCCTCTGTCTCTAATATATAATTTTTTTGATCAGTTGGAAGGCACATCAGAATTTTCTTAAATCATTTTAAGTTCATTCACCAGTTCTAGGTGAAGGAAGATGTAGTGAAAACTGTTTTAGTACCAATTACGGACATTATGGGTTTTTGGTGATGCTGTTTGGTGTGACTAGTGCTCTGTTAGTATTCATGGATCTAATGCATTGAGTGTTTAGGGTGTATTTAGACCAATTCAATACTATGTTCATTGATGATATTCCTGTGCATTCAAAATATGAAGAGGAACATGTAGATTATTTGAGATAAACTTTAAAGACTCTGAGTTGGTAGATGTTATTTGCTAAAATCTCTAAGTGTAAGTTTTAGTTGACTTTTGTGGCAATTTTGGGGTTTGTGGTGATAAAGGAGGGGATTGTTATGAATCCCCAAAAAGGTGCAGGCCATTGTAGATTGGACAAGCTCATCATTTGTAAATGAGGTCTATAATTTTCAGGGCATGCCATGATCTTATAAGAATTTTGTTAGAATATTTTCATAGATTGTTATATATCTAACAAGGTTGACTTAGAACATCATACCATTTGATTGGACACCAGAGTGTAAGGAGAGTTTTCCGAAGTTGAATGAGTGTTTGGTGTCAGTCCTTGTGTTGATTATTCTGTCGAGTACTAAAGGATTTAAAGTATACAATGATTCTTATTTGAATGGCCTGGGTTATGTGTTGCAGTAGAATGAAAAGATAGTAGCTTATGAATCTAAACAATTAAAATTGCACGAGAAGAATTACTTGACGAATTATTTAGTGTTAGCGATAATTATATTTGCACTAAAAATATGATGACATTATCTATATGGTGTCATATGTGAAACTTATACTGACCATAAGTGTTTGAAGTATATTTTCATCCAGAAAGAGTTAATTCTCAGGTAGAGAAGGTGGTTGGAACTAATCAAAGACTATGATTTACATATCATTTCTTAACTTGTTTAAGCAAATATGGTTATTATTACCTTGAGCAAAAATTCAGTAGGAATGGCAACTAGCTTGATCACTTATGAGTAGACACTAACTAAAGAAATGGAGAGGCTAGAACTAGAAGTGGTATGTTCATCAGATGTGCATGTTGGATTCATTTCTTAGATGATAGTTTAGCCCCCACTATAAGACAAGATTTAATAAGCTTAGAAGATAAATGAATAATATGTTTGATTGAGGGATTAAATTCAATATAGAAAGAGATAGCAGTTTTAAGTAGATGCATAAGGAATGATTTTTATGGTAGTAGGCTATGGGTCGCATGAAATAATGATTTGAGGAGAGAGATTCTATATGAATCATATTATTCTAGGTATACCACTCACCCATGCATTAATAAAATTTATCATTATATAAGGTTATATTCTGGTGGCCTGGATTGAAGTGTGATGTTGCAAAGTTTTTGGCTAAATGTGAAGCGTACCAGATGGTTAAAGCTGAGCATTAGTCACCTAGTGGAGTATTGTAGTCATTCCCTATTCTTGAGTGGGAAGGGAAGATATCACTATGGATTTTGTTATAGGCTTTCCCAGATCTAGGAGAGACCACGAAGTAATATGGGTGGTTATAGATAGATTAATGAATTCTACTCATTTTCTTCCAATCAGGCTGACTAATTATGTTGATAAGTTTGCTTAACTATATGTATGAAATTCCTAAGATTATTATTTTTATCGTGACTATAGGTTTAACTCAAAACTATAGAGTGGTGTTCAGGAGGGTTTGAGGATGAAGTTAAATTTTAGTATGGCCTTTTACCCTAAATGGATATGAATTCTCAAATGGTCATTTAGGTTTTAAAGGATATGTTGAGGCTCTATGTTCTTGATTTTGGTGAAAGAGGGGAAGATCATATACCTTTGATTGAGTTTGTTTATAATAATATCTTTCAGACAAGCATTAGCCTGGCTCCTTATGAAGCTCTATATGGAAGAAGGTTAAGGAGGCCTTTATCTTAGCTTGAAGTAGGAGAAAAAAGATTGATTGGTCCTAAACTGGTGGATAATATTACTAAGAATATTAGATTGATTAGAAAAAGTTTGGAAGTAATAAAGGATAAACAATGAAAATACCTAAGAATAAGTCAGTCGAATTTCAAGTAGGTGACTTTTTGTATCTGAAAGCCAACCCAATGAAGGGTGTAAGTAGATTTGGAAAAGATAGTGAGTTAAGTCCTCGATATATATGACATTTTAAAGACCAGCTTGAACTAATTCAAAATAAGTCTGGGAGGTCTATAACAGCGCTGGCTGCTGCGGCATTGGAGGAATTACGTCCTGAGTAGAATTACTGGAAATGGATAAAGAAGGCTAAGCTCAATGCTCGATTGGAAAACTTTTGGTGGAGATTATTTAATAATGCTTTACCAACCTTTCAGTTCCTATCATAGAGAAGATTGCAAAAAAATAAACTTTGTCCTAGAGGTTGTAATGATATTGAAGACTTAGATCATGTGACCACTAAATACAAGAAGCTTAACGAGGTGTTATATCATTTGAATGAATGGGGCTTTGGTATTCCAATCTTTTGTTCCTATGAAGATAGATGTAAGTGGTTGCATCTTCAAAATTCCTTATTGGTGAATTTGTTTTGCAATTCGGTGTACCTTACGTGGAAGGAGAGGAATGAATTTGTTCATGAGAAGTTTGAGAGGACCTCGATGTTCATTGCATCTGAGGCGATTAGTCATGTTGTTGTTTCTAAAGGTTATAATCTTTATAACTCGGGCCAGTTGGTTGCCAATCAATATTTGTTGTTGGATAATACTTGGCATCCTCCTCCACCCGATTGGATCAAAATTAATTTAGATGCATCCTTGTTACGGTCTTACAAAGGAGGTATAGGAGGTGTTTTTCGAGATCACGAAGGCAGGTTCCTTTTGGCTTTTGGAAAATCTTGTATTCATTGGGATATAGCTCATTTGGAGCTTTTAGCTATAAAAGCAATTAAAGATGTTATTAAAGATTGGATGTTTGAGTATAAGGGAGTTATCATTGAAGGTGAAAATGCCAACATCATACAAAGCAATTCAAAAAGGTGAACAAAGATTATAAGACTTTTATTTTATCAAAGATTTTAATTATGTGATTTTAAATTATATAGATAGGAGTTGTAATAAGTTAGCGGATCTATGTGATAACTATGCTATTTTTTTTTTCTTTTGTTCGGGAAGACGTAGTCATGAATAAGGTTCCTCCTTCTTTTATTAAAGTGTTAAAGGAGAAATCTATAGGAACTACTTTGTAGGTTGCTCCTTTTTTTTAGTTATTAATGCATTTATTGCGTCTTCTTCTTAAAAAAAAGGACATTTTTTAGAGATTGAGAGGATTCAAATGTCCAATTATAAGTTGTTTCTATTAGACCACATGTAAAATATTCATAATATGTTTCTTGTATCTATGTTGAGGAAATGGGTGTCAGATATAGACTAGAGAGTCCTAGAAGTTGAAGTAGAGGTGTATCTCAATCTGACTTACAGAGAAAAACCTGAAGGAATTCTAGCTTTTGATGCTACACAGTTAAGAAACAAGCATATATTGATGGTCAAAATTGAATGGAAGTATAGACCAGGGTGAGAACTGAGAAATAACTTGAGAGAAATAGTCTGAAATGTGACAATTGCATTCAAACTTGTTTTGATTGAGTTTTCATGGATATTACTATACATTTGAAATGTTAAGGATGATATTTTCAATAAGGATGAGAGAATGTAATATCAATCATAAAAATTTAGATAATGTTTATATTATTGATCGTTAATTTTATGTTTAATTATGATTCTTAGATTGTTGAATGGTTTAGAGAGTGGCCAAGGTTTTGGGTTGAAAAACTGAAAATTCAAAGACTGAATATTTTTGTGCTGGCGTCATAGCGCTAGGGTTAGTGGCATCACGACATTAAGATTTTGGGTTTTGGGTTAAAAAATTTTAGGTTTTAAGCATGTGCCAGAATGCTAGGAAGAGATGCTGTAGTGTTGGTTTTTAGGTGAGTATATTTGGGGCACTAGAAGTTTCTATGGGAGCTCTACGGAGTTGGAAAGTGGGTGTCACAGTGCTAGGTCAAAATAGTGAAAATATAATATTAAAATATCTAAAACCACTACCATTTCCATTCAACGCCAGTAGCTTATTGGAGAAGAGAAGAGGAGGAGGAGGAGGAAGAGAAAGAAAAAATAAAAAGAGAGGGAGGGAGATTTGAAGGCCAATGTATGGGATTCATGTGTCGAATCAGTTCAGAAAATTATATAGCTCGAGGTAGACTCCTAAGCCACTTATTTTGATTTTAATTCTAGTAAATTTATAAAAAGTTATGAAAATATATTTTTCTTGAGTTTTATGATGTTTTCATCGTGTGATTTTTAACATATTATTAATTTCTTTATTATAAATATTTTGGCTATATGCAATTGAGTTTTAAATGTTTAATTTTATTTTGTAAGAATTTCTAAGTATATTATTCAATTGAGACTTTTTTTTTTGGAAATAGTAGTAGTTATATAAAATTCTTGAAATATTCATGTGAATATTTTTCTGAAAGTAGAAATTGAGAAGGGAAGTTCAGTGAGTATTTATTCTATAAGAATTGTGCATTTTTTGTATACTACATTGAATATTTAACATTAAGTTATGATGCATTCCATTTCATTTGGCATTTCATGGAAATGGAGAAGTTTTATTCTGGCATGTAGAAAAGTGCACTCTATGTGATGATTCAAGCACCCTAAAATGTATTCTTTTGCCCCTATCTGCCTGATGCAAATGTGGGAGGGATTATGATCCAACTTGCTGAAGTCAAGTGTGGGAGGTTAAGTAAATTACAACCCTATCTTTCTGATGCAGATGTGGGAGAAATTCTGACCCTAATTGCTTGAGGCAGGTGTGGGAGGTAAAAGGAGGCATAAGTGGAAGAGGAGATTTAAGCAGACAACAAAATATGTGTATGATATGTAGTGCATTTCATATGTTAATATTTAATTAAAATAATATTAAGGAATGTTCTGAAATATGTTTAGTAAACTTTGATTTTCTGTATGAATTATGTTTGAAAAATAAAAGTGAAATGAAATGCAAGTGAATATCTAAAAATAAGTATTTTGTACAACATTCAAAAACTTCTATGAAATGGTTAGGTTATTTTGAAAGTGTAAGTGTTAGCTCTAAGATTAGGTATATACAAGGACTTTGGAACACTCGAGCACTTCTGATACTTTAATTATTTTACAAGTTTTTATGTTTTTCTTTAAGTAAATGCTTAAAATAATTGCACTAAATATTTTTAGCTATGAGGGGTAAGGGAAGGAGTATTGAGCTAGTTAAGCTTACTTTATTCTTTTTAAGTTTCTAGAAAATGTAAAGGTCCTATCGAGTAAGTTAGGTGTAGAGGCAGGGTTTTGGACCCAGATTCCTAATGTATGATTTTGTAATCCAGCAATTAATTATTTGATGCACAGACTTTTGGGATCTGAATTATTGTACTTTCGTTTTGATGAAATTAATGATGATTATACTATTTTTATATTTTTTTATAGTTTAATAGCTCTGGTTGTAATTATTGGGTGAGGAGTTATTTAATTATAGGATTAAGTACGTTCAATCCTTCCATTAGATCCCAAGGCAATACAACAATCCCCCCACTAGATCTATTACTACTAAAATTATATTTTATATATTCAATTTTAGATCTTCTGGAAAAAAAAATTTTTTTGACTCTAAGGATGACCTCCACAATTAAATTTTTTTTAACTCCCTCTCTAGTCGTATCAACAAAAAGAATAATATCAGCAAAAAGCAAATACTAGGGTACAACCTATTGTATATCTAGTAAGAACATCCATGACAAAAGCAAAAAAGATATGAGCTTCAAGTTAATCCTTGACGTAATCCTACTAAAAAAAATAACATCTCAAAATTAAATTAAGATAAAGAATACTTCAATAAATTGCAATTTCTTCGTTGAAATATCCAATTTTTTTTTTTGAAACTTTATAATAACTTATATAACAACTCATCATCCTTTTCAAGTATAAGTGCCCTTCATATATGAGGGGAACTCACTCCTCTCAAATTCTTCTTCATAAGCTCTTGTTATTTCTCCCAAAAGAGGCTTGACACTAACTTGTTTTGGAAATATATTCTCCTTTTACAAGCTCTAGCATTTTCTCTACCATGAGTATTGAACTACCTATATAGACAAAGTACTCTTCTTTTATAGGCTCATGCTATTAAAAGAGGTTCACACCTATTTTGCATAAGCAATGCATAATCCCTAATTTATAAACTCTAGTATTCCTTTGTAAATGGCTTGAAAGGTAGTGTGTATTGCCATCACATGCTTCAATTCTTCTCCACTAAGTGTACTAAACTATTAGGAGGAACTATGATCAAAATTTAAGATTTGTAAACCTTGTGATGGAGCTCTAGTCTTCCTCTTGAAAGGGATGCACTATACTTGTTTGCTTATATTGAGGTCCAAAATGAGTGTTTTTTAAACCCAATTTTGAGATTGTACCTTGCTCCTCATATTGAGCCAATTGTGTAAAATTTTAGTACACCATTTGTGATAGATGGGGATTGATGCAACGTATGTCTTTGGTAGGATATTAAGATGAAGATAAAGGCAATCCCTCCAAAAATACTTGAAATGTATTTATTACGCTATTTTCTTCATTTTAAGATGATTATCTTGCTTGTTTATGCATTTTTCTTATAATTTTGATATATTCTTTTTATTTAAAGATCATTTGCATTGTATGTTTCACCATAAAAATTTTGTTGCAAAATTTTGACTTTTTTTTTGTTAGAGAATTTTAACTTTTGAATATTTTAATGTTAAAGTTATGATGTAATCAATGAATTATTATGATCAAATCATTCATCAAGAATTTTTGAAATATTTTATGAACATACATAACATTTCCATTTACTGTCATGAAGTTTTCATGTAAAAATATTATTGTTTGAATGGTAAAATATTCTTAAACAACAACAAGCGGCGGAGCTGGAAATTTCTCATAGTGGGGTCCAAACTTAATTTTTAAAAAATTTCTCTAACTTTTTTCATCTAAGCTTATGATCGATATTGACTATTAAAAAAAAGATATTCATCTTATTTTCGTTCCTTGATGTAGTTTATTAAATCAAAGTTAATAAATCTTGAGTACTTAAACCTTATTTGATAATTAGCATAACAACTATTTGTTAAATTTCCTTATCTTATTTTGTAAACAAACTATGAATACTATCACCTTAAATTGATATGAAAAATGGCATCTTTGATGTTTGCAAAATGGAATATTTGAAAAACTGAAAGATTTAAACTTTAATGTGAATTAGTAAACTTTATTTTAAACTTATAGAAATAAATTTTAAATTTCTTCTTAACACTTTGTAAAAATAGATAAAAAGGCTTATCACTTCATTCATCACATACCAACAATAGAGGTGAATCAAGACCTTCAATTATTTCCTAGCAACACCATAACAAAAGAGAAGAGGGCTTTATCACAATTTTGATTTTTCTCAAATCGATGTCCACAAATATGATGGTGTTCACAAAATCGGGAATAGCAAAAAAAAACAATAGAGCAAATCAACGCTTCTTTGCACTTATCATAAAATAGTATATGAGGTTGAGGGGGGACCGAAGTTGCGCTAAACCTTGGAGGAGATAGGAAGATGCTACAAATGCACACAAATATGATTGAGTGCACAAAACTAGCAGTAGCAAAAAATGAGAACGGGACAAACTAACATCCTGTATCCTTCTGATATTTTTGGAGAATATAAATCTTTTGAGGCTTATATCTTTTAAGATTAAAAAGAATGTGTATCATTTGGGGATTCAACCTTTTATGATTTTTGAGACTTTGTGTGTTTTAAATTCATTTTGAGATTTATGGAGACTACCTTTGATGCTTACTTCTTTTGAGATTTATGAGGAATCTACACTTTAAGAGGCTTTAGTGCTCTGAGATTTTTTTAATGTGTGGAGATCGAGTCAACTACTTGCTCTCATAGATTCTTTCTACTGAGAAATATATCCTCTACTGGCTTTCAATTGAAGCTTCTTTCCAAGCATACATTTTAAGTGTTTAGAGAAGAGATCCTATATATCATGCCCACATGGGATCTTTTAAATAAAAAGTAAAATGCAATATTTTTTTTATAAAACCTATTTATAGAAAACTATATATAAACTTACCTAATGGATATATAGTATATTTCTTAGTTTTAACGTTAGATCTAATAGATATGCATGATAGTCTAAAATCAAATATGTGAGTATTACATCATTTAGGGTGAATACAACTGAAAATTAAAGTGAAATCATCTTATGCCGAAGTTTGTGTTATGATATTATAATAGCTGCCAGTAAGGACAGGTTTATTCAAATCCTTTAAGGCTGCCTTTAGACTAAAAGTTAGCTGAGTAGCACATAAAGAATGGGTTGATATGGTTGTGCTTAAGAAGATAAGATCAAGGGTATGGTGGAAGAAGAAATTTAGTGTGATGATGAGAGGAGCACTCTTCTAAGGGATGAAGGATTTGAGCATGGTGTTCTTCCATCATGTGCATATGATATGCAAAGTTAGGTCTTAATAGTCTTTATTAGGCGCATTGTGTATTCTTGATTGAGGGATTAAATGTCAATCTTGGAAAGGTATTTGTAGTATGCTAAGATTATTTTTCACAGCTGATGCCAAATTATTTTGTATTAGAATATTCACAATAGTATAGTGAGTTTAATTTCCTAGCTTGTATGACAATCAAATACACACATATAAACAAAATATTGTAAGAAATAATAAATTCTTTACATAGAAACCTAGAAAGGGAAAAGATAATGGGGAGTGATTTAGATGAAATGATTCCAGTAGTGTATGTTGTAAATTATGAATGACACTCTTCCCCTTAATTTGGGAAATATTTGATACAATATAATCAAAATGAACTATTAAGGATAAATTATATGGAAAAAGTTATAAGCGCATTGAGATATTGGAGTTATCTTCAAGTGATTGTTTGTTGTTTGTTCAATCATTCTCTTTTCAGAAGAGAAGACTAAGGAGCAAGAAGTCCAATATAATATTAGCATTGACATCGAGCATCAAAGTTGATGATGATATGATGAATCAATCTTATTGGTGATAGAGCACATCATTAATAAGAGAACAATCCCTTTTCATATAGTTTCACTTCCTAAAAAATTATGGCTTGTATAATTGTCGAAATGAATTTAAAAATTATTATAGAAGATTTTATTGATATATAAATATTTTATGATAAATTTTGGAATTTGAGTCAAAGTATTTTTTAAAACCCTTGAGTGGTTGTTGAATCAATTTCTACAGCGCATTATTATTGTAGAAAAATTTGTTGAAGGGTTAACTAATTTTCTGGCATACTTGATGTCGTTGGAAAAAGAATTTAGTGATTTTTGTCCTTCCATGGTGTTTTATATATTTTATATATTTTTATTTATTGATTTTTAACTTGATTTTGATGTTGGGTGTCAACATTGATGATATTGGGCATCGACATTAGAGTTGGTACCATTGGAATCATTTTTGGAGAATCAATAGCTTTGATTCTTATGCCATTTGATGATTTTGGAGAATATATACATTTGTAAGCTTTAACCTTTTGAGACATTTTTTATTAGTGTAGACCCTATGAACTACTTATTATCATGGAGTTTTTCTAGTGAGGATTATGTCCACTACTCAGTTACAATTGAGGTTTACTTATGGATAATTTTATAGGGGTTTAGAGGAGACCTTATATGTTACTTTCTCCCCATGGGATTTTTTTAAATTAAAAGTAAAATATAATATTATTTATAAAATTATTTGGATAAAAGTATACACCTATTATCTCAAGGATATAGAGAATATAACTTGGTTCTTCTATTAGATCTATTAAATATGTATTATGTAATGAAATATGACATAATTATTCTATTTAGGGTGAAGCCTCCTAAAATGGCTTGTAAGGATGCTAAGATAGCAATATGCGATGCAAAGACATTAGCTTTTAGTGATTTATATAATAGATTAGACACTAAGGAGGGAGAAAGATGTATGTATAAGTTAGACAAACAAAGAGATAGGAGTAGTAAGGATTTAGTTCAAGTGAAGTGTATTAAGGATGAAGATCAAAAAATATTTTTCTTAGAAGATGATATTCAACAAAGGTAGATGAGATATTTTGCTAAACGTTTTTAATGAAGATTGTGAAAATAAGATTACCTATTGTGACCTTAGCATCCTAAATGAAAATAAAGATTTCTATTTTTATCGGCGTATTATTAAAACTGAAGTTAGAGAGGCTTTAAAGAAAAAGAAGGGTGGAAAAGCTGTTGAACCTGATGATATTCCAATAGAGGTGTGGAAATGCTTAGGAGATGAGGGAATTTCTTGGCTTACTAAACTTTTTAATACAATTTTGAAGACTAAAAAGATGCCAGATGAGTGGAGAATGAGTGTGTTAATTCCTATTTTTAAGAATAAAGGTGATGCACAAGATTGTGCGAATTATAGAGGTATTAAGTTGATGTGTCATACTTTAAAACTATGGGAGCGAGTTATGAAACATAGGTTGTGGCATGATACTAATGTTTCTCAAAATCAATTTGGATTCATGTCGGGTAGGTCGACTATGGAAGCCATACATTTTTTAAGAGGTTTGATGGAGAAATATAAAGAAAATAAAGGGGATCTACATATGATATTTATTAATTTAGAAAAAGCATATAATAAAGTTCCAAGAGAAGTGCTATGGAGAGTTCTTGAAAAGAAAAGAGTAAAATAATGCTTATATTTAAATCATTAAAGATATGTATGCAGGAGCTATTACTTGTGTTCAAACACAAGGTGGTTTGACCAAGTATTTCCCTATTTCGGTTGGGTTACATCAAGGATCAGCCTTAAGCTCATATCTTTTTGCTTTAGTCATGGATGTTCTCACTATATATTTGAAAGAGGATGTACCTTGGTGTATGCTTTTTGCTGATGATATTCTTCTTGTTGATAAGATTAGAGAGGGAGTTGAAGGTAAACTTGAATTATGGAGGTCAACCTTAGAGTCTAAAGGTTTTCGCTTGAGTAGATCTAAAACGAAATATATGGAGTATAATTTTAGTAGTAATAGACCTAGTGAGGGGATTATGACTTTGGGCGATCAAGTCATTAATAAAAGTACACGTTATAGATATCTTGGATCTATTGTTCAGAGTGATGGGGAAATAGATGGGGATATTATCAGCAAAATTCAAGTTGGACGGTTGAAGTGGAGGAATGCATTGGGCTTGTTATGTGATAGAAATGTACCCCTCAAACTTAAGGGAAAATTATATAAGATGGTAGTGAGGCCGGCAATGCTTTATGGTGCCGAATGTTGGGCATTAAAAGAGAAGCATAATACTAAGTTAAGTGTAGCGGAGATGAGGATGCTCAGGTGGATGAGTGGCTTTACCTTTAGAGATAGGATACGAAATGAGCATATACGTGAAAAGGTTGGAGTAGCTCCAATAGAAGATAAGATTAGAGAGAGTCGCCTTAGATGGTTTGTCACATAAAACGACGGCCTTCCGATGACCCAGTTAGGAGAGTAGAGGTATTAGATTTGACTTATGTTAAGAAAGGTAGGGGTAGACCTAAAAAGACTTGGTTAGAAAATATTAGGAATGACCTTTCTTTTTTAGATTTAAATGAGAATTTGACTTTTAATAGGACACAATGGAGAAAAATGTAGTCGGCCCCACGTAGTGGGATAAAGGCTTGATGTTGTAGTTGTAGGGTGAAGCCTTTTAAAAATTATATTAAGTAAATTGATTCCTATGCCTTGGAAGGCATTCCTCCTGGATAAGGCATTTAAGTTACCTCTTAGGTTATTTTGAGGGGTGTCAATAAGATGAGGTTGATTCATATCCATTAAGAATGCTAGAAGATTAATGATTGAATGAGAAGTATATGAAGGATGGTTTTAAGTAATTGTGTCTAAGAGATCCTGATAAGGCTATAATGATGGAAGGACTTTGGCATGTGATGAGGAGGTACTCTTCTAGATAACCTTTACTAGCTAGATTATGAGTTCCTTCATTAATGGATTATTTATCATCCATTGGAGAAGTGTTTATAGTATGCTGATAATATTTCCCACATATGATGTCAAATTGTTGTTTGCTAGAATATTCATAGTAATAGAAAGAATTTAATGTCTCAACTTTATATGAAGATTTTACACACACACACATATGAACACACATAGAGATAAAAGAATGTTGTAATAGATATTAAAGCATTTATGTGGAACATGTAAAGGAAAGAACCTATGTGGCCTATCCAATTGAAATGCTTCCTCTAGTGTATGTTGTAGGTTACAAATAATGGTCTTCCCCCTTATTTGGTAAGGCTTTAATACAATATAGTAGACATAAACTATTAATGATGGATTTCATTATGAATGGAAGAGCTTTAAGATTAAGGTGTTGGTGATGTCTTTAAATGAACATATATGGTCTACTCAGTCATTCTCTTGAGAGAACAATGACAAAAATTTTGATATAATCTTGATATTAATGCCAAGAATCATAGTTGGTGTTGACATAATGCATCAGCATTATTGGTGAAGATGTGCATCATTGTTGTGAGCGTCAATAGGTGACAAGATCAATTATCTTCAGCCTTGGTGTCAATGAAATGTGTCAATAGTATAAATTATAGTGTGTGTCAATAGTATGCATCGACCTTGTAGGAAATAACATTCTTTGAAAATATACATTGACCTTATAGGGATGGCATGTGACAATATTATCGATGATGCCAGATGATTATGTCAATTGATGTTGGTGTAGTCAAGGGATAATAATACTTGAGTAACGATGCGTGAAAAACCATATCGAGTGATAATGCTTAGAATGTCATAGTTGGGCTACAATATTTTGGGGATGATGGTTGGGTAATGGGAAGCAAATGACAGACATATCATGATAGTCAGGTGAAAGAGGTCAATGATGCTAGTTATTGGTGGTGATTATCGATGTTGAACATTGATTGGACTCTAAGCCTTCTTCAAATTTATATATAGGCCCTCATATAGAGAATAATAGTCTATTTATAGTTTTTGAAAGTGTGTCTTTTTTTTATTTTGTTGTCAATATCCAAAAATGCTTAGTTAGATGGTTTATATTGATTTCTCAAATGTAAATCATTCATTAAGTATTTAAGTGCTTTATTACATTAGAATTGAGTGATCTTGTGCTTATTAAATTCGTTTCACCGAGACACTTAATTTGATGATAAGTATGTAAGATTTATAAAACATTTAGTCATCAAATTAATGTTTTAAAATTTTTAATCATATTTAAAATTCTTGATTTAGGTTTTGTTTGGGACGACTTTCTTATTACTTATTAAAGCTATTTTTTTAGTACAAAAATTTTTAAACAAATTATTTTTGTACTAAAAACATAGTTTTATAAAGCAATAAGAAAGCTGTCCCAAACAAAGCCTTAGTCTCATCTAAACTTGAATTGGATGACGTTAATGTTATTCTATTCATCTTATTAAGATATTTGACTTGAATATAGATTTTGTGAAATCGAATTTTGGATGATTCCAAACATTATTATGAAAGTTTTTAATTCAAATATTGTTTCAAAATTTATGCCCAATCATGTGAATTTTCATATGATGTATCTAAATTTGAATTTTGATCATATTGAACCAACTTGTAATCAAACTTAACTCTACTTGAGATTACATTGAATGAATCCAATGTATTCTAATAGCAATTCATTTAAGATAAGATCATTTTTTATGAAAACAAATTGGTTTATGATATCTTGAGTAAGACTTCATTTGTGATATATTTCTTACTATTTTCTATGAATCAACTTTTTAATATAAAAGTTTCAAATTAAAAAAAGTTTTGCACTGAAAAGTTAATTTAGTAAGCAATAAAAAAGCTCTCATAAATAAAACCTGAATCTTTGACCATGAACTTTAAAATACCTAAATCTATTTTTAGATGAATAAATATAAATTATATATGTATTATATTATCCTAAATAAAAATGAAATTTAAAGTTTACCTTTAAATTTTTTATTCAGATGAGAATATTCTGACCATTTTTTAAAAATAATATTTCAAAATTTTAATTAATATAGACCATATTGATTTATTGGTTGAAAATATTAACTATTAATTAAGAATGAATTTAAATTTATGTGAATTAAGTTTAAATGACCTAAATGTAAAAAAAGAAAAAAAAAATCCGAGCCGGGCCGACTTTCTTTTATCGGCGACGCACGTACAACAACCGTACCCTGCTACTCTTGCCCCATCCTCCCGTGTACGTTCTACCATTTTTAACAAATCTTGAAAAAAAAAAAAAAAACCCGGAAAACCATTAGCGGACTGCTCGTCTTCTTCTCACTTCCACCTCTGGTGCTCGAGCCCGCGAGCACCCGACCTATACGTCGCCTCCAATACTCCCAACAGCACCTGGGTTTTTCCGAAACCCTAGTACTCCTTATGGACCAAAACGACGCCGAGCTCGACTTCCACGCCGCCGACTTCCACCAACTGATCGACCAGCCCGGCAACGAGATGCCATCCCTCCACGAGGACGAGGCGCCGGAGGCTCCGGTTGAGCTCTCTTCGCATTTCGATGAGGCCGAGTACGGAGAATCGCTTCAGGGAGCTCCCAATACGGGCAACCCGCCCCTCTCATCTTCTGATGATGTAGCTCCAGCTTCTGAACCTGCGGGTGAAGTGGTTTTAACCGAAGAGGTTTCTGCTAGTGTGGCTTTGGATGCTGAGACGATGATTGCGGTAGGTGATACCGTGGTGGCCGCCATGATTGAAACGGGGAATACCGTCGGCGTCGCGGTGGAGGAAAACTCCACGGTGATGGTGGAAGTGGTGGATAGTGGCCCTGTTAAGCGGAAGCGAGGGCGGCCGCGGAAGAATCCTGAGGCAAAGGCGCCGCCGCCGGTGAGGAAGAAGGAGCGGGAGGATGTCTGCTTCGTTTGCTTCGATTCGAGGAATCCGAATCTCGTGGCTTGTAACAGGAGGTTTCTTGGCTTTGTTAGGCGGGATCTTGTTTGGAATTTTTTTAGTTTTATTTTTGTTTTGATACGTTGGTTTTGTTGCAGAGGGTGTTACAAAGCTTATCATCCTACTTGTGTGAGTCGGGACGATGCTTTCTTCCGTTCAAAGGGAAAATGGAACTGCGGTACTGTTCTGATTCCACTATTCTTTTCTCGCTTTGCTAATTCATCATTCGCATTGCTTTCCCGATTTTATGTGTGTGGTTTGGATAGACCTTCATGCAGTTGGAAGTGGGTAGTGCATATTATTAGTTAAAATAGTTTGTATGCATACATTTTTATTCTTGGGATTCTAGTAACTTTCTACACTTGATTCTTGGTTGTTCTGATTTGGAAAGCTTCACTGATGTACGTTGATGATTAATGCAGAGTTTTAGTTTGTATGCTGTTTGATTTCAATCAAGAATACCGGCTTGAAATGCTTTTTGTAATGTGATGCTGAGACTAATGAAACATGGTGGTTAACTAATGTGAAAATTAGAGAGGATTCTAAAGTCACTAAGGATCAAGCTTATGATGCCATGTCTACATTCTATGAGTTTTATGGTTATATTTGGAGTTCAGATAGATGTAGTGAAATTTTTGTGATGATGATGAGCTATTCTACTAAAACTCAAATAGTGATAATTCAATGGTTGCTTCAGGTGAATAGATGGGCAAGAGAAATGAAGGGATAGAAAATAAATCAAACTTTCTTTTTAGAAATCTGGGATATTGTAGTCAATCTTTTGTTGTAAGTTGTTTGTGTTAACCTGTTATTGATATCTCTTAGTAGGATAATTGAGTTCTTTCCTCCCTATCTAAGAGCAAAATCCGAATTCTGTGGCCTCTAAAATTACCTCAATTGTCTTCTTTAATTAATTTATGATTGCTATGATAATTTAGGACGTTGGTTATCTTGATTAGCCTTAGTAGTTTAAGTGTCGGTTTGATCACTGAACACTTTTTAAATGTTATTTCTTTACTTTTAAACTGTAGTGACTCTTTTGTTTGATTACTGTTCTTGAATATTGATGTATTTTGTCTTTGTATAACAGGTTGGCACATATGCAGTACCTGCCAAAAAGCTGCTCATTATATGTGCTACACGTGCACAACTTCTTTTTGCAAAGAATGTGTTATTGATGAAACTAAATATGTTTGTGTTAGAGGAACTTATGGATTTTGTCAGAGCTGCCATAATACTGTGACTCTGATAGAGCTAAACAAACTTGCCTTTGAGAATAAGGTTTGCCTTCGATCTAGTGATTGAGATGTACTCTTATTTTTGATGTCTTGTGTTGTCAATTAATTTTATGAGTGTTTAGTTGGTGTTTGTAATCTATTTTTTTTCCTTGAAAGGAACTTTGTTGAAAGTAATTTTTTGTTACAAGCCAAAGATTGGCATACAGATAAGCATTATTTGCACTTACAGAGAAATATGTAACTTTAAAGGTTGAAATTAAGGATTTTGTGGAAGAATGAAAACTAAAATAAAGGCACTGCTTGTATCTGGTGTACTTTGCATGCCATTATTGGATTATTTTAGTTAATGGGGGCAATGAGGCTTTATATTTCTTCATAAAAAGATCACCGTATCAAATGAATTATTTTTGACAAAAAGAAAATTTTCGCCTCTATCCCTAAATTGAGTACCATCAATACTTTTCTACCATAGCTCACTTTATATAGATTAGTTATTTTTGATTCATTTGAACCAGTTCTTTGTACTACCATTAGCATTAGCTATAGATTAAACTCTCATTATTCGTGTTCAGTGCCAACATCTGTCTTTATCATGATTCTTATTAAGAGGTGCTATTAAGTTTAACCATTTGAAAAACAAATAATCATGTTCTCATTGGCATACCCATTTCCTTTGTAGGTTGCCTCATTAATCTTAGCCTTTATTTTTAGTTCCCTGAAATTACTCAAGGCATACCTCATTGCATGCCTCAAACAATTGAGGCATATGCCTCTTTGTACCACTGTACATGTAAGCCTCAAGCAGCATTACATGCGCCTTACTCTGAGGTGTGCCTCAATTTATGCAATTTTAAACTAGGATTTTTATACATTTTCTCCCATTTCTGAAGGTTAACCTTAGAATTTAATGGTTTGTGACTTGGGGCGATCATGTTATTAAATAGAGTACACGTTTTAGCTATCTCGGGTCTATTGTTCAAAGTGATGGTGAAGTATATGGGGATATTATTAGTTGAATTCAAGTTGGATGGTTGAAGTTGATGAATGCATCGAGCTTGTTATGTGATAAAAAAGTACATCTCAAACTTAAGGAAAATTTCTATCAGAAGGTGGTAAGACCTGCCATGCTTTATGACGCAGAAAGTTGGGCATTAAAAGAGAAGCATACAATCAAATTAAGTGTTGCAAAGATAAGGATGCCCAGGTGGATGAGTGGTTTCACTCTTAAAGAGACATAATGCAAAACGAGTAGATACATGAAAAGGTTGGAATAGCTCCAGTGGCAGATAAGATTAGAGGTAGTCGCCTTAAATGATTTGGTCACATTAAACATCGGCCTTTGGATGATTTAGTTAGGAGAATGGATGTATTAGATTTGACCTATGTTAAAAAAGATAGAGGTAAACCTAAAAAGGCTTGGTCAGAGAGTTTTAGAAATGACATTTTTTATAGATTTAAATAAGAATTTGACTCTTAACAAGACACAATGAAGGAATGTGATTCATATAGCCGACCCCACATAGTGAGATTAATGCTTGATGTTATTGCTGTTGTTGTTAGACTTAACTCGATCAAAATTCTCCTATATATGATTATTAATCAAATTTGATCGCTGTTGTAAAATGGATGTGAGCCATGCCTTCTTTTATGTTAGCTTGAATGAGTTAATTTAGATGGAGCAAACATTTGGTTTAGTTGTTTATAGATAGAATTACATATTTTTACTTTAGAAGTTATAGATGCACTTACATAGAGCCCGGGAACTTGGTTTGAAATTTTTTTGCTAAGCTCTTGCCGATATTGGCCTATGTTTGTGCTTAAACAGAGCCCTTGAGCTTGTTCAGAAAACTTTTGTGAAGCTCTTGCTGATATTGGCCTACGTAGTAGCACTATGGATCATTCCATCTTTATTAGTCATGCAATGATTATTTATGTTGATATTATCATTTTTACTGGGAGTGAAAAAAAGTCATCTTTGAGGCAACAAACCAATTGTACACTTTTTTTTTTAACAAAGATCTTGGATGATCAAGACATTTTTTAGGTTCATTTTACTTGCAACAAAGAGGGGGGTCTCATTTTCTTTGAGAAAATATGTTATTGATCTTATTGGAGTGTTTGTCATTATTGGTTGTGAAGAAATTGTTTAGGGGAAATTGAATTCAAATTTTATTTATTTGAATCATTATATATATATATACTTTAGGAGAATAAACAGAAAAGAAAAATCATTTAATCTTATTGATTCTAATAATTATATCCCATGCATCTTAGAATCAATCCCACGGATCTTGGTGTCAAAAGAGGAAATCTCCAAATGTAGCCCACGGTTGCAGCCCACAGATTGTAGGGGTGTCAATATTTCACACGATCTGAAAACCCGACTCAAACCTGATTTAAATTATGGGTTAAGGTTGACCCATTTGGGAAACGGGTTGGGTTTGAGTTTAAAATTCCGACTCGATTGCAAATTCGGACCGGGTTCGGATCAATCCGAAAACTCGAGATCAACTCGGAACCGACCCGATTCCCATCCCACATAGCATCGCGACTTTCCCGCGACCTTGCCTTGCGCTCAACCGTTCACCCTGCGGCCTGTGCTCTCATTTGCCCCGTGGTCTTCCAATATCGTCACTGTCGCTCCAACCTCGGCCACAACAGCCCCCCACGACTATGGCTTGCTTCACGTTTACGACATCCCGCCCAAGTTTAACAAAGAGTTAAATATCGATTGCTCCGGTCTCAATCTATGGGTTTCTCGTTGCGACGCTCTTTCCAATGGAGGATTCGACGCCCATGCCACTGATCTCACCAGAATCGTGCTGGATTCCCTCATGTCTTTGATACAATAGGGCTGGACAAGGAAAGGAGGTTAAGGGGTTGGGGCCCGACAGTGAATTAATACATTATAATAAGAGGAAATCAATTAGGAAAACCTTTCTTAATGAGATTCTTTCCTAATTAAATTATTTTCAAATTAAGGAAGGAGATACATTAGGAAGGGGCCTGAATTAGGAAATCCTTTACTAATGAGATTCTTTCCTAATTGAGTTATTTTTAAATTAATGAGGGAGATATATTAGGAAGGGGGTTGATTTAAGAGGGAGGGAGGAAGCCTATTTAAGTCCATAATAGGGTTTATTTTATTCTTATGCAGAATTTTTTCATTAGTGTTGTAGTTTTCTTTTGTGAGGGATCCTAGCGGCGTCTAGGGTTTGAGAGAGAATATCCTCCTCTCAAAAATTCTGTTATTTTGGTGAAATTTATTGTTGTTCGTTGATTTTTTGTGGTTCAAGATGTATCAAATTGGTATCAGAGCATATTCGTGGACCAAAATCTAAGCTTTTGTTGTTGAGTTTATGTTGTGATCTTCCTTATCATCCTTTGGCTTCTGCTGTTTGGAGGGCATAACCACATCAAAGTTGCTATTTTTCGCTGGGAAGACCTTGGTCCGGGAACCAATGGTCGGAAAAAGAGTTGAAGCGTTGGAAGAAATGTTGGAGGGGAAATAGGGCAACCACGAGCGGAAATGAGATCAATAAATGAACGTGTTTCAACGATAGAAGGAAGGTTTGGGAACATGGAGGAAATTATGAAGCGGGTGTTGGAGCTTCATACTAAAAAGGTTCCGCCTGGAGCAAGAAGAAATTAGGAAGATGGCATGCTGAGAGAAGACAGGGAGGTGAAAATTTTAGGGGAGGAAACACCCAATTTGGAGCCTATTCCGAGGAGGATGGGTAGGGAGTAGGTAGGAAAGAGGGAATGAGAAGAAGAGGACAAACGAGCTGGATTTGGAGGAAGAAGGGGATATGAACGGCGAAGGAAAGATGAGGAACCATGGAGGGACCACCATGCTCACGCCATGGGAGGTATGGGTGGTGGAGGGGGACATTGGGGTTGAGGGGATCAGAAGATTAGGAAGCTGAAAATGTTTTTATTTGAAGGAGATGACGCACATGGGTGGATATACATGACGGAGAGATATTTTAAAGTGAACAAGTTGATAGAAGATGAGAGATTGATGGACGTTGCTCTATGTCTGGAACGAATGGCACTGGCATGGTACCAATGGCGAGAGGCAACGTACCCAATTCGTTCGTGGGATGAGTTCATGGAATGCTTGTTGGAGCGCTTCCAAGTCCAGCGGAATGTGGATTACTATGAGCAATTCTTTGCTTTGGCATAGGAGGGCACTGTGATGGAGTATCAAGAAAGATTTGAGTTTCTATTAGGATGTGTATGGAGGTTATCAGAGACATTATTGGAGAGCAATTTCATGAAAGGCCTCAAACCAGCGTTGAGGGCAGCAGTACAGGTGGCAAGACCCCGTGATATGGGAGAGGCGATGGAGTTGGCACAAATGATTCAGAATAAGAAGGCACTACAGAAGAGTAGTAAAGGAGGTAGTGGAGGAGGCTTTACCGCATGACAACCACTTTCTTGGCACCTAGGGTACACATCGTACTAATTAAAAGGGAGACGCCAAAGGATGATAGTTCGGGAGCATGACTAAGAGGAGATTTCAAGAGGCTGACTGAGAAGAAATTACAAAACAAGAAAGCAAAAAGGCTATATTTCATATGCGGCAAGAAATTTACTTCAGGATGTAGGTGTAAAAATCGCAGATTGCAGGTTCTCGTTGTGTGTGATGGGGAAGAGGTGGATGAAGAAGAGGAATCGAAGGAGGAAGAAGAGGAATAGGAGCTTGTGAATTTGGAGGTGGCAGAAGTTTCATTGAACTCTGTAGTGTGATTCAACCCGAATCACACTATGAAGGTAAGGGGGCATATAAAAGGAGGGCAGAGTCGATCCTGGTGGATAGTGGGGCTACTCACAACTTCATATCAAACCAGGTAGTAGACAAACTAGGGCTGAAATTGGTAGACACGAGAGGGTTTGGAGTACTGATGAGTACATGAAAAGTAGAGAGGAGCAGAGGGATATGTTAGGGTTTGGTGGTAAAGCTGTAAGGGATCCACATCCGGGAGGATTTCTTCCATTGGAGTTGGGAAGTACTAGCTTTATCATGGGCTTGAAATGAATATAGACTTTGGGGGAGACCAAGGTGAACTAGAAGGCTTTGGCTATGGAGATTCAGGTGGAGGGGAGAAGAGTGGTAATTAAGGAAGACCCTAGCTTATCAAAGGCAATGATTTTGTTGAAAACCATTGTTCGTTCCCTTCAAGAGGAAGGAGGAGGATTCTTGGTGGAGCTCCGGAGTCTGGAGGGAGGAGAGACAGAGGTTGAAAAGGGCATTCCCGACGTTGTCCAGCCCTTGCTTCAGCAGTTCATGGAAGTATTCTAGCTCCTCAGGGATTGCCACCCCCATGGGAGCACGAGCACTCTATTGTTCTTAAAGAGGGAGTTTCCCCCATTAGTGTTGGGTCCTATCGATACCACACAACATCAAGCCTTTATCCTATCGATACCCCAAATCCAAAATGACGAGATTGAGAAATTGATTCAGGAGATGCTTGGAGCTGACATTATCAGGCCTAGTGTGAACCCCTTCTCAAGTCTTGTATTGTTGGTAAAGAAGGATGGGAGTTGGAGATTTTGTGTAAACTATCATCCTTTAAATAAGGAAACAGTACTAGACAAGTTTCCTATACCTGTCATCGATGAGCTGTTAGATGAGTTGCATGGATCTGTGATTTTTTCCAAGATCGACTTGAAATCCAGATATCATTAGATTAAAATGCGACCATGAGACATACACAAGACAACTTTTCAGATGCACGAAGGGCATTATGAGTTGTTGGTGATACCGTTTGGCCTCACTAACACACTGGCCACCTTCCAATCCCTGATGAATAGGGTATTCCAACCCTAATTACAAAGGTTTGTGTTTTTTGTTTTTTTTTTTGACGATATATTGGTGTACAACTGGTCCGAAGGGAGCATTTGGAGCATCTAGGAGTTGTGCTGTCGACGTTAAGGGAGCACTCTTATATGCCAATAAGAAGAAATGTTCGTTTTTCTAGCCCATAGTGGAATATTTGGGGCATGTGATATCTTAGGAGGGAGTTGCAGCGGACCAGTAAGATTGAGGCTATGCTTAGATGGCCCATAACCATAAATATGAAGAAACTGAGAGTTTTCTTGGTATTCATCGGCTACTATAAAAAATTTGTGAAGGGATACGGATTAATAGCAAGGCCTTTGTAGAACAGCTCAAGGAGGATAGCTTTAAGTGGGAAGAATCGGCCACCTAGGCTTTTGAGGAGTTGAAGAAGGTTATGACCAGTGTGCCAGTATTAGCACTTCTAAATTTTAGCCAGCCTTTTATTGTGGAGATAGACGCCTCAAGTTTTGGACTAGGAGAGATACTTATGCAAAGCCAGAGGCCAGTGGCCTATTTCAGTTAGGTGGTGATGGCCCGAGCCGGTCTCAAATTAATCTACAAGAGGGAGCCTCAGTTACCATTCTCTGATGACGATTGTGCTGGCCATTTAGAAATGACGATCGTATCTTCTTGGAAGACATTTCATTTTCAGAACGGACTAGAGAAGTTTGAAGTAATTGTTGTAGCAGAGAATGGTAACTGAGGAGCATTATAGGTGGATTTCCAAGTTATTGGGTTATGACTTTGAAATCCAATACCGACTTGGAGTGAAAAGCAGAGCAATAAATGTTTTATCCAGGTGCATGGGGGAACCCCAGATGATGGCATTTTCTGTGCCTTTGGTGGTTGACCGGGAAGCACTGTGAAGAAAGAGCGAACAAGATGCAGGTCTGAAGAAAATTAGGGAGGAGCTGGCAGGAAACAAGGACAACCATCCATGATATTCAGTAGTGGGATTGAAGTTGCTTCATGAGGGGTGCTTTGTGCTTCAAAAGACATCTTCTTATATTCCTTGGTTACTCCAGGAGTTCCATGGGATGGCTATTGGGGGACATGTGGGGGTCCAAAATACATATCGTCGGCTGTCTGCATAGTTGTATTGGGAGGGTATGAAGAAGGAAATCAAGAAGATGGTGGCTAACTGTGACATATGTCAGAGACACAAGTTTTTAGCAATGTCCCTTGGAGGGCTCCTCCAGTCGTTAGCTCTTCCTGAAGAGGTGTGGGAGGAGGTGACCATGGATTTCATTGAAGGGTTACTCAAGTCAGAAGGATACACTACGATTATGGTGGTGGTGAATCGACTGAGTAAGTATGCCCATTTTATTCTCCTTTGTCGCTCGTATACTGCAATATCTGTAGCGACGATTTTCATGAGGGAGATGGTGAGATTACCTGGGATCTCGAAATCGATCGTTTCAGATCGAGATAGGATCTTTCTAAGTCAGTTCTGGAAGGATTTGTTCTAGATGCAGGGGACCGTTGTGAAAAGAAGCACTGCTTATCATCCTCAAATTGACGGGGAGATAGAGGTTGTCAATTGTAGTGTGGAAACTCTTACAGTGCTTTATATCAGGCACACCCAAGTTGTGGGCAAAATGGTTGGCATGGGTAGAATATTGGTATAACATTTCCTATCATTTAGCAGCTTAGACCACACCATTCAAAGTGTTATACGAAAAAGATCCGTCGCACTTGATATATTATGGACATGATGACACAATTGTGGCGTAAGTAGAGTAATATTTGGAGGGCAGAGATAAAATATTGGTAGAACTGAAAGGATATTTATTGAGAGCCTAGCAAATTATGAAAAGTAAAGCAGATGTACTAAGGAGGGTATTCAGTTTGAAGTGAAGGATAGGGTTTATTTGAAGCTCTACCCCTACAAACAGAAATCTTTGGCACGAAGATACATTAATAAGTTATCACCCATAGATTTTGGTCCTTACGTGTAGTGGAGTGCATCGGGGCCGTGGCTTATCGCCTACAGTTTCCACCATCGTTAGCCATCCACCTAGTGTTTCATGTGTCCCAGTTGCGGCGGACAATAGAAGAGCATATTCCATCTTCTTTACTTCCCCCAACCTTGATGGACGACATGGAGGTGTTGTTGGAAACATTAGAGATCAAAGGAATGCGCTTGGGAGTAACAGGAAGAAAAGAGGTGTTGATCAGGTGGAAAGACCTACCAGAGCATGAGGCCACGTGGGAGGATTACCAGATTATTCTACAGCAGTTCCCTACATTCAACCTTCAGGAAAAGGTGGAACTTTTTTTGGTGGTGGTGGTGGTGGGAGGGGGGGGGGAGTATTGATACGACAGGGCTGGACAAGGAAATAAAGGAGGTTAATAGGGTGGGGCCCAACAAGGAATTAATACATTATATTATGAGAAAATCAATTAGGAAATCCTTTCCTAATTAAATTATTTTCAAATTAAGGAGGGAGATATATTAGGAAGGGGGCTGAATTAGAAAATCCATTCCTAATTGAATTATTTTCAAATTAATGAGGGAGTATTAGGAAGGGGGTTGATTTAGGAGAGAGGGAGGAAGCCTATTTAACTTCATAGTAGGGTTTATTTTATTTTTATGCAGAATTTTTTCTCAAGTGTTGTAGCTTTCTTTTGTGAGGGATCCTAGCGGCGTCTAGGGTTTGGGAGAGAAGATCTTCTCGAAAGAGGATCAATTATATCTTTCTTGTTATTTGATTTCCTAGCAATAAAATTCTATTATTTTGCTGAAATTTGCTGTTGTTCGCTGATTTTTGTGGTTCAAGACATATCAGTCTTTCTGGTTCTCCACCGATTAATTTATCTCAGAGCTAATTTTTCATCGAGGAAAACACTTCTGGTCTTGCACCTCATCCTTCGACGAGCAAAACCTCACTTGCACCGATATCCTTAGGTTGATCGATTCCCGATCTTCATAGAGGAAATCTAGTGGCTGGGATCATTTCATCACGCTTGGTTGCATAACATGCCGGGAATGGCGAATGGGAATGAGGTCAGGCTAGGTTAACTCGGTAACCAGTCAGGTCGAGTCTCTGTTACAATTTCTGACCTATTAGCAAAAATTGGTCTGGTCAGACGGTTGCGGGTCAATATCGGGTTCGACCCATCCGATCTTGATGTTATCAAATATTTTTGTAATTTTATTTTTATTTGAACAATAGTTTGTTTTATGTTCTTTTATTTTTTAGTTATCTAATGATGGGAAAGCATCCAATGATCATGGTAGGTTGTGCATGAGGCTTGGTAGACCTTTGGTTTGCTGGCTTGATTGGTCCATTTGCTACTGTAGGTTCACGGGTTAATTGGAGAAGGTTGAGGTTGAACTCCTCTTAGTTGCTTGAGCTGAAGTGTAGTAGCTCATTAATTCCCTAAAGGTAACTCATTAAGATGGATTTACTTTTGGCGTGGTCTTGTCCCTTCTTCTTCCCCTTTCTTCTTGTCTCTTGGAATCCCGTGACTTGTTTTAAATGATGGCTGAAATCGGTGCCTTGAGTTCATGCGGGGTTGCTGTTTTTCGTGCCTTTGCCTCTTGGATTTCCGGCCGGCTGCTGGTTTCCCGAGCCTGAGTTCTTTCCTGTGGCCTTTTGCGCCTGGTTCCGTGCGGTTCTTTGGATCCCGTAGCCTCTCCTTCGGTTCTTGAGCTTGGGCTATTTCCCGTGAATGAATGGGGGGTTTCCATGCTAGTGATGCTTGGAATTCTGTGAAAATTCATAAAGAGAGACTATTGACATTCCCTTATCTTGCCTATAAATATGAGAAGTTGTTGTAAAGGAAGGGAGTTAATTATTGTGAGCAAAAATTGCTATTGACTTGCGGGTTATTGGAAAAGCTTGCGAGCTTTGTCCACCTTCTTTCTCATCCCCTTCAGAAATCTTGCGAGCTCTTTCCAACCTTTCGTCTCGGCTTCTAACCTCTTTCGTCTCTCCGCATGTACCACTCCATCTGTATCCTTCTTCTCAAAGTGAAGCAACTTTAGGGTGTCATATCTTGGTTGATTTGGAAGCATTTGTTGGGGAAATTGGACAATCTTGCAGTGGTGGACCATTGGTTTGCTAGTTCTATGCACTTATCTTATTTAACCTACATTTCGATGCATGTGAGGAACCCGCTATGACGGTTGTCTGAGGATAACGTTATTTTTTACTTTCTTTGTTTCTTTAAAAACTCTTAGTATTTTCTTGTTGGATTTTGAATGTTTTAGTTGATTATTACTTTTTAATAGAATTTGGTTTCATTTCTATCCATTTTTCTCTTTGTGTCGGTTTTCTTGCTTGTGTGTCTACATCAACTTGGTATCAGAGCAAGTTCGTCTTTTTTTTGGTTTGTACGAGTCTTTCTCTTTTGTGTTTAACAAATGGCTAATGAACAAGAGAATTGACAACAAATGATGCAACAATTGAATAATTTGCAACAACAAATTAACATGGTAGCTGAAGCAATTGCTAATTTAAATGTCAATCAAGCTAACGTTAATCCTAGTATAATATCTTCTGAAAGTGAGGAGGAAGAGCCTAGAAATCAAAATAGGCGACAAAGAAATCGAGATAACGGGATTAAAATCGATGTCCATAATTTTGAAGGAAAATTGCATCTTGAACAATTCATTGAATTGGTAGAGAAAATGGATCAGTTTTTTGAATGGAAAGAAATTCCAGATAATCGAAAAGTTAAATTTACAAGTTTGAAACTAACGGGGCATGCATTTACTTGGTGGAAAAATTTACAAAACAATAGACAAAGGCGAGGCAAAGAAAAAATTCAAACTTGGGATAGGATGAAAGAAAAGATGAAAGAAAAATTTCTGCCTTCTGATCATTCAAAAACTATGTCTCAAGAGTTTAACAATTTGCGTCAAGGTAATCAAACTGTGGAAGAATATACTGAAAACTTTTATAAATTGCAAGCCATAAATGATTTGGATGAGTCTGAAGAAAAAACTGTAACTAGATATCTCAATGGGTTAAAATGGACAATTCAGGATCAACTCAACTTGTATCATATCGCTAAATTAAATGAAGCTTATCGAATGTCCTTGAAAATTGAAAAACAACATTTGCGGGGAAGCAACAAAATTACTGAAACATATAAACGGAGACAAACTAGTGGAACCAAAACTCAAACTTCTGCGGGAACTTCGAGTGTGAAGGTTAAAACCATTGAAGGTCAAAATCAAGAAAAGGGTAAAAGGGTAGCAGGAAATAAACCTTCTGAGCAAACTAAACTAATTGGACCTTGTTACAAATGTGGACTATATGGTCATTTGTCAGCTACTTGCAGAAAGAATAATCCTTCACGAACTAATTTCATAGATGATGAAAAAGAGATAGAAGAAGAGGAAGAGAATGAAACAGAATCTGAAAATGAAGCTGAATTGGAAAAGTTTGATTTGAAAGGTGATGAAGGAGAACCATTGCTAGTAATTCGACAAACTTTAACTGCTCAAATTGAAAAGGAAGATAAATGACTTAGGAGAAATATCTTTAGAACTACCTGCACCGTTGAAGGAAAAGTTTGTACTTTAATGATTGATAGTGAAAGTTCAGAAAACTTTGTGTCACAACATATGGCAAAGAAGCTTAATATGAAAACAAAACCTCTTGTTAAATCATACAACGTATCTTGGTTCAAAGAGGGCAGTGAGGTTCCTGTAACTAAACAATGCACTGTGAACTTAACAATTGGAGAAACTTACAAAGATCAAATTGTCTGTGATGTTGTGCCTTTGGAAGCTTGTCATATCCTTTTAGGTCGTCCATGGCAGTATGATCATAAAACCATCCACAATGGAGAAAAGAACACGTATTGCTTAATTAAAGATAATAAAGAGTTCACACTTTTTCCGCAAAGAAACATTCCTGATCCAGTAACAAAGAACAAAAAGCCTGCAAAGTCTTTCACCTCTGAATTTCTTCTGAACACAAATGAATTAGTAAAGTCTGATGTGATATATTTGTTGCTTGGAAAAGAGTCTGATTTAATCTTTGAAATTCCTAAAGAAATACGACCATTGCTTGATGAATTTTCTGATTTAATACTTGATGAATTACCAGCTGGTTTACCTCCAATGAGAGACATTCAACATCACATTGATTTAATTCCTGGAGCTACATTGCCTAATCGTTCACATTACAGGATAAGTCCAAATGAACATTAAGAACTTTCTAAACAAGTGTCTGAACTATTGTAAAATTATTTAATCCAGGAAAGTCTGAGTTCTTCTGCTGTGCCTGCTTTACTTACTCCCAAAAAAGATGGAACTTGAAGAATGTGTGTAGATAGCCGAGCCATAAATAAAATAACCATCAAATACCGATTTCCAATTCCTAGGTTAGACGACATGCTTGATATGCTAAGTGGTGCGAAAGTTTTTTCAAAGATTGATTGGAAAAGTGGGTATCATCAGATAAGAATTAGACCTGGAGATGAATGGAAAACTACTTTTAAAACCAAAGAGGGCTTATATGAATGACTTGTTATGCCTTTTGGTTTGTCTAATGCTCCGAGTACTTTTATGCGAACTATGAATCATGTCTTGCAATCTTTTATTGGAAAGTTTGTGGTTGTATATTTTGATGATATTCTGATTTACAACATTCACCCATCTGAACATCTTTTACATGTCAAAGAGATTCTGGAAACTCTGAGAGAGCAAAAACTATACATCAATTTGAAGAAGTGTTCCTTTATGACTTTGAGTTTGACATTCTTGGGTTACATTGTGTCTGCTAAGGGAATACAAGTAGATCCTGTGAAAATTGAGGCAATAAGAAGCTGGCATGTTCCTAAAAATATCTGTGAGGTAAGAAGTTTTCATGGGTTAGCATCTTTTTATCGTCGATTCGTTAAAAACTTCAGTACTATAATCGCTCATATCACTGATTGTTTTAAAAAAGGAACTTTTAAATGGACCCCTGAGGCTGAAACTACTTTTTAACTGATCAAACTAAAAATGAGTCAAACTCCAATTCTTAGTCTACCGAATTTTGAAAAGGTATTTGAAGTTGATTGTGATGCTTCACATGTTGGTATTGGTGCTGTTTTGAGTCAGGAAGGAAAACTTATTGCATATTTTAGTGAAAAGTTAAATGAAGTTCGATCTCGATACTCTACCTATGACTTGGAATTTTATGCCATAGTTCAAGCTTTGAAATTATAGAGATGCTATTTGATTCAACGAGAATTTATTTTGAATACTAATCACGAGGCTTTACGATTTTTGGGTTTACAAAAAAATCTAAACAAAAGGCATGCCAAATCGGTTTTCTTTTTCCAAGAGTACTGTTTTCATATCAAACATAAAATTGGCGTTTTAAACAAGGTTGCTGATGCTTTAAGTCGAAGATCACTTGTTGATAAATGTTTTTCCGACTGTTACTTCTTTTGATTTTCTGAAAGATACTTATGCAAGTGATTCTGATTTCAAAAATATTTGGGATGCTTGTTTTGCTTATGGAACTAATCCTTCTGCTCAGTTTGTTATACATCAAGGTTTTTGTTTAAGGGAATTAGACTTTGCATATCTAAGAGTTCTTTAAGAGAACAACTTGTGAAAGAATTGCATAGTGGTGGGAAGACATTTTGGGCAAGGGAAAACAGTTGCTTTAGTTGAAGAAAAATATTTATGGCCTCACATGAGAAAAGACATTGCTAAACTGGTTAAACAATGTAAGGTATGTCAGGCTTTTAAAGGAACTGCACAAAATTCTGGTTTGCATACTCATCTGCCTATTCCAAACAAACATTGGGAAGATATTTCTATGGATTTCATTTTGGGTTTGCCGATTACTTCTCGAAAATTTGACTCCGTTTTTGTGGTTGTGGATCGATTTAGCAAAATGACATTTTATTTCCTGTAAGAAAACTTCTGATGCTTCTTACATCGCTGATTTGTTTTTAAAAGAAATTGTTCCTCTGCATGGTATTCATCGTACTTTTACTTCTGATCGAGACATTAGATTTTTAAGTCATTTTTGAAGATTCTTTGGGCAAAACATGGAACTACTCTTCAATTTAGTAGTGTCTATCATCCTCAAACTGATGGACAAACTGAAGTTGTTAATAGAAGTTTAGGAAATTTGTTAAGATGCATTGCTGGAGAAAAACCATTTCAATGAGACTTAGTGTTGCCTCAGGCTGAGTTTGCTTACAATAATTCTGCTAATCGTTCTACTGGCAAAACTCCATTTGAAATTATTTATGGGCAACCTATTCCTCATATTTTGGATAAAAATTCATTATCCTTACCTAAACAAACTAGTGCTGAAGCTTTTGAAACATTTGACCATATAAAGACTATCCAACAACAGGTTTTTGAAAAACTCAAAAAAGTTACTGCTGATAAACATCGAAAAGAAGTGAATTTCAATGTGGGTGACTTAGTTATGGCTTACTTTTGTCGCCAAAGGTTTCATGTTGGCACTTTTAAAAAGTTAAGTAGAAAGAAATTTGGTCCTTTTCATGTGATTCGAAAATTAGACACTAATGCCTATTTGCTGGATTTACCAAATACTGTTGGCACTTCTCCTATTTTTAATATTTCTGACCTGTCTTTGTATGAAAGAGATTCTGACGATTTTGTAGATATTGAAACTTTACCACTCTCTGCTCCTTTGGTAAAGTCAGAAGATCAAATTGAAGATGTTGTTGATGTGAAAGTTATTAAAACAAGACATAGGGAACAAAAGAAGTTCTTGATCAAATGGAGCAATCGACCATTGACTGATTGCATCTGGATTGATGCTGCTGATCTAAAAAAGAGAAATTTGAAATTTTATGAAAGAGTTGCTGATATGTTCTCATCAGGAGATTAGAATTTTCCGTCAGGGGAGAATTGATGCTATCAAATATTTCTGTAATTTTATTTTTATTTGAATAATAATATGCTTTATGTTCTTTTCTTTATTTAACTATCTAATGATGGGAAAGCATCCAATGATCATGCTAGGTTGTGCATGGGGCTTGGTAGACCTTTGGTTTGCTGGCTTGATTGGTCCATTTGCTATTGCAGGTTCACGGGTTAATTGGAGAAGGTTGAGGTTGAACTCCTTCTCTTAGTTGCTTGAGCTGAAGTGTAGTAGCTCATTAATTCCCTAAAGGTAACTCATTAAGATGGATTTACTTTTGGAGTGGTCTTGTCCCTTCTCCTTCCCCTTTCTTCTTGTCTCTTGGAATCCCGTGACTTGTTTTAAATGATGGCTGAAATCGGTGCCTTGAGTTCATGTGGGGTTGCTGTTTTTCGTGCCTTTGCCTCTTGGATTTCCGGCCGGCTGCTGGTTTCCCGAGCCTGAGTTCTTTCCTGCGGCCTTTTGCGCCTGGTTCCGTGCGGTTCTTTGGATCCCGTAGCCTCTCCTTCGGTTCTTGTGCTTGGGCTATTTCCCGTGAATGAATGGGGGGTTTCCATGCTAGTGATGCTTGGAATTCTGTGAAAATTCATAAAGAGAGACTATTGACATCCCCCTATCTTGCCTATAAATATGAGAAGTTGTTGTAAAGGAAGGGAGTTAATTATTGTGAGCAAAAATTGCTATTGACTTGCGGGTTATTGGAAAAGCTTGCGAGCTTTGTCCACCTTCTTTCTCATCTCCTTCAGAAATCTTGCGAGCTCTTTCCAATCTTTCGTCTCGGCTTCTAACCTCTTTCGTCTCTCCGCAAGTACCACTTTATCGGTATCCTTCTTCTCAAAGTGAAGCAACTTTAGGGTGTCATATCTTGGTTGATTTGGAAGCATTTGTTGGGGAAATTGGACAATCTTGCAGTGGTGGACCATTGGTTTGCTAGTTCTATGCACTTATCTTATTTAACCTACATTTCGATGCATGTGAGGAACCCGCTCTAACGGTTGTCTGAGGATAACGTTATTTTTTACTTTCTTTGTTTCTTTAAAAACTCTTAGTATTTTCTTGTTGGATTTTGAATGTTTTAGTTGATTATTACTTTTTAATAGAATTTGGTTTTATTTCTATCCATTTTTCTCTTTGTGTCGGTTTTCTTGCTTGTGTCTACATCAGATATGCAACACATTTTTGACACCTCTAATGGATTGCTAATCTGCTGAAGTCGTGGGCCTATGTGATTCAACACTTCCCCTCAAGTTTGGTTGTACAAGTTGCACAATCTTAACTTGCAAACAAACTTATCAAGTAAAGTGCTCGATAGTGCCTTTGTTAGAACATCGAGAAGTTGTTTATGAGTTGGGGTATATACTACTTCAATTTCTGAGTTCTCTATTTTCTCTGATATGAAGTGTCAATCAATGGTAACATGTTTTGTTTTGTCATGATGTATGGTTTCTTGGCCATGCTGATTGCGGCTTGATTGTCACATTTCAATCTACAATCTTTATTCCCAGTTCAATCAATACTTGTCTGATTCAAATACCTTTACAAATAGTAACTATTAATGCTCTCAGTTTAGATTTCACACTACTTCTAGAAACAACAGATTGTTTCTTGCTTTCCATGTCACTAGGTTTCCCCACACAAATAAATAATATCATGTGGTCGATCAACTGTCAACTTGGCTTCCTTCCTAATATACATCAAAATAAATGATCAATTTCCTATCTTCATTTTTCTTGAATAATAGTTCCTTTCCAGGAGTGTTCTTGAGATATCTCAAGATTTGATATGCTGCGTCAATGCGCTCCTTTACAGGATTACTCATATATTACCTCACCATATTCATATATGGATGAGTGTGGGAGAGGTATATAAGCTTTCCTATTAGACGTTGATATCTTTCTTTATCTACTGGAACCCCCTCCTTTTCTATCCCAAGTTTCTTCTTAGGATCTATAAGTGTACTGGCTGGTCTGCATCCCAGCAGGCCTGTCTCCTTTAGTAGGTCTAAGGTATACTTGCATTGGAAAACAAATATACCTTTACATGATCGAGCTAACTCCATACCAAGGACATATATAAGTGATCCTAGATCTTTAACTGCAAACTCCTTGGATAGAGCCTATTTGATCTCCATTATTTCCTATTTTCATTTTTCTTGAATAATAGCCCATTTCTAGGAGTGTTCTTGAGATATCTCAAGATTTGATATACTTTCTTCATATGCTCCTTCACAGGATTACTCATATATTACCTCACCATACTCATAGCAAATCCAATATCTATACGGGTGTGGGAGAGGTATATAAGCTTTCCTATCAGATGTTCATATCTTTCTTTATGTACTTGAAGCCCCTCCTTTCCTATCCCAAGTTTCTTCTTAGGATCCATATGTGTACTGGCTGGTTTGCACCCTAGCAGGCTGATCTCCTTCAATAGGTCTAAGGTATACTTCCGTTGGGAAACAAATATATCTTTGCTTGATCGAGCTAACTACATACCAAGGACGTATCTAAGCGATTCTAAATCTTTAACTGCAAACTCTTTGGATAGAGCCTGTTTGATCTTCATTATTTCCTATCTTCTTTTTTATTGAATAACTGCCCCTTTCCAGGAGTGTTCTTAAGATATCTCAAGAGTGCTCCTTTACAAGATTAATCATATGTTACTGTACGATACTCATAGCAAACCCAATATCTGGACGGGTTTGGGAGAGGTATATAAACTTTCCTATCAGACGTTGATATCTTTCTTTATCTACTGTAAGCCCCTCCTTTTCTATCCCAATTTTCTTCTTAGGATCCATATATGTACTGGCTGGTTTGCATCCCAACAGGCCGGTCTCTTTCAGTAGGTCTAAGGCATACTTGCGTTGAGAAACAAATATACCTTTGCTTGATCGAGCTAACTCCATACGAAGGAAGTATCTAAGTGATTCTTGATCTTTAACTGCATACTCCTTGGATAGTGCCTATTTGATCTTCATTATTTCATCTATATCATTTCTAATAAGGATGATATCATCCACATATACAATCAATACTGCTACTTTGTTTCTCTATAATTGCTTCACAAACAATGTATGATCTGCCTAACATTGTCTAAAATCATGGCCTTTTACATACTTTGAGAATTTTTCAAACCATGCTCTAGGAGACTGCTTTAATTCATATAAGGATTTCAGCAGTTTACACACTTTGTCCCTTCCATAAAACTTCTGAATCCCCATTGGAATCTCCTTGTAGATTTTTTCTTTCAGGTTCCAAGTCAAAAATGCATTCTTGATATCTAGTTGATGTAGGGGTCAATTTAAATTTGCTGCTAAGGAAAGAAGAATTTTGATGGTGATGAGGTTTGCAATAGGAGCAAAAGTTTCCTGATAGTCTATTCCATAAGGCTGAGTGAATCCTCTTGCAACCAGTCTAATTTTTAGCCTCTCAACATTAACATCCTTCTTATGCTTTATGGTGAACATCCATTTGCAGGTCACAACTTTCTTTCCTGGTGGGCGATTTGTAATTACCCATGTTTGATTTTTCTCAATGGCCATAATTTCTTCTTTAAAAGCTTTTCTTCTTCTTGGGTGATTTAAAGCTTTCTGAATATTAGTCAGAATTTGAACATCTTCCAATTTGGAAAGAAAGACTTGATAAGTGTCTGATAATCTGCTATAAAAGAGAGAGTTTTCGATTGTATGCTTGGTGCATGATTATTTCTGGCCATTTAATGTCCATCTCCTTTTGAACTTTCTTATTTTTTCCCTCTTTATGAATCTCTATAGTTGTTGGATCCATTGTAGGAGATTTGATAGGTGCAAGATGTGTCACACTGCTCTTTATATGCTGATTTTTCTTTCTTTTGCTTGAGTATACATATTGTTGTTACTTAATTACTACTCTTTATAGGGATTGATTAGGACTTATGTGTAGAGGTAATAGGTCTGAAGGTGGAGGTTGAGACATAGGAGATATACGTTAAGAAATACTCGTGGTTTGGATTTCTTGTGATATTTGTTAATTTTGACTAGAGTCTGTTTGGTTGTATAATAAGGAATTCCACTCATAAGTTTGAAATTCTCCTTCTCTCTCCCCGTGAATTTTAGAACTAGTGAAGTATGGGGTATTTTCAAAAAAGGTGCATTCATGGTTTCAAATACCTTCCTAGAAGTAGGGAAAAAAGTATTTGTAATATCTTTTTGTCAGGGAATAGCCAATAAAGATGCATTTTTTTTTATGTTGGGTCAAGCTTTTGCTCCTATCTTATAAATAGATATGAAAAATGTGGAGTAGCCAAAAACTTTAGGGGAAGATTTGATGATATGAACTGAGCATGATGATAGGCTTTGATTAGAGTTTTTTTAGGTGTTTCAAATTTTAGTACTCGAGTAGGTAATCTATTTATTAGGTATGCAACAGTAAGAATGGCTTCCCCTCATAATAGATATTTTGATACTTTTGTAAATAACATGATAGATTTTACAACTTCCAGGAGTTGCCTATTTCTCCTCTCAGTTAGCCCATTTTTTGAGGTGTATACACACATAAACTCACTTGGATTATCCCTTTGCTTGATAGGTATTCTCTCATGATAGAATGAAAGTACTCTATCCCTTTATCTGACTTTAAGATTTGAATTTTTTGTATCAAACTGGTTTTGAATTATCAATTGAAATGATTTGAATATCCTTTCAATTTCAGATTTTTCCTTCATTAAAAAACCCAAGTGGGTCTAGTATGATCATTAACAAATATCACAAACCACCTTGCACCACTTATATTTTTAACCTTTGATGGTCTCTAAATATCACTATGGATCTAGACAAAGGGTTTAGAAGGCTGGTAAGAAACAATTGGGTAAGATGATCTGGTATGTTTAGCCAATTGGCAAGTTTGACATTTAAACAAACTTGAATTTTTATTAATAAATAAACCGGGAAAAAACTTTTCAAGATACATGAAATTTGGATGACCTAACCTATAATGTTACTTGATAATCTCTCTATCTTAACTGACTCTAAAATGACTCTTAACAAACAGACTCACAGTAGGATGATTATTAGCAGTAATTAAGGATTTGGGTGTCTTGATGTAGTATAACCCAAAATACATCTCAACATTGTCAATCTTCTTCGAATCCAATTTCTGAAAACACATATATTATTGGAAAAAATTGTTAAGCAATTACTATCACGAGTCAATTTTCTAATGGAAATTAGATTGCACTCAAGATCGGGCACATAAAACACCGATTTAAGGGTGATAACTTATGTGACAAAAGCGGAACCAGTTATCAAAACTTTGGATGTTGAGCCATCATCAATCTTAACTACTTAATTTGAATGATAAGGCTGATAGTCATGGAGTGTAATGTCTCCTGTCATGTGATTTGATGCTCCTGAGTCAATAACCCAAACTTTTGATTATTTTTTACTTGAGTGAGCGTGTTGGCTAGTAATAGGTTCTGAAAATTGTTGGTTTGTGATGTTGTTATGTAGCAACTTCAGCATCTCTAAATGCTCCTTGATGAAAGGAATGACTTTAGCTTGTGTGGTGTTGATAGAGTTCACCGTGCTTTGTTGTGCTGATTTGTCTGCCCTCCAATCAGCTGGTTTTCCATGAATCTCCCAACATGTCTCCTTTGTATGTTCTGGTTTGACACAATAATCACACCATAGTCTTCCCTTCTTGTTTTATGTCGATTTTCAACATGTGAGGGCTTTGTGATGAGAGGAGGAAGAGGGGAAGAGTTGTCTACAGATCCAGAGTTTCGGTGTTTAATTCGGTAATATTTGGGTAGGAGGATGGGATCTTGTTATTCATGGACATGGTTGGGTTTCCTCGGTTGAAAGAGAAGATGAATTTTGGGCAAGGGCCGGTGCTTGAAGAGAGGCTATTAGCAGAATGATGGAGAGTTACCGCCGACTGAATGTTGGAAGAAAGGAATGATGGTTTGCCACCAGAACTTAGAGAAGGCTTAGGATTTTCATAAGCTTTGATACCATGAAGAAATTGTTGATGTAAGCAACTTAGAACAAAACTCAAAGAGAAAACCAAGTAAATCAAAACTCACTTTTATATAACTTTGAGAAACTTTTGGAGAACACAATAGACTAAATGAACCACTAAAATTCAGAATAGAAAATTAGGGATCATCCAAAAACCAAAGCAACAAGAAAAGTTAGCAAAAGAAACAAACATAAAACAAACAAACACTATCCTCAGAACATCCTACAAGAGGACTCCTCACATGCACCGATTGTAGGAATATATTTTAAAATAAGGTTTAAATATGCAAACCAAGGGTCCACCACTGCAAAGGGGTCCAATGTCCTACCAAACTTCTCCAGCAAATGCCACAAAAAACAACCAACAATTCTTACCAATGGAACCAAAAGAAAGATACAGATGGAGTGGAACTTGCGTAGAGAAGAAAGAGGTTAGAAGCCGAGACGAAAGGTTGGAAAGAGCTCGCAAGATTTCCAGAGGAGGTGGAAGAAGGTGGACAAAGCTCTCAAGCTTTTCCAAGAAGAACCCGCAGGTTATAGCAACTTTGCTCTCAAATATTCACCAACCAATTCATCACAAAACATCTCATATATATAGGCAAGAGAGGGGAACCAAACAGCCCAAGATTTCCCATAAATGGAGTGATAAAAAGCCATCAATTTCCTGTACAGAAATTCCAAACAGCATAGCAAGTCTCAAGGAAAAAGGTCACGGTTCCAGCACAGGGAAACCAAACGGCACACAAGGATTCAAGGCCACGGCTCCAGCACAGGGAAAACCAACCGGCACATCAAGTCTCAAGAAAAGGCTACGGTTCACAGCAGGTATAAAAATCCCAAACGTCACAGTAAAGCACAAGGAAAGCCATGGAATCAGCAGGTAAGCACAGGAATCCAGGAGGTATTTCATGGGTCAGCAGCTACACATTTCACGGGAGAAAAGGAGGGAAAGCTGCAGCAGTTTAAGAGGCAATAAAGAAGAGGAAGAGGCAAGTTCTACTCACCTAAAAGCTTGCACACCTCAATAAATTAGAGCTAAACATCAGCTCATAATGAGCTACACCTCCACTTGTAAATAATGAGCTTGCACCTATTAAAACTTCAACAACTAAAGCTCCAGCCGAAAACAGCCAAGGCTCCCCATGAAACCAGTAAACAACCCAAAGGACAAGGTGGACCCCAAAACCAGCAAACCCAAGGTAAGCATAACCCAAACCTTTTCCTACCATGATCATTGGATTTACCACCATTATTGGATAGCATAAAAATAAAACAAAAATAGAAAATATAACTAATATTGTTCAAAAAAAAATAATGCAAAAATCTTAATGCATCAATTTCCCCCTGGTGGGAGAGGTCATCTCCTGATAAGAAAACTTCAACAGTTCTGTCAAATAGTTCTTGGTTTCGAACTTTTAGATCAGCACATCAATCCAGGTGCAGTCAGTTAAGGGACGATTACTCCATTTGATCAAAAACTTCTTGTGTTCGCCATGTCTTGTTTTAGTGATTTTCACATCAACCACATCTTCAATTTGATATTCTTTATTCAATGTTGAAGTGGAGAGTGGTACTGTTTCAACATCCACAGAATCACCTAAATTTCCTTCATATAAAGAAAGATCAGAAACATTAAATATAGGAGAAGTTCCAACAGTAATAGGAAGATCTAAAAGGTATGCATTTGTGCCCAGCTTTTTGACAATTCGAAAAGGTCCGAATTTTTTTCTGCTTAGCTTCCCAAAAGTTCCAACAGGAAAACGTTGGCGACGAAAGTAAGCCATTACCATGTCACCTTCTTTAAAAACTACCTCTCTTCGATGTTTATCTGCAGCCGCTTTGTATTTGACATTAGCTATACGGAGTTTTTCAAGAACTTGCTGTTGGACCGATTTGATATGATCAAAAGATTCTAAAGCTTCAGCACTTACTTTGTTAGGTAAAGACAAACCATTTCTATCCAAAATATGTGGAATAGACTGACCGTATAAAATTTCAAAGGGAGTTTTTCCAGATGTTCTTTTAACAGAATTATTATATGCAAATTCAGCTTGGGGCAGAATTAAATCCCATTGAAAAGGTTTCTCACCAGCAAGACATCTCAAAAGATTTCCCAAACTTCGATTGACAACTTCAGTTTGTCCATCGGTTTGAGGATGATAAGCATTGCTAAACTGAAGAGTAGTGCCTAATTTTGCCCACAGAGTTCTCCAAAAATGACTTAAAAAATGAGTATCTCGATCAGAAGTAAAAGTACGAGGGACACCATGAAGACGAAAGATTTCTTTAAAAAATAAATCAGCCACATGTGAAGCATCAGAAGTTTTTTTGCAAGGAATAAAATGAGTCATTTTACTAAAACGATCAACAACAACAAAAACAGAATCATGCTTTCTAGCAGTAACCGGAAGACCAAGAATGAAATCCATATAAATATCTTCCCGAGGTTTATTTGGAATTGGAAGAGGAGTGTACAAACCAGTATTTTGTGATGTTCCTTTAAAAGCTTGACAGATTTTGCATTGTTTCACTAATCTGGCAATTTGTTTTCTCATATGAGGCCAGAAATATTTTTCCTCTACCAAAGCAATAGTTTTCCCTTGACCAAAATGACCACTTAAACCTCCACTATGAAGTTCATGCACTAATTGCTCTCTTAAGGAATTATTTGAAATGCAAAGTCTAGAACCTTTAAACAAAAACCCTTGTTGAATAATGTATTGACCAGATGGATCAGTTCCTGAAGTAAGACAAACTTCCCAAATATCTTTAAAGTCAGAATCACTGGCATAAGTTTCTTTCAAAAACTCAAAAGAAGTAACAGTTGGGTAAATAGTTATTAACAAGTGAGACCTCCGACTTAAAGCATCAGTAACCTTATTTAGAACACTAGTTTTATGTTTGATATGAAAAGTGTATTCTTGTAAAAATGAAACCCACTTAGCATGCCTCTTATTTAAATTTTTTTGAGAGCCCAAAAAACGAAGTGCTTCATGATCAGTATTTAAAACAAATTCTCGTTGAATCAGGTAACATCTCCAGAATTTTAAAGCTTGCACGATAGCATAGAACTCTAAATCATAAGTAGAATACTTAGATCTAGACTCGTTCAATTTCTCACTAAAGTAAGCAACAGGTTTTCCTTCTTGACTAAGCACAGCACCAATACCAATATGAGAAGCATCACAATCAACCTCAAAAATGATTTCAAAGTTTGGTAAGCTAAGAATGGGAGCTGGACTCATCTTAGTTTTAATAAGTTCAAAAGTTTTTTCAGCTTGTGGTGTCCACCTAAAAAACCCTTTTTTTAAACAATCAGTAATAGGAGCAATCAGGGAACTGAAATTTCTTATAAATCTTCTATAGAAAGAAGCCAAACCATGAAATCCTCTTACTTCGCTTATGTTTTTAGGAATATGCCAGTTTTGAATTGCTTCAATTTTAATTGGATCAACTTTTATTCCTTCAGCAGAAACAATAAAGCCCAAAAACGTTAAACTCGAAGTCATGAAAGAACATTTTTTTAGATTGATGAAAAGTTTTTATTCTCTTAAGATTTGCAGCACTTGCTTCATATGATTTAAGTGTTCAGAAGGGTGAATGCTAGAAATCAAAATATCGTCGAAATAAACCACAACAAACTTTCCAATGAGAGGTTTTAAAACATGATTCATAGTTCTCATGAAAGTACTTGGGGCATTTGAAAGACCAAAAGGCATAACAAGCCACTCATACAAACCTTCTTTAGTTTTAAAAGCAGTTTTCCATTCATCACCATGTCTTATTCTTATTTGATGATACCTACTTCTCAAGTCAATTTTAGAAAAAATTTTGGCACCTCTTAACATATTAAGCATGTCATCAAGTCTAGGAATTGGAAATCGATATTTAATGGTGATTTTATTTATGGCTCTACTATCCACACACATCCTCCATGTTCCATCTTTTTTTGGAGTTAATAAAGCAGGCACAGCACAGGGACTTAAGCTTTCTTGAATCAACCCCTTTTCTAACAGTTTAGATACTTGATTAAAAAGCTCATAATGTTCAGTCGGACTCATTCTATAATGAGAAAGGTTAGGCAAAGTTGCCCCAGGTATTAAATCAATATGATGTTGAATTTGTCGCATAGGAGGCAATCCAATTGGTAAATCATCAGGAGTCAGATCAGAAAACTCATCTAATAAAGCTTGTATTTTTTTTGGAATATGAAAAACAGGATCTGATTCTTTTCCAAAAACCAAATAAGCAACCTCAAAATGTTTCAAATCATTAGCATTTAAAATAAGTTCAGGAGAGGTAATTTTGGCAACTGTGTTTTTCTTAACAGGTGAATCTGGCACATTATTTTGTGGATGAAGAGTAAACTTTTTATTATTTTACACTAAAGTATATGTGTTTTTCTCTCCATTGTGAACAGTTTTGTTATCGTACTGCCAAGGTCGACCTAGCAAAATATGACAAACTTCAAGAGGTATAATATCACAAACAACTTGATCTTTGAATGACCCGCCAATAGATAAGTTAACAGTGCATTGCTTAGTGATTGAAACCTCACCTCCTTCTTTGAACCAAGAGATCTTATAGGATTTTGCAAGAGGTTTAGATTTAAGCTTAAGTTTGTCGATTAGTTTTTGAGAAACAAAATTTCATGAACTCCCACTATCAATCATAAGGGTGCAAATTTTTCTTTCGATGGTACAAGTTGTTTTGAAAATGTTTATTCTTAACCATCTGTCTTCTTTATAATTTGTTGTCGTTAGGACTTGTCGAATTACTAAAAAATCTCCAACTTCATCTCCCTCAACATCAATTTTCTCAACTTCATTGTCATTTTCAGATTCAGTTCATCTACTTCTCCTTCTTCTGAGTTTTCATCATTTTCAATGAGATTATTTCTGGGTGGGTTATTTTTCCTACAAGTAGCTGAAAGATGACCATAAAGCCCGCATTTATAACATGGCCCGATTAATTTAGGTGGATCAGATGGTTTAGTTCCCATAACCCCTTTTCCCTTTTCAGAATTTTGATTTTCAAAGGTTTTAGTTTTCAAACTAGAAGTTCCTCCAAACGTTTGAGGTTTAATTCCACCAGTTGAACGTCGCTTATATGTTTCCACAATTTTACTGTGACCCTTTTCTCGTTGATGTTGCTTTTCCAGTTTTAATGCCATACGATAAGCCTCGTCAGTTTTAATAATATGATGCAGGTTGAGTTGATCTTGGATTGACCATTTTAAACCATTTATGTATCTTGAAATAGTTTTCTCTTCAGATTCTTCTAAGTCGTTTCGAGATTGAAGTTTGTAAAACATTTCAGTGTATTCTTCAATTGATTGATTTCTTTGTTTCAGATTGTTGAATTCTTGGAATATAGTTCGAGCGTGATCAGTTGGCAAAAATTTTCCTTTCATTTTCTCCTTCATTCTTTCCCAATTTTGGACTTTTTCTTTTCCCCTTCTAAGTCTATTATTTTGAAAATTTTTCCACCATGTTAAAGCATGACCAGAAAGTTTTAAGCTAGCAAAACGAACTTTTCGATTTTCAGGTATTTCTTTCCACTCAAAAAATTGATCTATCTTCTCTACCCACTCAAGAAATTGATCAGGTTGTAGTTTGCCCTCAAAATTAGGAACATCAATTTTTATTCCATAATCCCAATTTTTTTGTTGCCTATGATGATTTCTAGGAACCTCCTCTTCACTTTCAGAAGTTTGATCATTAGGATTAGCATTTGCGTTGTTAACATTTAAGTTCTCAATTGCTTCATCCATTGTATTAATTTGTTGTTGCAAATTATTTAGTTGTTGCAAAAGGTGTTGCCAATCAGCTGGATTATTAGCCATTTAAGAGAATAGAAAAGATTCGCCAAACAAAACCAATAAAAACAAAACCACCGAGGAAGAGAACTTGCTCTGATACCAAATTGATGTAAGCAACTTAGAACAAAACTCAAAGAGAAAACCAAGTAAATCAAAACTCACTTTTATATAACTTTGAGAAACTTTTGGAGAACACAATAGACTAAATGAACCACTAAAATTCAGAATAGAAAATTAGGGATCATCCAAAAACCAAAGCAACAAGAAAAGTTAGCAAAAGAAACAAACATAAAACAAACAAACACTATCCTCAGAACATCCTACAAGAGGACTCCTCACATGCACCGATTGTAGGAATATATTTTAAAATAAGGTTTAGATATGCAAACCAAGGGTCCACCACTGCAAAGGGGTCCAATGTCCTACCAAACTCCTCCAGCAAATGCCACCAAAAACAACCAACAATTCTTACCAACGGAACCAGAAGAAAGATACAGGTGGAGTGGAACTTGCGTAGAGAAGAAAGAGGTTAGAAGCCGAGACGAAAGGTTGGAAAGAGCTCGCAAGATTTCCAGAGGAGGTGGAAGAAGGTGGACAAAGCTCTCAAGCTTTTCCAAGAAGAACCCGCAGGTTATAGCAACTTTGCTCTCAAATATTCACCAACCAATTCATCACAAAACATCTCATATATATAGGCAAGAGAGGGGAACCAAACAGCCCAAGATTTCCCATAAATGGAGTGATAAAAAGCCATCAATTTCCTGTACAAAAATTCCAAACAGCATAGCAAGTCTCAAGGAAAAAAGTCACGGTTCCAGCACAGGGAAACCAAACGGCACACAAGGATTGAAGGCCACGGCTCCAGCACAGGGAAAACCAACCGGCACATCAAGTCTCAAGAAAAGGCCACGGTTCACAGCAGGTATAGAAATCCCAGACGTCACAGTAAAGCACAAGGAAAGCCATGGAATCAGCAGGTAAGCACAGGAATCCAGGAGGTATTTCATGGGTCAGCAGCTACACATTTCACGGGAGAAAAGGAGGGAAAGCTGCAGCAGTTTAAGAGGCAATAAAGAAGAGGAAGAGGCAAGTTCCACTCACCTAAAAGCTTGCACACCTCAATAAATTAGAGCTAAACATCAGCTCATAATGAGCTACACCTCCACTTGTAAATAATGAGCTTGCACCTATTAAAACTTCAACAACTAAAGCTCCAACCGAAAACAGCCAAGGCTCCCCATGAAACCAGTAAACAACCCAAAGGCCCAAGGTAAGCATAACCCAAACCTTTTTCTTCCATGATCATTGGATTTACCACCATCATTGGATAGCATAAAAATAAAACAAAAATAGAAAATATAACTAATATTGTTCAAAACAAAAATAATGCAAAAATCTTAATTCATCAATTGTTTAGGGAATTGAATTCAAATTTTATTCATTGGGATCATTACATATATATATATATATATATATATATATATATATATATATATATATATATATATATATATATATATATATATATATATATATATATATATATATATATATATATATATATATATATATATATATATATATATATACACTTTAGGAGAATAAATAGAAAAAGAAAAACATTTAATCTAATTAATTTTAATAAACAGAAGAGGAAAGTCATTTAATCTAATTGATTATAATAATTATATCCCAGGGATCCTGGTATTAATCCGACAAATCTTGGTGTCATAAGAGGAAATCTCCAACTGTAGCCCACATATTGCTAAACTATCAAAGCTGTGGGCCCCCCTCCTTGTCGTGTGGTTTAATAGGTTGCAAATATGCTAATACTGTTTTGGATGCTCAGATCACATTAGGTAGCAAGGAATCCTTTGCTTGTTTGTTGCAGTGAAGGCGATTGGTAAGGAACTTGTTTTATCTGATTTTCATAAGGCTTGACATTTCATTCAAGGTTGGGGTGATGAACAGGCACGGGCATAGTTCGAAGCAAAAACTTTTGGAGATTGTTCTGCGTATTCCAAGTACTTCAAGAAGTCTCCCAGAGAAGGGCTATTATATGTTAAAAACAAGCAGTTAAACGTGGAATCATTCACAGATGCCGACTATGCTTGATTTGCTTAAGACAATAAGTTTGACCTCTTGATATTGTATTTTTGTTGGAGGAAGCTTAGTCACATGGAGAATAAGCAAATTTGTTGTGGTAAGATTTAATGCCGAGATTGAATACAGTGCCTTACCCATTTTACAGGTGAAATTTTATGTTTAAGACTCTGAGGAGAGTTTGGTTTTTGGTGTAGGCAGGGGAGGGGGCAATCCAAATCCTAAATTTTGGGTTTTGACTTCTCTTGGATTTGCTAGCTCATTAATTTTTTTGAGCTGAAATCTAGCTCATTATGAGTTGTTTTTAGTTTATTAAATGGGAAATTTATTGCACTTCCTAGCTCATTAATCCAAAAAGGTTTGCTATTAAGTCTTGAATTCATTTTTAATGGACTTTACCTCTTCTCCTCCCCTTTGTCTATTTGTTTTCTTGTGTTGGCTACTTTCCCGTGCCTTTGTCCCTTGGGTTTCCATGGCTGGCTGTTTGGTTTCCTGTGTTGGGTGATTTCCCGTGCCTTTGCCCCCTTGGTTCCAATGGTTGGTTGTTCGATTTTGAGGTTCCCTGCTTGGTTTCGTGCTGGGTTGCTCGGTTTTGCGATTACGTGCTTGGTTATGTGAGTTTCCTTCTCTGTTTTGCTGTAGCGTTTGGAAATTGCTGTTGTGGCTGTTGGCCTTTCATTTCCTAAAATCTAATTGCCTTATTTAAGAGGTTTATGGCTGTTTGGTTCCCCTCTCTAGCCTATATATAGAAGATGTTTTTGGATAGTAGAAGAGAGGTGAAAATGCAATTTTTGGATAGCAAAACCCGAGGGTTTTTTGGTAAGGCTTGAGAGCTTTGTCCAGTTCTTCTTCTTCTCTATCTTGGGATAACTTGAGAGTTACTCCTATCCTTCATCTTGGCTTCTAATCCCTTTCTTCTCTACGCAAGTATCCACCTCACCTGTATCTTTCTTCTCAAATGATGGCAAAGCTCCTTTAGGTTTTTTATGTTAAGTCAAAGTTTGTAAGTGTCGATTTTATGTCAAAGTTTGTATGCGTCATTAGTATGTGTCGTTTGAAAGTTCTTTTATAATATTAAAGATGTATTTTGTCTATTTCTTGTAATTTCTTTATCCTAGTAAGATGATATTTTGCTAGCAAAAAAATTAGGGGTCTCCTAGTTTTTTTGCTTACTTTTGCTTGCATCAGTTTTCCCTTAATACAGTATGTGGTTCTGAACTTTGATAATTGTGCTTCCATTTATATTGCTAGTAACTCTGTTTTTCATTAAAAAGAATCATATTAAAGTTTATTGTCATTTCATTTAAGAAATTGTGCTTTCTAAGAAAATTGTCACTCCTTTAATCTAATTCAGATCTTACAATTGATATTTTTGCAAAAGCTCTTGGGCCTCATCCTTTCTCTCGACTATTTAATGTGTTAAAGCAAAGTGATATGTATGCTTGAGCTTAAGGGTAATGTTAGTGTAGGAAATTTTATATGAAGATGTTCAATATACAGTAAGTGCTGTAGGTTTATTTTATTTGTACCTAGGCACATTATATTCATCCATCTATTATAAATAGAGGGATTCTTTTGATGAGATCATCGATAGGAGATTTCGGCGCGCTTATCAGAGACGACCACGGAGATCGACGGCCGTGATTGCTAGCCTTTATTTTTGATCTCACTTGTATCTTCAGTTTTCATTTTATGATTTTATTTTCGTAGTTTCCCATTTTACCCCTGAGGGTAATAGTTGCATGTGTAGCCCCAAGGGGCATTTTAGACTTTGCGTGTTATTTTCTTTTGGGCCTATTTATATGGCCATTGTATCTTGTATTTGGATTATTGGATATTTGAATGAAAATTTACATTTGTGTTCTCTTTGTGAGTGCATGAGGATCTCTGTGTGAGTTCTTCAAAACTTGAGATCTCTTAGTGAGTTCTCAAACCTTATTCTCGTTTTCTTTCTTTTTGTTATTTACTTTCTTTTCTCACCCCGAAATCCTCACTTCCTACCTAGATTGGCCACCTAATCCTTGGATTTCTCCCCTCCCACCCGTCGGCCAACCTAGCCCCGCCGGCCACCCTAGGCCCGCCAGCCAACCACCTTGTCGCCGGCCATCATTCCCCTCCACCACCACTCCATAGTCCATCCCAACATCTCCTTGAGATTTGAATTTTAATTTCAATTTCTTTCCTAATTGGGAAATTCCAATTTAGGAAAGTTTTCGAAATTTTGAACTCAATTTTGTTCCAAATGAAATTGGATTCATGAAATAAAATTTTCCTAGTCATCGTCTTGATTTGGAATCCTCCACCTCATCCCAAACCCCCCCTCTTCCTCCTTGATGCCGCCGGCCACCCCCTCTTCATGGGCCCCATTAATTGCGCAATTAATCCCCTCTCTCTTATTTTGAAATTCAAATCTTAAGCTCAAATAAATCCCTCCAATTTCACTTAAAGCTGAAATCAATTTCAGCTTTATTTCCAAACTCAGCCCTCTAATGAAGCCGCCGGCCCCTTTCTTGGTCTCAAACATTTGATTTTCAATTAATGCCTTTAATGCACTTAATTGAGAATTCAAATCACTAATTTCTTTCCCTCCTAATTTCACAAAACTGAAATCAAATCTCAGTTTTTCTCTTACCCAACCCGCCCCCTCTCATTGTTCTACCGCCGGCTCCCCTTCCCCTTTTCTAAACTGCCGCCCCACCCTCCCTCCTTGGGAAATCTTGCTTGCGGCGACCATCCGGATCCAATCCAAGGATGCATGGACGAACACGAGTGGAATTATGGCTTTGAGTACGACGACAACGGAAGGGTCGACATCCTCCGGTCACAATTCTTCGACGTCGGATTTGATTTCGACGATACCGTCGAAGAATATTTGGCCCGCATCGTGCCGACGCTCATAGAATCAATCGACGAACACTTCTCCGTCTACACTTGGCTTATCGAAGGTCGATCTACCGTGCTTCCTCCACCTCCAAGATCTTCTTCCACGGCAACGTTCCTTGGCGCTTCCATCTTAGTGGCAACCTCCTTGCTAGCTTGGACAATCTTCCGCCGCTCAACTTAGTCTTCGTAGGAAGAGAGTGCTAAAGGTCTCGAAGTGTGAACAACTTGGTATTAATCGTGGGATTTTTATTTACTAGCTTTTGTTTTATGTTCTCTTTTGCAATTGCTTAAAAGACCAAGTACTATCGTTGTATTTTCTTGCCTAGCAAATTAAACATCGCGAGTTTCTTCTAATTTACTTGACTTGGATGCATGATAAAGTAATTTGTGGTGCTAATATTTAATTCTCTTTTAAAGTTCTTGTGGAACTCTCAAGTGCATCACATCATTTTGGTATCAGAGCATGGTTTACCATGCTTGACATGCATATAACGCATCCTAGGGTTTAGTTCATTGTGGTAGTTTAAAAACTTCATGCATATCATTGTTTAGATAAATTATTCCACTGTTTTGCTACTGTTTTTCTGTTTTCTAGCAAGCATATAGCTGAATTAAGGCATCTTAGCTAGCATTGTAGTGTGACCTTTTTGTTTAGTTAGATCATAAGTGTGTAAGACAACTACACCTTGTTTAACCTTGCTGGTCTCACAAAATTCTGCAACTGTTTTCACTATTAGGAGGTCCTAACATCTAGCCATTTGCTGCCTTTTAATTTCCTAGCTGTATAAGGTTGCTGCCCTCTTAAAACCTGCACCCGTTAGAGGCTTTTAGTGTTCCGTTGGCTGTCCAAGAGTGCTGTTCAGTGATCTAAACCAACTCTTAACCTCTGGACAACCTAACTCCTAGTTGTAAGCTGCTGTCCACACCTTCCAGCCGCTGTTAAGCTTCTTTTAGCAGACTTTTAGGCCTTGTGTAGTTGCTGTCCTGAAACTTCCAGCAGCAGTTTTAGCTTCCAGTTACTCTTAACTGCTTGCTTAACTGCTGTCCACCTCCCCAATTTCATCCTTAGCAACCCCTTGACCTCACCCATGGAGCCCCAACACCTCCAAGCCACCTTGGACCTTATTTTGGGACAACTAGGCACTGTTACTCAGCAAATCCGCAACACCCAAACCGATCTAGCTGACTTTAGGCGCCACACGAGTGACCGACTAGATAACATCGAGCGGAACGGGAATCCTGCAATCTACACGCCATCAATACCTCACTCACCTTATGGCGAAGACAACCGACCCGATCATGAACCCCATCGAGATCCCGGACGTTTTCACGACCATTACCAACGCAACCCTAGGCCACCTCAGGAGCCCGTAGGGGATGACAACACTTGGAGAGACAATGACGCTCAGCTTTTGAAAAACATTAGGATCGACGCCCCGATCTATGATGGAACACTTGATCCCCAAATTTTCCTAGACTGGCTCAAGTCAATGGATAGCTATTTTAAATGGTACAACATCTCTGAAGCGAAGAAAGTCAGATTCGCTGAAATGAAGCTTACCGGACGAGCCAACCTTTACTGGACCAATCTGGAAAACATGCGTGAATCTCGAGGAGAACACCCAATAAGCGATTGGAGAACCATGAAGCAGGAACTTAGGAGGAAATACCTGCCACCGTCCTACTACCCTAAGCTCTTGGATAAGTGGAATCGGCTAACTCAGGGGAGCAAGTCAGTTAAAGATTACATCTCTGCCTTCGACGATTTCCTGATTCGTTGTAACGGCGAGGAATCTGCTACCCCAACTCAAATCCTGTCTATGTTTAGAGCTGGCCTTCGGGAAGATCTTCGCACCGAACTGTTTGCTAGAGGGATAGACACACTAGAGGCCGCTTGCAGCCTGGTACTTGACCTAGAAGAATCCAAAACCCATTCCCACACTAGGCAGTTCGACTCCCGACCCAACCCGTATCGCTCCTCCACCAGCCAGCCTCAAAACCGACCCTCAAACTCGACCAGTAGTCGACCCACTGCTAGCCCAGCCCCTCCGCGTTCCGACCTTAAGGGTAAAGCACCAGAACGAGACACCCAAAAACCCAATTCTGGAACCAAATGTTATAGGTGTCATGGGTATGGGCACATTGCCTCACAATGTTCCAGCCCCTATAAGGTCACCATAATTGAAGAGGTCGACGACGACGAGGAGGAACTCGATACTGACGTAGTTCACCATGTGGATGAAGAGGAAGATTCTTTTACGGAGGATGAACCCGTCACCCTGCAAGTCGTTAGATGTGCGCTGTCCCAACCCAAGCCGAGTGATGATTGGAGAAGAACAGCCATTTTCCATACCTTTACCAAGATCGGGGATAAGAACTGTAAGGTCATTGTCGATAGTGGAAGCTGTATCAACGCTGTCTCATCAGCGATGATCTCTAAGCTCAACCTTAAGGCCACACCTCACCCAAATCCGTATAAGGTCGCTTGGATTAACTCAACTTCTATGGAAATTAAAGATAGGAGCCTTATACCACTCGAATTCAATGGATATCAGGAGAAAATTTGGTGTGACGTGTTGACTATGGATGTGGGTCAGATTATTCTTGGCCGCCCTTGGCTGTTTGACAATGATTTCCACATTTATGGAAGGACGAACACCTGCGTGTTCGAACATAACGGGAAGAAAATTAAGTTGATCCCCTCACAGCCCCGACCCGATAAGAGCGAAGCTAAGGTTATTCCACCTAAGCCTAACAAGAGCCTACACTTCTTAACTGCAAAAGAAGTGGACATTGAGATTCACCACGGAACACCCATGTACGCCCTGGTAGCTAGGGAAGTGGATGATGATCATGAAGGGCAAGTACCTGAAAATGTAAGACCCCTGTTAGAACAATTCGCTGATGTCTTCCCCGAGGAGTTACCTGACCGACTTCCTCCCCTCAGAGACATTCAACATGTCATTGACTTGGTTCCTGGAGCATCCCTGCCTAACCTCCCTCACTACCGGATGAATCCAACGGAGCACGCTGAGCTAAAAAGGCAAGTAGAGGAACTTCTGCAACGAGGATTTATTAAAGAAAGCCTTAGCCCATGTGCCGTTCCTGCCCTCCTAACTCCTAAGAAAGACGGCTCCTGGAGGATGTGTGTTGATAGCCGCGCTATCAACAAGATTACCGTTAAGTATCGCTTTCCAATTCCCCGACTAGATGACATGCTCGACATGATGACTGGGGCAACACTGTTCTCCAAAGTGGATCTTAAGAGTGGATATCATCAGATTAGGATTCGCCCAGGGGATGAATGGAAAACGGCATTCAAGACAAAAGACGGATTGTATGAATGGATGGTCATGCCTTTTGGTCTTAGTAACGCCCCTAGCACTTTCATGCGGATTATGACCCAAGTCCTACGCCCTTTCCTCAGAAAATTCGTAGTCGTTTACTTTGATGATATCCTAATCTATAGCAAGACCGTAGACCAACATTTGGGACACCTGAAACAAGTATGTGAGATTTTGAGAAAAGAGCAGTTATATGCGAACCCTCAGAAGTGTGTATTTCTCACTGATAGCGTCACCTTTCTCGGATTTATAATTTCATCTCGAGGAATCTCAGCCGACCCCGAGAAAGTTAGAGCGATCAACGAGTGGCCTGAACCTAAAACCATAAGAGATGTTCGGAGTTTTCATGGATTGGCCACATTCTATCGGAGGTTCATCAGGAATTTTAGTACCATCGTGGCACCCATAACTGACTGCCTAAAGAAAGGCGAATTTCATTGGACACCTGCTGCCACTAAAGCCTTCGAGAACATTAAAAGGAAAATGGTGGAAGCCCCTGTGATGCGTCTCCCGGATTTTTCTAAAGTATTCAAAGTAACCTGCGACGCGTCAGGGATCGGTATTGGAGGAGTTTTATCTCAAGAAGGACACCCCGTGGCGTATTTTAGCGAAAAGCTAAATGACATCCGTCAGCGGTATTCGACCTATGATAAGGAATTTTATGCGGTCATCCAGTCTCTTAGGTACTGGAGACATTACTTGCTGCCCCAAGAATTTGTGATCTTCTCTGATCACGAAGCCTTGAGATATATAAACTCGCAGAAGAAACTCAATGCCCGCCATGGTCGTTGGGTCGAGTTTTTGCAGGAGTACACATACACGATTAGACACAAAGCGGGAAGTGAGAATAAAGCTGCGGATGCCCTTAGTAGGAGACTGATGACCACCCAAGAGATGAGGAATGAAGTTATCGGATTTGAACGCCTTAAGGAAGACTATAAGGACTGCCCGGACTTTAACGATACCTATTCCCTTTTGACCTCGGGATATGGGCACTCGACGGATGATTTTGTAGTAGAGAATGGGTACCTATTCAAGGCCCAGAAACTCTGCATTCCCCAAACCTCCCTTCGTGAATATCTTGTTTGGGAATTACATGCAGGAGGTTTAGCAGGCCACTTCAGGAAGGCGAAAACTATTGCTGCGCTAGAAAACCGTTTTTACTGGACCAGTCTCAAGCGCGATGTCGGACGACTCTTAAAGCGATGTCACATTTGCCAACTAGCCAAGCAGCGAAAACAGAACACAGGACTCTACTCCCCACTACCAGTACCGAGTCGCCCTTGGCAAGATGTGAGTATGGACTTTATCCTTGGATTACCCAAAACTACTAGAAAGCATGATTCTGTCTTTGTGGTAGTAGATCGATTTTCTAAAATGGCTCATTTCCTCCCATGCTCCAAAACTTTCGATGCTTCCCGAATCGCTAAGCTTTATTTTGAGGAAATTGTTAGACTCCATGGCCTTCCTAAGACAATCGTGTCCGATAGGGATGTTAAGTTTACCAGTTATTTCTGGAAAACCCTTTGGCACAAAATGGGGACTAAGCTCCAATTTTCCACTGCTTTTCACCCCCAAACCGACGGCCAAACTGAGGTTGTTAATAGAAGTCTAGGAAATCTTCTAAGGACTTTGGTAGGAGAAAACCTTAGGGATTGGGACTCAAAGCTTCCTATAGCCGAGTTTGCTTACAACAACTCTATAAATCGAACCACTGGCCTCAGCCCTGCAGAGATTGTGTATGGATATCAGCCGAATCAGCCCATTGACCTAGTTCCCATGAGTCCTAGGACTAGAACATCTGAGTCTGCATTTGCATTTGCATCCCATTTGCATGAGTTACACAATGAAATTAAAAGAAAAATTGAACAAAGCAATACGGATTATAAAATTCATGCTGATAAGAAAAGGAGATTTAAAGAATTCAAGGTGGGAGATTTTGTGATGGTACGGATCCGCCCGGAGCGTTTTCCTCCTGGGTCCGTAAAGAAATTACATGCGAGAAGTGCCGGGCCCTTTAAAATACTTGCGAAGGTTAACGATAATGCTTATATGCTAGAACTCCCGGAAGGGTTTAATATGAATCCCACTTTTAATATTGAGGATATAGTAGCCTTTGAGGGTCCTGATTTAAACCCCAACAATCCACTTCATAACGAGCCTTGTGTGACCCCACCTGGTGAGATCCCTAGCCTTCCTCCACTCCCCAATTTACCCCACTTACCTAGAGCGGAAAAGATTGAAACCATTCTGGATGATGAGATTATTTCCACAAAAGATGGAGGTCGCCAACGGTACTTGGTCCATTGGAAAGGAACTCCGGAGACAGAGGACACGTGGATCGATCGAGAGGAGCTACTGAGACTGGACCCGGACCTGCTGGAGTTATATGAGAGCTTTCGTAGCACACACTCGACGGGGTCGAGTTCTCTCCCACCCGGGGAGAATGATGAGGTCATCGATAGGAGATTTCGGCGTGCTTATCAGAGACGACCACGGAGATCGACGGCCGTGATTGCTAGCCTTTATTTTTGATCTCACTTGTATCTTCAGTTTTCATTTTATGATTTTATTTTCGTAGTTTCCCATTTCACCCCTGAGGGTAATAGTTGCTCGTGTAGCCCCAAGGGACATTTTAGACTTTGCGCGTTATTTTCTTTTGGGCCTATTTATATGGCCATTGTATCTTGTATTTGGATTATTGGATATTTGAATGAAAATTTTACATTTGTGTTCTCTTTGTGAGTGCATGAGGATCTCTGTGTGAGTTCTTCAAACCTTGAGATCTCTTAGTGAGTTCTCAAACCTTATTCTCGTTTTATTTCTTTTTGTTATTTACTTTCTTTTCTCACCCCGAAATCCTCACTTCCTACCTTGATTGGCCACCTAATCCTTGGATTTCTCCCCTCCCACCCGTCGGCCAACCTAGCCCCGCCGGCCACCCTAGGCCCGCCAGCCAACCACCTTGTCGCCGGCCATCATTCCCCTCCACCACCACTCCATAGTCCATCCCAACATCTCCTTGAGATTTGAATTTTAATTTCAATTTCTTTCCTAATTGGGAAATTCCAATTTAGGAAAGTTTTCGAAATTTTGAACTCAATTTCGTTCCAAATGAAATTGGATTCATGAAATAAAATTTTCCTAGTCATCGTCTTGATTTGGAATCCTCCACCTCATCCCAAACCCCCCCTCTTCCTACTTGATGCCGCCGGCCACCCCCTCTTCATGGGCCCCATTAATTGCGCAATTAATCCCCTCTCTCTTATTTTGAAATTCAAATCTTAAGCTCAAATAAATCCCTCCAATTTCACTTAAAGCTGAAATCAATTTCAGCTTTATTTCCAAACCCAGCCCTCTAATGAAGCCGCCGGCCCCTTTCTTGGTCTCAAACATTTGATTTTCAATTAATGCCTTTAATGCACTTAATTGAGAATTCAAATCACTAATTTCTTTCCCTCCTAATTTCACAAAACTGAAATCAAATCTCAGTTTTTCTCTTACCCAACCCGCCCCCTCTCATTGTTCTACCGCCGGCTCCCCTTCCCCTTTTCTAAACCGCCGCCCCACCCTCCCTCCTTGGGAAATCTTGCTTGCGGCGACCATCCGGATCCAATCCAAGGATGCATGGACGAACACGAGTGGAATTATGGCTTTGAGTACGACGACAACGGAAGGGTCGACATCCTCCGGTCACAATTCTTCGACGTCGGATTTGATTTCGACGATACCGTCGAAGAATATTTGGCCCGCATCGTGCCGACGCTCATAGAATCAATCGACGAACACTTCTCCGTCTACACTTGGCTTATCGAAGGTCGATCTACCGTGCTTCCTCCACCTCCAAGATCTTCTTCCACGGCAACGTTCCTTGGCGCTTCCATCTTAGTGGCAACCTCCTTGCTAGCTTGGACAATCTTCCGCCACTCAACTTAGTCTTCGTAGGAAGAGAGTGCTAAAGGTCTCGAAGTGTGAACAACTTGGTATTAATCGTGGGATTTTTATTTACTAGCTTTTGTTTTATGTTCTCTTTTGCAATTGCTTAAAAGACCAAGTACTATCGTCGTATTTTCTTGCCTAGCAAATTAAACATCGCGAGTTTCTTCTAATTTACTTGACTTGGATGCATGATAAAGTAATTTGTGGTGCTAATATTTAATTCTCTTTTAAAGTTGTTGTGTAACTCTCAAGTGCATCACATCATCTTTAGTGTATTATACATGCATCTCGTCTCCCTCAACACAATTGATATATATTTAATGTTGGTCCTTGATGTAGTCCAACTCTGCATAATCTTTTTGACCACTCTATAATGCTACCAATGAGTAGACAAATTAATTCTCATGAACTCCAACATGCCTTCTCGTAGGCACAGTTTAATATAGTTGACAAATCAGTTCTCATGAACTCAAATATGCCTTCTTTAGGTCATCAAAACCATTTTAAAATCTTTTAACATGCTTTTGTTCTCATCAATTATTCTAACACACAAAATTATCTTTATAATTAATCTCTCCTAAGCAGATATTGAAATTGATTCATTAACATTGATGTGATTGTTGACAATTATTTTCATGTGGACCCGACCCTGATCAAGCCGATTCGAGTCTAACTGCGTTCGATTGCACTCGATCAATTCGATCGAATGTCGTTGAGGCGAAATTGACCAAAATTAAACCTCGATTAAATTAAATTAAATCAAATCAAAATAAAATCAAACCAAATCGAACCCCGTCGAGCCCCGTCGAATCAAATTCAATGTAATTCGGCGCTGATTCAAGCCTAATTTCGTAAAATTGGCTTGATCGAACCCAATCAGACCCAAATCGACTCAAATCGGTCCGGTTCAAGTCCAATTCGAGCTCAATTTAAGCCCAAATCAGTCAATTTGGGCTAGATTGAGTCCTAAAATTAGAATTTGGAACCTAGGGCCGAGATTTCATCTCAAATCTTGCCCAAACTTTGTGTCAAATCATGTAGGAAATCCACTCGAGTGGAAATTCCCTCATTTCACGCATTAAGGAGGTGGGATAGGGCGGTTTGGGCGGCTCCCTATTGTGCATGCGCCTCAAAGAGAATAAAGAGAGAAGGGGGGAGCCATTCGGCTCCCCTATGCTTGCCCGTCCTGAACAAAAAAAAAAGAACGAGAGAGCGGGAGAAGGGGAGGTGGAACCGGCCCCCTTGCATGCGACTTCATCAGGCGGAACCAACCCCATTGAGCGCGGCTGTACTGTGCGGAGCCGAGCACCCTTGCATCGCCACCTTTCCAGCGAGCCAAAGCCGCAAGCGTGCAGCCCTTCCAGGTGAAAAAGGGAAGATGGAGTTGGGGGTTTGAGGTATTTTCTCATTATAAAGAAGCCAAGCAAAGGTTAAGACCTCCATTTACTTCCTTTCTCAAGGATCAGCGAAGATAGCATCTTCTACCCCTTCCTCTTTCAATTCCGATGAGTTCCTTGCGGTTGAGGGAGCTATTTGAGCTTCCAAACAGCAAGGGAAGTCTTTGGAGCAGCTTGGACACCACTTGGAGTGTCTTGGACATCAAAGGAGGCATCCGGAGCAGCTTGGACAGCGGTGACAATGTCCGGAGCGGCTAGGACAGTGGTCTTCTTCCTCCGGGACAACTTGGACATCACTTGGAACTTGGATTTGAGCGCTTGGACAGCCCGAGTGAGGTAAAATCTCAAAAACTTAGGAAACGCCCTAAGGCGCCCCTAGCCAATTGTTGTGTGGTTGACGATTCAAAGCTTTAGGTCCATCGAAACCCTTGCTTTTTTTACTTTCCAGCCCAAGAAAATCTCCTATATACCGTTGTCCACTTGTTTGAAAATCATGGAAATCAAGTGATTTCTCATGATTTGCTCTCATGTCAGAGTTAAAAGGATGACGACAAGGCGATGGGTCATTGAACTTGTGTTCAATGTTCCTATTTTTTGCATGCAATGCATTCATGTCATATCTAGTACCCTCACCTACAACCAAACCCTATGTTAGGTGGTTTCATTCGATGTCTAATGAAGTGTTGAAGTATAAAGTCTCTTTTCTAAGCGTGACATGCATCATTAGATCTCTAAACTTGTATGTTATGACAAAACTAGCACATGCATGTAATAGGTTTGCACCGCCATGATATTTATAATCTCCTCTAAATTTATTAGATATTCAAACATGCATTTCATTTTTTTTTTGAAGTTGTGAGATCTTTTATGAGCATTATTGGTTCATGTTTCAAATCCCACAACCAATAGATTGATTGGAAACATCATTGAGCTTCTTTAAATTTAGGGAGGAAAAACAAGGAATTTTGCTTTTCACATGCTTTCATTTCTTATTATTAAACATAGCTTGCATGGGTAGATTGCTCATTAGAACCTCACATGAATGCTTGCTTTATGTCAATGGCTATGATTCTTATATGAAGATTTGCAAAATCATAAATGTGTCCATCAAACTCATGAATGCTTGCAAAGCAAAGATGGAGTGTTCTATAGTTTCAAGGAGCTTATAGATTACACCCCATCACATGTTGGAGTTTGTTAAGCATGCTTAGTGCAATTTGCAAGTTGACAGGTCAAGAACACCGTCACATAACTTAGGCACATGGTTAAGCTTTTGAAATGACAAATCAAAATGCTTTCATCCCTAGGTCTTCCTTATACTCTAGCAAACTAATTCTTAGAAAAGGATTCCAATGACGATTCTATCTTATGTCTTTAGGTTCATTAGATAACGCCACAAGTTATCTTCCCAAACTCAAAGTTGTATGAACAACATCTCCTACCCAAATCTCCTAATCATAACAAAATTGATTTGAGAACCCTTCTAAGGCTTTAGGGGATCATTCCTTCCCTTCTTCAAATAAGCTCAAAACATTTGTAGGAAGGTAGGAAGTTTACTTCATCACACCCATGTCCTCCATGCATAATAGTGGGAGTACCCTAAAGGCTCCAATCATTGTATTGCATGAATCATTTAAGCTTGAAACCAAATTTTCAAGCTCTCTTACTTTGTTTGTTGGAGCACCTAACCAACAAACACTATCTCCATGTGTGACATTTTGGAGCCTCTCCAAGCTCCAAATATTCCATTACATGAATCATTAAGAATTCAGGAACAAATCCTAAGTCTCCCTTTCACTTGCTAATAACACAAAATTAGCAAATGAATGTCTCTTCTCTCATATATAATGATTTGGAATCCTCCAAAATTTCAACATATCATTATATGAAGATTTTGGAGCTTAGAGCAAAATTCTAAGCTTTCTCTTTCATTCGTTTGAGACATCAAGATTAATGAAAGAAGATCCTTCTTAGGCTTAGGATTCTAATCCTAGCCTATCTCATTTGCCTAACCTATATAGGTAGATGACCTTGCATCATTAAGTATAAAACTTGATGATTGCTTCTCAATTTGTAGTTCCAAAACTACACGTTGTACCTCTTATTAATGACATTTGGAGCTTCCTCAAAGCTCCAGACACATCATTCCATGAATTTGATGAAACTTGAAACCAACTCTCAAGTTCTTTTATCTTTTTTGTTGGAACATAAAACCAACAAATATCCTTTCATGCATAGTGATTTCTGGCTTCTCAAGCCTCTAAATATATCACTATGCGAATCCTTCAAACTTAGAGCCAAATTCTAGGTTTCTTCATTTTATTTGTTGGAACACAAAATTAGCAAATAAACATTTGTCTTCTTTCATGTATGATAATTTGCAACCTCCAAAGGCTCCAAATAAGCATCATTACATGATCGCTGGATCTTAGAAACAAACTCTAAGCCACCAACTATTTGTTTGTTGAGACAAAAGACAACAAACAATCATCATCCCTCTCATGCATGATTACTTGGAATTTCTCAAGACTTCAAGTAAATCATTTGGGCTTAAAACCAAATTTCAAGCTCTTCCACCTTGTTTGTTGGAGCACTAAACCAACAAATATTTCCTTTATGTATAATGTTTAAAGCTTTCTTAAGTCTCTAAATTGTTCTATACATGAATAGTTGGAGCTAAAAAAACCCAACAAATGTTATCTTTGCTCGTGACCTTCAAAGCCCATATAGATGTTCACAAATGACCTCTAGAGGGGCCTCAAAGGGCATAAACAAAGCCTTAGGGCTAAACCCTAATTCTCTTCCCTTATTTGTTGGAGCATAAAACTAATGAATAATTCTTCAAAAAATATAAGATTAAAATCATGGTTCTCTCCATTCATTTAGTCTAAATTAAGTGTATGGTAACCTCTCTTTGAATACCAAATGTCTACATAATGCCTTCAATTAGCAACCTCAAAGTTGCATTCTAGTTATCATCTCCTACAAGCCAAAATTGTAGGAGAACATTTAAGCCTTATTTTGTCCTCCTAAATTCAAATTGGGAGGGTTGATACATTTTCTTTCAAAACACCAAATATTCAAAAAACATTCATGAAATTTGTAACTTTCAAGTTACATCTCCATTCACTCAACACGAACTAAGTGAATGATCTTTACTCCTTGAACATCAAATGTTCAAGGGACCTCCCTCTCGTTATGCTAAGCCCAAATTTAGGAGAATGGTTATCCCCCTTTGAACACTAAATGTTCAAGGACATTTATGAATGTGTACTCGTATGTTGCATTTTATTTTTATCTTTCTTCCCATAATCAAAATTATAGAAAATCTCTCCTTTCTTTTAGCCTAAATAAAGTGAGCGATTATTCTTTTCTTTGAACACTAAATGTTCCAGGAATATCTCTAACTTGCAATACCTAGATTGCATCTTCCTCTATTTTCCTACAAGCCAAAGTTGTGGGAGAATATTCAAATCCCCTTTCATTCTTCCTACCCAAATTAGGTGTACCTCTTCTTTTGAACGTCAAATGCTCAAAGAAACTCCTTGAATTTGCAACCTCCAAGTTGCATTTTCTTTCCATTCTCCTACAACTCAAAAATTGTAGGAGAACATTTAATCCTCATCATGTTTTGTATCATGGATTTCCTCGAAATCCTAAATACATCATGTTGTAAAGCACTTGAGCTTGAGATTAAATCTTGAGCTATTCCCTCTCATTTGCTTAGTTACATATTAGGCAAGTGAACATCTTCTTTTGAGCATCAAAATGTCCAGAGGGTATTCATGGATTTGCAACCCTTAAGTTGCACTCCCTTTCCTTCACCCCTCCAACCTAAGTTAGAGGAGTGAACCTCTCGCTCTTTGGATACCTAAAAGTTCAAAGAGAATCCAAGGTGGCTTATGGTCCAAATCTGCATATCACCTTCTACTATTTATCCAACACAAGTTGGGTAGGTTACTTTCTTCCTTTGGACATCCAATACTCGAAGGAACATCCATAAATTTGCAACTCACAAGTTTCATTTTATCCTCTCTTTTCTACAAATCAAATTATAGAGAAGTTTTCCTCTTTTTACAACCTAAAAGTTGTATGAAATTCTCATTCATTCAACCCATGTTGAGTGAATTAAACCTATGACAAAATCACCTATTTGTTAAAACAAAATCAACAAGTAGTTCAATCTAAAATAATTTATTTGTTGAACCAAACTCAACAAATAATTCCATGTCAAGCAAATGAGTCAAAATCTTAGCCCCCTTTCATTCTCCTAACTCAAATTAGGTGAATGAGTTCCTCTCTTTGGATACCCGAAGGTTCAAAGAATCCTTGATGTATAGCCCAAATCTACACATCTTTTTGTTATGTTTGTTTTATCTAAATTTAACAAACTAAATACCCATCATTGAACATAAAATTTTTATGACAATTCCTCTCAATTTGTAACCTCAATGTTACAAATCCTCCTCACATATTGGGCCAAAATCAATAGGTTACTCATCTTCCCTCTCCAACTCCTAAGTTGTAGAAAAATCTTCTCGTTCCTTAGCTCCAAAAGCTAAGGACTTTCTAACACTTAGCTTAAAAATTATATATTGGACACCTTTTCTTAGATCCATACTCTAAGTGAAATACCCTTAGTGTGACATAACACAAAAACCTCACACACTTAGATGGACATCCCCTTAGCATGTTAGGATTAAGATTTTTTTTTTAGTGCATGTGTTTGATGCTGTGGTGTGATTACCTATTGGATTGTCAGTGTTGTGGGCACTTGCCCTTAAGTGGTTAGTGTAGAAATGTACCTGCTTTTCTTGTAGGTGGCCATGTCCAAAGGGGGGCGCTATAAATCATAAATAATAAAATGCTTGCATGATAGGTGCCGCTTAAAACCCCCCAAGCGATATGGCCAATAGGGTAGAAGCAAGTGCTTAGCACTTTAAGTGCTAGGTAAATTTTGGATGTGAGATATTACATGAATTGCTTTCTAATTCTGTTTTACAATTTTGAGTCTTTTACAATTTTCATATGCATTTGATAGAAGTAGGAATTGTATTAGACTTGTGGGGGTTTGGATTAAAAGAAGGGAGTGGAATAGAATGACGTACCTGCTGAAGGTGAAGCTCGATGTTCATTCAGAAGTCAAAGGCTTGAACACCCCCTCTCCGCCACAAATAGAGTATGTAATAAATTTGACTGGTTGTATAATGACAGACAACTAAGCTGTCAAATCTGGTTGTAATAACTCAGACTTTATAATTTATGTTCAATTTGTTTAATTTTTACATTCAAGCAAGAATTTTACTTTTAATAGGACACAATGGAGAAAAAAGATTCATGTAGCCGACCCCACGTAGTGGGATAAAGGCTTGATGTTGTTGTTACATTCAAGCTTGTTTGATCTGTTTACCTGATTGCGTAATAGAAATGCATGTTTTTCTTAAGTTTTTTTCCTTGTTTTGCTTGGGGGTGGATTTGACATGTGAATACGATAGACTCTTAGAATAAAATAAATTTTCTACCAATTAAAATGTAAAGAATCTAAAAAATGAAATTAGGCTTCATGATTTTCTAACAAAAGAAAAATTGCATGGCTCTATTTCAAGGAGCCAAAATTTTCAAACTCAAAACCATCATGTATATCTAAGATTGTGTCACATATAAAAAACTCTCACTTAATGACTAGATAACAAAAAAGTCTGCATTTTTGAGTCAACATTCTGCATACCCATCATAATTTGGCATCTTGGCCTCAAAGCCAAGTTATACGTCCTCTTTCTTAAACAAAAAAACCTCCTACTCTTCATATGCATTGAGGCAGAAAACAAGGTTTTATAAATGATTATGTGGGTCTAGTTGGTAGCCCTTTTCTAGGCAGTGCAATAAATCCAGGGGTCGGGTTAGCTATGCCTCATGTAAGGTATAGTCTATAAGTCCTTTTGTATTTTGTTAGAGTTAGGTTGGAGGTACTACCTCTCGGTAGTCCTCACCTTAGTTTTAGGATCTGAGGCAATGGTTGATTCCAATCACCATACAAGTCCTCACCTTCCGGACAATTCCTCTAACATATGTTGTTGAAATGTAAGCCCCAACCTTCTAATGAAAATGTCAACTTAAACAAAAATTAGATTTCTAAAATGTAAAGCCCAACATAGGATAGTTTGAGTACCTCTGAGTTTCCTTCAGAATCAAGTACTCCTACACTTCTTTCCTTTGGCCCTCATTCCAAGAAATCTAATCTCAAGTTGATCCCTTCTCTTCATTGAAATTTCTAAAGGCCAAAATCCTTTAAACAAGACACTCATGGATTCTCAAAAATCAAAATTTAGCCAACATCTAAATGACTTTCAAAAACAAGAAAACCACTATTTTAATTAAAAGTCTTCTCAAGCACCAAAGCTTGAGATGTAATTAATCATAGGGGCTTGTCCCTATGGGACGTCTATATCGCAGAATAAAATAAACACTATTCAACCAAACATTGAATGAGGGAATCTCTGTTAATTTGTAAATTTTATTATTGAGTTAATAAGGAAATGATAGTTTTATTCTTTGGGGTAATATATCATCATTTTTATGCCGTACTCAATTATAAAGTATGCAATCTATTTGAGGACAACAAAATTCTCCAACAGTTATTATTTTCAATTTTCAATCCATAAGACTCTCTATTAACTGCCATGATATGATTGATAATTATTTTTAGGAGGGTCATGTACTATTGCTGAGGAGTTCACTAATACATATTTTGATTGGGGTTGATTTATGGAGTCTTACCCTGCAATCCCTGGAGTTTGTTTCTATGAGTCAAACATATGACCCATGCCACAAAGTATGCTACCTAAGCATTGCTTTAATGCTGTGTTTAAGTTTGCTCTATAATTATGATATTTTTCAATGTTCATTTGTTATATATATCATTATTAATTAGTTCTCCCATAACTTGATATATTTTTGTAAAACATAGCAACCCAACATCTCTCTGAACGCTTAGTCTTAATAAATATCTTGTTGGACTTAAAGTTTTGCTTATGTGCATCCTTTTTTGAGGCATGCTTAATATGGTGAGAAGCTATTTCTTACAACAATATATACTAGAATGTAGTAGCTATAAGAAAGTTATTGTCTGACATTTTCAAAAAGAAAAAAAAAATTATAATATCCACATTAGTTTTCAAAAAAATTATTTTCCCTACAACATCTCTATTACCTTTATAAAATGCTGCAGTTGCCTCCAATAGTCCTGAGTCCATGATTCAATAATTTCCTTATCAATAATTAGTTCAATAAAAATCATTTGGATTTAATTTCTTTTTAGTGGGGATATCTTTTATAGTTTTATCACATATTCATCCAACTTACATTTTTATTTCACTCAACTCAGCTACATATTCTCTTTTTTCCGCACATTTGGAAAAATTTTATGGCCAATCTAATTGCAAATTTATGATATTCAATATTTGTAATTTTTTGTCCTATAAATCTTTATAATGTTTGTATACCTACATAATATGACAAATTTTCTTGTATAAAATTCATCTAGCTGTCATTATGGAATACATAAATTTTAACCTTTCCTCAACTTCTCCAATTATTATAGTTATCATAGTTTATCACCTAGAAAGCTTTAAGAAATTTCTCCAACACGCATCATGTGTTATTTGCTGACTTTTGAAAACTAAATTCTATGCATAGTGATGATTTTATGGCTGCAGCATGCGTTGCTAATAGTGCTTTGTGTTATTATAATTGAATTCAAATTTTAGTTCATATTTATATTGCATGATTTTTGCTCCCAACCTATTTATTAGAAACTACTTATTAAAGCCTTAATGCCTTATCAAGTCATTTGAATACTAGAAGCTATGAACTTGATTTGCCTATTGACATGATTATTAGTTCTATTTTGGCTATTTATTACCTAACAAAGTTTAGTACCTCCTATATTTTTTGTTGTTTTTGTTTTTGTAAGTGGAATGGGTAGCCCTAGTATTAGTCCTTACATTTGTTTCTTTCACGTGAGATCGTTGATGCTCTTTATGTTTGTCATCCTCTAGTTCGTTTGAGGTACATCCATTATTCAATGATCCATAATAGGTGAATTGCCTGCTAGTGGAGTTCCTTGCAGCCCCGGGTAACTGATGCTGATTGTGGCGCATTCTCTTAAGTTCAGTTCTGTTATGATTATATATAATCCTTGATATGTACCTTTTTCTTATTTTATCATGACTTATTTTATGTCATTTGGTCTCCATCCTTCATTGTTATTCCTGAGAATGGATGATTGATGATGAAAAAAATTCTATTGTTATTGATTGGAAGCTTGATATCAAGTGAACTGTAAAGTTTGAGGAGAGTTGGCATCACACCGCGGAAAGTCAATGCCTCTTTTTTTTATTCTATCCATTTTCTATCCTTTCTCATCTTCTTCTGGTTGTCCTGCATCACAACCCTTGCACATTTGTGATCAAAATTAGGTTAGATCATTGCTTATTGCTTTATGAAATGGCACAGCAATCGGAAGTATCGAGTTAGGTTTAAAATTAAGGGTTTTGATAAAATAAAATAATCGACCATCAACCCAACATTATTTGGGCTAAGCTTGGGCTGAGAACAATAGTTTTAAATTTTACTAATTATTTAATGATAAATGCCAATTCAGTTGTTTTGACTAAAGAAGATCATCTTGTAATAGCTCCCGTGGAAATTAATGCCATCTTTATGTGTTTCGTGCGTTTTGCAAACTTTTATTGATTAATTTATTTTGTTTCGGTCTTCCTAAACGTATCAGATACTTATTTTATGAAGCTACTTGTTATACAAGCTTGTCTTAGGAAATCTTAAATTTATCGAATTACTTGAACACCATCATAGCTATTGAAGTGATTTTTTTTTTTGTTTATTGAGCTAAAATGTTGCTAATCTGTATGCATTGAAATGGATTGTTTAAAAATCTATATTTTTGCGTGGGGTTTCTCTGTTAGCTTTATTGGTTTTGTACAGGATGGCTCAGAATTTGACGATACGGATAGTTTCACCTATTTGTTTAAAGCTTATTGGTTGGATCGGAAAGGAAAATTGTCATTGACACCTGAAGAACTGAATAATGCCAGACACCCATATTCAGTTGTTCCTGATGAGGATTCATCTGATGAATTATATGATGTTAATGAAGATCAGGGTTCTAGTTCAGAAAGTTCATCAGATCATAAGAGCAACATTTCATCAAAGAAGAAAGTCAGAAGTCGTTCGCAGGCGGTTGCTGTTGAAAAAAATCTTGCAAAAGAAGTTGATGGTGGAGGAACAGTAATGTTTCAGGAAACTGTTTGGGCTTCAATGGAGCTCTTAGAGCTGGTGGCACACATGAGAAATGGAGATCAATCTTTTATATCTCAATTTGATGTTCAGGCACTGCTTCTTGACTATATAAAGAAATATAACCTTAGAGATCCTCGCCGGAAAAGTCAAATTATTTGTGATTTGAGACTTCGAAATCTTTTTGGGAAAGAAAGAGTAGGTCATTTTGAAATGCTGAAGCTACTAGAATCACATTTTCTTTCAAAGGAGGCACCACAAGTAGTTGAAGATGGTAATCAAGTGGAAACTTCAGATACTGATAATAAACTAACTGATGATGTTGAAGAAGATGATACATTTGCAAGAGTAGTTACTGATAAGAGACGGAAAAGCCGTAAAAGAACTGAAGAGATAGAACCGCAGATGAATGTTGATGATTATGCAGCAGTTGACGTTCATAACATAACCCTTATTTTCCTGCGCCGAAGCTTGCTGGAGGACTTGCTAGATGATGTTGAGACATTTAACGATAAAGTTGTTGGGTCCTTTGTGAGAATTAGGATATCGAATGCTGGTCAAAGGCAAGACTTGTATAGGCTCGTGCAAATTGTTGGTAAACTTCTGCCTGTCTTTCTGACTAGTGCTGTGGTAGGTACTGTTTAGTTATGGAGAGGCAATTGTTTGTGTGCAGGAACTCAGGAAAGCTCAAAACCATATAAGGTTGGTAAGAAGACAACAGATATCGTGCTGGAGATACTAAATTTGAACAAGAAAGAGACGTCAACAATTGATAGTATCTCAAACCAGGATTTCACAGAGGTGAGTTATTCAATTTTCTCATAACTCAAGTTTTTATACTTGAATTTTTTTTCGGGCGCAAGTTCATTTTTTATTTTTATTCTTTTTATTTTCTAACTATGTTGCCTTTAATCTTTCCCATATATATATTATGTATTTAATTTCATTTTGATTATAGGCTAAAATAAATATTTTTAAATTCAGACAGAAGCTCTTAATACATGTGAGATTTGAAGATATAAAAAATTTCTCATACTTTTTTATTTGGTTTAAGTTAATTTCTCATGTAATCATGTTCTTATTAATTTTTAATACACAAACAATATGTATTTGATGCACATGAAATTAAAGAAGTATTTTATAAGTTTATTTAATTTATTTTACATATTGTTTGTATATATTCTATGACAAATTTATAACATAAAAACAATTATAATTTAGACGACGACAACAACATCAAGCCTTTATCCCACTGCGTGGGGTCGCCTACTTGAGTATTTCTTCTCAAATAAAAAATATGATGATCTTCTAAAACTTATGGATGCCAAATATTCATTATTAAGCATTATTAGATATTATTGTTGTAAATTTTTATTTTTATTTTTTGAGATAATGTATTTGTATAGGTGTTTAAAAAATATCTATTGTTTAATTATTTAATTATATTATTAGATACCATATATATAATATGTTACCTTTACCCTCCTTGTGGAGGGTAAGGTATTTATATCTATTCGATTGTGGTCAGGTGTTGATGCTTAATATGTATTCAATGGAAATATGGGGACATCAGACAAGTATGATGGTCGACCGACACGACATCATGCTAGGTGGGTTTGATGTGCCCTAAAGTTGCGTGAAATCACTTGAGAAGATGTCCATTTGCAAAATCAACCTCACTGGCGTGTTCAAAACGACAAAATCGCCTAAGAGGTGCCCTTCATGTGCAGCTCATGTAAATGGAGAAAATGACGAACTATGAGCACAACTTTGTGTGAAACTATTCAAATGATCTTCATTCGTCAAACAAATTGTGCCATGTATTTAGTATGATGAAATTACCCTAGGACTTCTCGCGATCGACTCGAGTGATAGTGGTAAAAATGACAAGTTATGAGCATGGTATTGCGCAAAGTTGTTTGAATGGTTTATATTTGCAAAACAGACTAGGCCATCATGTTCGGAATGCCCAAATTATTAAAAGGTTACTCATATTATTCGGGTACCTGTACGAGCAAAAACATTCACTCATGTATGCGAAACTTGACAAAATTTGGTACGCACAAGCGATGAAATTTCTACGAGCAAAGTTTCAGAGCCTTAAAATAGCTATTTATCTATTAATTTATTTTTTATTTCTAAAATTAAATATTTAAATAATTAAAAAGTAATAAAAAATCAAATATTTCAAAATTTGGAATCTTTAGGACACCAACCTTGTCCTTTGGTTGCAGATGAAAGGATACCTCTATCCTTTTTTTTTTCCTGATTTTTCTAATTAATAAAAAAAAAAAAATAACTAATATTCCTAATCCCTAACTCATTCCCTCGCGTAACTCCACAACTATTTACTCCCTCATTTTTCTATCGACACATACCGATGCACACCCCAACATACCCTAGCCTCCACACTCTCTAATCACTACCTAGCTTGGCCTCAACGCCCAGTCAAAACCTCCCTCCTCACACACAAAGCCTGCAGCCTGCTTGCACGCTCGACTATCCTCATCCAGGCTGTCTCTCCCGCTGCTCAACCCACCGACTTGACCACAACAGCTCCTAGGCTGGCCACCTCCCTAGCCATGATTTTCGGCCATTACTCGAGGCTGTCCTAGACCCACTACTGCTGACCAACTATCGATGCTAGCCACATCTAGGGCATGCCTTTCCACTACGTCTTCCTCATTCTCCCTCTCAACTTATCATCCCCTCTCTTTCTCTCTCTCACTTCATCTTTATCTTCAACTTCTTTCTCTTCTTCTTCTTCTTTCTCCTCTTTGTTTGCCTCTCTCTTTTCTCAGATGCAATCATCGTGACGTTATCGACCCTATTTCTTTGAATGTCATAGATGATACAAATGAGTGGCTAACTAGCAGAATGGATGAGTCGGATGAAGAGAATGAATTTGTTATTGGCAAGAAAGAGTTGACACAAGTATTGTTTCAAAATTTATTGGTGTTATAACAAAAATTACAATATTCGAGATCGAAGCAAAGGCAAAGAGGAGTCTTCATCTAGGCTTTACTTTGTTGCTACTGAAAATGATTAAGATAAGGGTGATGAAGAGGATTATGAAATAGGAGACAATGTTGATGAAAGAAATGAGACATTTTTTACTTTTGAAGATGATGATGGCTCATAAGAAGTCTTATATTAATTTCTTGCAAAATCGACATGCTTGAAAAATAGTCACAGTATTTTGTATTTTAAAGGATTGATGCGTTAATTAGTTGAAATTAAGCATCTCTTTGATTTTTTTATACTCTAGGAAGCATAAAACCATTAAAAAAAAAAACGTAATATATAAGGTTCATATCAAGAAGCGTGCAGTCGCTTCAAGAAGTCCGAAGCTACTTCCAAAGTGTGTAGTTGCTCCTAGATGTGCACCACCACTTTAAAAACACACAAATCAAGCATATTGAAAATTGTGTGAATACGCCTTGCAGATGTACTAAAAAGTATAAGTTCATCATGTAGGTGCACTAAAAAGTGCACATGTATATTAAACATGCAAATATGCTATGCAAATGATTCGAAAGTGTTTGAGTGTATTGTGTTGGTGTACTAAAAAGTGCTTAAGCACATTGAAATGCACCATAAACATAAATGCATCATATAAATGAGCCAAAAGCACATAAATATATCAAAAAGTGTGCAAGCATATTGTTAAAATGCATAAAAAAGCATGGAATTGTATTGTACAAGCGCACCAAAAAACGTGCATGCTATTTAAAAGAAATATCAAATTGCCGCATGTTGCTCTAACAAACATGCTAAATGTTCAATCATAAAGTTTGAGAATGCTACGCGTGCTAAGAACAATTTAAATTAAAACTTTCTATTTCAAAGAAGTGTAACCACTCCATGAAGTTTACTAGTATTGTGATATTTGCAAACTCCTTTTAAAAAATTCAAAATTTTAACATGCTAAATTTTCATTTATAAATTTTTAGAAAGTTGGCAGATAAAAAAGAAGTTAAACTAAAATTCTCATTTTTGAAATTGTGCAATAAGTCTATAAAGCTTGCAACCATTTTCAAAATTACAAACTCTTTTTTAAATCCATACCTACCCGCATGTGCTCTTACCAAACACTCCAAACTCTTAAAGTGATGTCCGAGAATGTTGTATGGTTTAAAAATAAAATAAATCAAATCTCTCCTGCTCTGAAAAGTGCATAATCAGTCTATTATTTTATAATTTGCACATCTCTTTTTAAATCCAAAACACTCATATATTCTCTAACTAACATGCTAAATTTTTAAGCCCAAAATTTGGGAATACTGAACGTGTTAAGAATAAGTTGAATTAAGATTCTCTCACCTTAAAAGTCATGCAATTATTCTATAAAGATATTGCAAACTTCTGAAAACATATGCTCCAACAAATGTATTAAATAACTAAATATGAAAGTATGAGAATGCTACGCGAACTAAAATTAAGATGATATTTGAATTAAACCACATTGAAAATTGTGCAACTTTCTTTGAAAAAAATGAATAACCATTTTTAAAATATGCAATCTTTCCCTTAAATACAAAAATCAAACTTATTTCTATATGATGTTTTTTGGCAAATTGCCTTGCCTATAGGGTACGGTTGCGAATTTCTAATTGCAAGTTCGATCCTCTTCATAAGGACTAAAGTTGATGATACTTGAACCCTATAACGAATGACTACATAGCAAGTTCAAAGTGACTATACATACGTACATACACACACTTATACATTAGGCCATCAATACGAAGACAAAAAATTTTATTAAAAAATTTAGTTTCTCTAAGTTACCTCTTCTACATGATGTCTCATAAAGTTGCTCTATGAACCTAGTCCTCTGTTAACAAGTGAGCAGAGTTGATAAGGTTCAAATCATAGAATTGAATATTTAGAAGTCTCGATAAAGGTCTCGGATTGCATTTTTTAAATTGCACCTAAAACCCAATGTTGATCATTTTGAGGCCAAATTCAGATTGAAAATATGAAAATAAAAATACAAAATTCAAAATTTTCAAATAAAGTCTGCCACCCATAAACTTAAAGCAAAAAATCTATCCTCTATAATTGTTTGTTAAGGGTGATAATTTTGAGAATAATCTTAGCTCACAAAGAGTTGATGTCTTATTGAGCGTATTGTTGGAATTATTTTCAAACGATCTTTCGCTAGTAAAGATATGAGACATTCTTAAACGGGTAATTTTTTTGCTCAATAACACCATAGATAAGCATTTATGGCCGAGATCTTTTGATTGGGTGGTTTCATCGCAAATTAGCATTGTTAAATTGTGGTATGGGTCAGAGTCCATAATTTTCTCAATGGTTAAAATCTTTGAGTAATGAATCATATATTGCTCTTGATAAGATACAGTCTTTTATTAGCTAAGGTCAACTTAAATTTATCATCTTAGACAAGCATCTATCTTGGGTTTATAAGGTTCTCTTAGACAAAGCACCCATGATTGTTGATAAGGATCATTTGATTATGTTGGGTTGACTAGCTCCTCTAACTAAGTTGATTAGCATCTGCAATAACTTGGGAAGATGGAGTTATATGATCTTAATCGATTTTGTCATCATTCCCTCCACTATCCTCTTCAAGTGTAAAGTGATAACTTTCAAATCATATATTAAACTGTTGTTGTTATATGCCAAGCATTTAGTGTTTATCTAAGAATTGATCTTTATTGAATTTTCTCTTTCATCATCAGGAGCGATAAGTAACTATAGGAGCTCGTACCTATAGGAAACGTAAAACCCGATCATAAAGTCATCATGAAATGAGGGTGAAATATTTGTATGTTGTTTTATATTAAAACTAATCTATGCTTTCTAAAAATCTAACTTAAGAGGAACATCCTAAAACTCTCAACATATGTTGAGGGGCACAAATTTTTTGATCCCACAAAAAGCTTCAATGTTTAGTACCATACTTTTATTGGAATCACATAAGATATACTAACTCGAGAGGCCTTCGTTACTATCATCGAAGTCTTCCTCAATGAGCAACTCCTCTTTTCATTTAATCTTCTCAGGATCTTAAGTATCATTATTTACATAAGTTTCTCCTTCTTCAGCCACATGCTTAATGAAATTGATGTGGGTAACGTTATTATCCACATCAGCAGCTTGAGTTGCACATTTTTTTTATTTGCACAAACAAGAACACAATGATCTTCTCGAGGCCCAAAGACATCTTTAGTTTTAATATTCACCTCTTTTTTACCATGAATAACTCAAAGATTCAGACACTCAATGACATTGGTGTTGGAGATGGATCCCTACCACAACAATCAACAAAAAAAGGGGGTGGGTGGTAAAAATAAATCGTCAGAGCTTGGTGACACAAGGAGTGTGGCCAAAATCTAATCTATTCTCCACACATGATAACCATCAATTTAAGAACTAGGAAGATGACAAAACATGATCCTCTGGTATAAACACCAATATATTACATTGTTGATACCTACAGGCACTTTTGGATTCTTGATTATTGGAGCTTTGATAATCATTGTATTATACAACCAAACTAAGAAAAATTAATAAAGAAAGAGCACATAAAGAAGGAAAAGAGTAGATGATGAACTTAAATAAAAAGATAAGAGAAGAATCAAATTAGTGGGGGCACATCTCCACAAGCTCCCTTAGGTATCAATACTTGAAAATATGAAGGATTTCACATCCTTGAATAATGGAGTTTTTCTTTCTTGAAGAACATTGAGCTTAACAATATCTTAATCTACGGAACAAGAAATAAGAAGATTCATGAATACAAGCATTAAACTTCCCACTCGATATGAGATAAACTCTTGTAGAGTGCACAATATTTTATTTGATTAAATTTAAATTTAAATAGAATATTTTTCTCATTACATATGATGTGATGGATAGGAAATGATCACAAGTGAAGAATAATTGCTAGTCTTGAAAATGTTGATGTTGCTGCTCATGCTCATACTGCTGAAGAAGACTTGAGTGAAAGTAGGCGGCTATCATAAAACAAAATGAAACCAATAGAAGTGGAATTAAGATCATTGTATTATTTGAATCCTCGAGGCATAAACTATAATTAGCTCCAATGACTACTAGACTTATGGCACATTTATTAGGAGATCTATTATGCATTACAATGTATTCATTATAGTTATTTTTATATTGAGCTTCTCATGGGTTTTTTTTTAAAGACTTTTTTAGATTTATGTGATGACCACCATACAACTTTGTTTAAACTCCCACACCTTTCATGAAAACTTTGTTACATATTCATGATTTATTTACTAACATCAAGCTATCATTAAATCCTCGCATACAAATCATGCATATCATTTACAAATGACTAAAATTTTCTTAAATCTAGTCTTTCTAGGTCGACACCAAATGATATTTTTACATGGAGTGTAGTAGGAATGTTTTGGCATGTTGACAAAACTATTGCATGTTGTTTGGTTTTGATTGAATCTTGAGGAAATGTGTATTTTTTGTGTCGGTTAGATAATAGATAATGCAATTCCTTTAGATTTTTCCCTCTTTGAGAACTTTATATTATTGTTTTTGGGTTTCTTATGGGCTGGATTTCTTATGGGCATAATTAACCCTCCCTATGAGAAATAACTCTCAAGGATGTTGTGAGCCTTTAGTCCAATATTGATTTCACAAATAAATTTTTATTTTTGTTGGCAAAGATGTGCTACTTTGTGGTCACTGTAAATGGAGGAATGGTGGTAAATTCCATTAAGATTTTCAGGTTCAATTTGTGAGTTCTGATCTAAATAATCAGAATAATTTAGGTGGGTATGGGATTCTTGCATTAAGATAGGTCTTTAGCTTAACACGAGTGCTTTGTTAGGATTAACAAGTTCTCCTATCCAAGGTGAATCCCATAGATCAAGGAGTGTAAAACGTGTGCAGGAGGCTACTTTTATCAACTACCTTTCTTAAGGTATATTGCTCTATGAAATGCACGCAATGGTTAAGAAGTTTGAAGACATGGCCATTGTGTGATATATTGATTTTAAAACATAGTTTTTATGTGATCAGGAGCACAATTTACGCTTGATTACTTTATTTAGAGGCATTTATCTAATGTTGTAGCCTTGGTTGCTAAGCATGTCAACTTGATCACATTGCTATGACTTGTTTTCTCATTTGCACATAGATTTATTTTAGAAAGAGCTATTAGACTGTTTACTCAGAAGGTTGGAGGTGCAGAAACATAGAGCAATTTCTTTTAAATTTTGATATTATTATATTTTTCATATATTATATTATTTATTTTATATGCCTCATGAGAACATTTATATTTTAATTAGTTGAAATGAGATTTTTTTAACTAAAACAAAATTTATTATAATTCAATGAGAATAGTTTAACATGAATCAATAAAAAGCATTGCTAAATGAAGATATCTAAAAATATAATACATCAAAAAGGCAGATAGAAGAGAAACTTCAAGGCCACATTAAAACTATTTAACGTGGAACTTGTGATAGTATACTTGGTATTTCTTCCTCTCCAAGCATATAGATCTTGGAACTTGTTGTCCATAAGCTTCTTTGTGTTGGAAATTCTAACAATAGATGTAACATATGAGAGTCTGATCACTTTTATCTCCACATTAAGATCATCAGAAGCAAGTAGCCAGCAGGAACTGGATCACTAACCATATGAGTAATTGTGGGGATTGGCTAGCAACCCTAGAAGGCACTGATACAAAGGCAGGATCCAAAGTTAATTTCAAGTTTTGAGCACACATTAGATAAGATGTGGATGAAACTTCCATCATTGCATGGGAAGATTGAATATTACCAGATGAAAGATCCCTACCGCCATGATTACTTGGTTTCCAGAGTTTTGGGTTTGCCCTAAAACATTTTGAGAATTGGCCAAATATTTTTCAAGATAAGGGAAAATGCCTGTAACTCAGACCTACCAATATTCATTAGATGTAGAGCCAATCCAAATTTCTTTCTCAAGAGAAGAAGAAACATCCATTATTGGCTTAGAAAGCTTAACAGTAGTAGCTTCTACTTGAAATGTTTTGCCAAAAAATGAATCAAAGGAGGCTAAAATGGTTTGATTGAAAAATGAACTCATAAATGTCAAAAAATAACCCAAATTGAGTGATATGAGGTTCCAAAGAGCAATCAAAATAAGATGTCTTTTTGAGCATACACATCGGGAACCTATCAACACATTGCTTTCTCTGATAGAAAGTTTTGAATAATCAGATTCCTGGGATAGCTTGAGTAGAAAGTGACAAATATCAATATGACCCAACTATAGTCTCTAGCAAATTGCAGGATGACCGTGGATTTGAGAATAATCTCCATTCCAGGATGAACCCTCGAAAAATTGCCAGTTAGGGAGAGGGAAAATGTAAAACCAATTGAGATCTCCTGATCAGATAAAATGAAATTAGGTTTGCCTGAACTGAGGGTTGAAGCTTGTGAAGAGTAGATGTAAGCCCTTGATGAGGGGGGAAATAATAGAAATTGAGCATAGGTTTATTAATCTTTTCATCCCCTCAAAGGCAATGAGATCCCATAGAGGGAGAAGCCCTAGGAGCGGTGACATCTATAGGTTTGGCTGGATGCCAAGGGAAGGCCAAGGCACAAAGGGAGTGAGAATGCATGATTTTGGGCAAGAGAAATAGAGCAAATATTGATTAGAAGCAAGCTAGACCAAAACAACAAGGGTGCCACTCGAAGCATTGAGATCTTGCTCTAAAGTGAAAACTTAAAAAATGCAGGGACTTTTTTTCATTTACTCGATTTTATTCCAAGTAATGATGCTAATTGATATCAATGTTGTTCTAAAAGAATAATAGTATGATTGCAGAAACCTTTTTCACTTTTTATTGTTAAGGAAACATGAGATGGGAAAATCTAAATGTCAGTCATGTGTAATACTTTGTCGTCATTGCCTTCTTCAGTTAAATCAGAATTTGGTGATAGATAATACTTCGAGTTTTTTCTGAGCTTAGACTACTGCACTACCAGAAGGATCTTGCATGTTTCCAAATTTTTGCTATAAGCTCTTGATTTTTTTTTTGGTCCACGGACTTCATCAAAACCATGTTGGCACAAGTTCTTGGTCTAGTTAAATTTGTAAATATAAATTTTGTTCACAAGATTTCTTCCTGTACGCACTCTTAAGTCCCCATTTCTTGAGAATTGCAAAAGATTTGATTTACTTTAGAAAAGGCGGCTTTCCATGGCTAACATCCTACTAAAAGCTTAAGTTAATATGGGCGACGTTCCTCATGCTTTCAATTCAATTCTAGTTAGCATTCAGGCAGTAGTGCTTGCTCTGACATCTGGTGAGAGCTGGCTTGTGCAATGGCATAAAAAATTCTACAATTTACTCAGGCCTTTATTTGGCCTGTCCCATGCAGTACTTAGGTCCTAATGCAACTTAGTGTTTACTGAAGAAATTTCTAGCATACGCTGTTTAAACTTGTTTCACTTTCCAGTTGGTGTGGTGGATATATTTTGCATTCATATAATCAATAATGTTGGTATATAAAAAATTTATAGTGATAAGATTAGGAAGAAGAAAATGTAGATCATCAGTAAGATGGTTATAAGTTGTAGAATTGCACAACACCTTATGCCCCACCCAATTGGAATTAGTGAAGGATGATTCCTGAAGAAGCCTACCTAGGATTAATGATGATGATGAATCCTATTTCCACTATAAACAATTGATGCAAGTTATTATTATTATTATTTTTTGTCTGTGCATGAGGATGCTAATGTTATGTGAGAAAAAGTGGCTTGTGATATTAAGAATATTACAAAAGATGTGCTTGAAGTATCAAAGGGAAAAATTTCTAATAGTTTAAATAATTGATAGTGGAATCCAAATGTACAAGAAAAGATAAAAAATAAGAAGATTTATTATAAAAATTAGTTTAAATATAAAATTCTAATAATTGGGAAAGATATAAAGAGGCATAGAAGGAATCTAATAAAGCAATATGTGATGCAAAGATCTTACCTTTTAATGATTTATAATAGATTAGATACTAAGGAGGGAGAAAGATATATGTATAAGTTAGCCAAACAAAGAGATAGGAGTAGTAAGGATTTAGTTCAAGTGAAGTATATTAAGGATGAAGATCAAAATATTTCTCTTAGAAGATGATATTTAACAAAAGTGGATGAGAAATTTTGCTAAACTTTTTAATGAAGAACGTGAAAATACGATTGACTTTAGTGACCTTAGCACCCAAAATGCAAATAAAGATTTATGTTGGACTTGAAAGAAAATAGATGTGTGGAAATGCTTAGGAGATGAATGAATTTCTTGGCTTACTAAGCTTTTTAATACTATTTTAAAAACTAAAAAGATGTCATATGAGTGGAGAATGAGTGTGTTAATTCCTATTTTTAAGAATAAAGGTGATGCACAAGATTGTGCGAATTATAGAAGAATTAAGTTAATGTGTCATACTTTAAAATTATGGGAGCGAGTTATGGAGCGTAGGTTGAAGCGTGATACTAATGTTTCTCAAAATCAATTTGGATTCATGCCAGGTAGGTCTACTATAGAAGCCATACATTTATTGAGAGTTTTGATGGATAATTATAGAGAGACTAAGGAGGATCTACATATGATATTTATTAATTTAGAGAAAGCATATGATAAAGTTCCAAGAGAAGTGCTATGGAGAGCTCTTGAAAAGAAACGAGTTAATAATGGTTATATTCAAATCATTAAAGATATGTATGAAGGAGTTATTACTTGTGTTCAAACACAAGGTGGTTTGACCAAGTATTTTCCTATTTCGGTTGGATGTTCTCACTAGACATTTGCAAGTGGATGTACCTTGGTGTATGCTTTTTGCTGATGATATTCTTCTTGTTGATAAGACTAGAGAGGGAGTTGAAGGTAAACTTGAATTATGGAGGTCAACCTTAGAGTCTAAAGGTTTTCGCTTGAGTAGATCTAAAATGGAATATATGGAGTGTAAATTTAGTAGTAATAGACCTAGCGACGAGATCATGACTTTGGGCGATCAAGTCATTAATAAGAGTACACGTTTTAGATGTATTGGATATATTGTTCAGAGTGATGGTGAAATAGATGGGGATATTATCAACAGAATTCAAGTTGGATGGTTGAAGTGGGAGAACGCATTGGGCTTGTTGTGTAATAGAAAAGTTCCTCTCAAACTTAAGGGAAAATTATATAAAATAGTGGTGAGACTTGCAATGCTTTATGGTACTGAATGTTGACCATTAAAAGAGAAGCATAATACTGAGTTAAGTGTTGCAGAGATGAGGATGCTTAGGTGGATGAATGGTTTTACCCTTAGTGATAGGATACGAAATGAGCATATACGTGAAAAGGTTGGAGTGGCTCCAGTGGAAGATAAGATTAGAGAGAGTCGTCGTAGATGGTTTGGTCATATAAAACGGCGGCCTTTCGATAACCCAATTAGGAAAGTAGAGATATTAAATTTGACTTATGTTAAGAAAGTTAGAGGTAGACTAAAAAGGCTTGGTTAGAAAATATTATAAATGATCTTTCTTTATTAGAATTTGACTTTTAACATGGCACAATTGGAGAAAAAGGATTCATGTAGGCGACCTCACGTAGTGGGACAAAGGTTGATGTTGTTGTTGTTGTTGTTGTATCGTGTATCCAACAATGCTTTTCGATTTCTTTTTTTCCTGTAATAACGTACTAGAGGCTTCTATAATTTATTATACTAATAATGGGTTACTGTTATGCAAGGAAACTCGTGAAGGAAATATACAGCCGTGCATTTTGCATAATGTATTTCTATTTCAATATACTCCTCTTCAATGCTCATTAATAAGTGCTGTTTCTAGGAGGAGTGCCAACGGTTGAGACAGAGCATTAAATGTGGGCTTATTGATCGACTAAAAGTTGTAAGATGAGCTGCTAGAGCTTTGACTACTTTTCATTGGACAACCAAATGTGTGACTTCTGGTTTTGGTTCATAATTTTTTACAATTTAATTTGTTCAATGATTCAGGGTTACATTCAGGAGAAAGCCAAGGCTCTGCATGCTGTGAAAGTCAATGATGTAAGTTTCTTAAGATAGTATTTGCTCCAGTAAAGCTCATCGCCAAATTCGATTTTGTTACAAATATTCAGTACCATCAATTACTTAAAATTGCTTTTTATCTGTATTCTAACTTTTTATGCAGTCAATTGAAGCTGAAAAGTTGCGGCTTAGCCATCTCCGTGATCGTGCAAGTGAAACTGGCCGCAGAAAACAATATCCTTGCAGTTTATAGCCTTAACTATTATTGTTTTGTATGCTTAAGCTCCTGCAGTTTTACATTTTGTATTCTATGATGATAGTGTCTTTTAGAAGGTACTATTAAGTTTAGTTTAACTTGATTAGCATTGGGGCCTAGTCAATCCTATGTCAAACAGCTAATAGGCAAGTCCTTGGATTCACAGATCTATCAAGTTTTTATGGGGTTCATGAGAGCCAATAGGTAACCTATGGTTTATGTTAAGTCCTTTGTTAGTTCAAGAGAGCACTAAATAACTTGTGCTTTCTTTTGGGTCTTGAATGGGTTCAAGGTAGCCACTAGGCAACCTAATGTTGGTGTTAGGTCCTTAGTGGGTTCAAGGGAGCCATTCGGCAACCTGTGGTCTGTGCTAGTTCCTTAGTGTGTGTAAGGGAGATAGTAGGCAACCTATAGTCTATGCGGGCAACCTAGGTGAAAGACCTACATCTAATGTGTTTAAAATAGTTTACAATGTCTATGCTAAATTTTTGACCTGCGTGGTTTCTACAAACATCATTATTGAACACCTTAAATTGCCCATCATGAAGATTTTCTTGTCTTGTACTAGTAAAAATTCAATAGGATAGGCACACATTGTTGATGGAATTTGCTTCATTTTCACATGCATAAACTTGATTAACCTTCAAATTATCAAAGTGTGTGTTAAACATATTAATGTCAGCATACATCTGCTTTTGCTTTTTTAACCATTCTACTAGTTGGTTTTACAAAATGGTAAAAAATCTCATTCCGTTCGTGATATGTTAAATTATCCTTAATATGATGGGGGCATCGACAGGAGATTCCGGCTTCTATCAGAGGAGACACCGGAGATCGACGGCTATGATGGATAGTCTTTACTACTGATGACTTGTTGTATCTGCAGTTCTTACACAACTTGTTGTTTTTCAGATTTTTTTCCCATTTTACCCTTGCGGGTATTAGTTTGATCTTGTAGTCCCATGAGCATTTTAGTCTTTTGCATTTACTTTCATTTGGAGCCTATTTATATTGCCCCTTGTATCATGTATGAGCTAATGAATTGTTGAATAAAATTTTCTACTTTTGATCTCTTTGTGAGTTCTCCGTTCCCCAAGTTCTCTTTGTGAGTTCTTGAGGGGAATTCCGTGGATCTCTGTGTGAGTTCCGGCATCGTTACAATCTCCCTTTGAGATCTTGAAGAAGAGGTGTGAGGTTAGAAGATTCCAAGTTTTTCTCCACAGCTTTCAGCTTGCTTCCAGGCCCTGGAATCCTCTCCCCACTTCCCTCTTGCTGCCGGCCCTGTTTGTCCGGCCAGAAAATTGGCCGCTGGCCTATTGCTCTCCCGCTACCAAGCTCCTGCCGATCCCACTCCCCTCTTCCATGCCCGTCTCACGCCAGCCCGCCAGCCCCTTACTCCCTTGAATTGAAATTCAATTTCAAATGCTCCAAATTCTTTCCTAATCTACAGCGGGCTCACTTAGGAAAGTTGCATTTTATTATTTTTTTTATTACCTGCTATATGCCACGAATCCTATGGCTTAATAACAGTTAGGAAACTTTCCTAGTAGAACAAATATGAAAACCAAATTTCAGATTTGCTTCCACCGTGGTCTATACTCTAGATGGCCCACTCAATTAATATTAATTGCTCCCTCTCCACTAATTATGGCCGGCCCCTTGAATGGCTCTCCTCTCTCCCCAAATTAAATTAAATGCTCCACAAAATCAGCCCCAAAACTCTCTCCCATTACCGCCCCATCCTTTCCCCTTTGGACTTAATTTGAATTCTCAAATTTATTTCCTGCAATAATCTGAAATTATCTCCTAGCCTCTCCACCATAACCGTCCCCCCCCCCCCCCCAAGCCCTCACGCCGGCACCTCTTCTCCCTTCTCCAAGCCGCCGCCCCTCTCTCCTCCCATTGGAGATCCTCTTGCAGCGACCATCCGTTCTCCCTTGCGAGAATGCATGGAAGAACCTGAATGGAACTTCGGGTTTGAGTACGACAACAACGGAAGGGTTAACATCCTCAGATCACAATTCTTCGACGTCGGCTTTGACTTCGACGACACCGTCGAAGAATACTTGGACCGGATCCTACCAACGCTAGTGGATTCCATCGACGAACACTTCTCCGTCTACACGTGGATCATCAAAGGTTGATCTACCGTGCCCCCTCCACCTCCGAGATCCTTCTCCACGGCGACGTTCTTTGGCTCCTCCCTCCTCGTGGCAACATCAATACTAGTTTGGACGATCTTCCGCCGCTCAACCTAGTCTACGTAGGAAAGAGAGAAGAAGGTTTCAAGGTGTGAACAACTCTTTATTACTTGTGGGATTCAAGTTACTAGTTTTTAACGTTATTAATTTTCTTGTATTAGATTAAATCGTTCGGCTATCTTCTTTTATTGTAATTCTTTTGCCTAAGCAAAGCGGAACTCTATGAGCTCTTGTAACCGATTTGAATTTGAAGTATGAAATTATAAATGGTTAAGCTTTAATTAATTTTCTTTTCTTAACTCATGTGTAACTCAAACCATGCATCACATCATTTTGGTATCAGAGCATGGTTACCATGCTTGACATGTTTAGAAAGCATCCTAGGGTTTAGTTCTTGTGGTTGTTCAAAACTTTCATGCATATCATTGCTTAGATAAAATTTATTTCACTGTTTTTATTTCTGTTTTTGTATTTCCTACAAGCATCTAGTTGAATTAGGTCATATTAGCTTGCATCTTAGTGTTGGCCTTTTGATTGGAAGATTCCTAAGTGTTTAGAACAACTACGGCTTGATTTATCCCTGCTGTCCTCACATTCCTGCAGCTGTTAATCACTGTTTAGGGAGTTTAAACACTTGTTTTGGCTGCTGCCTTTTAATTCCTGTAGTGTCTATAGGCCGTTGGGAGTTTCTAACTTAAGTCCTAGGTGCTGTACACATTAGGAGTCACTTTCAACACGGAGAATAAGTTTCCTAGTCGTGTACTTTTGCTGTCCACTCAAAATCTGCACTTGTTAGAGACTTATAATTGACCTGAAAGTTGTCCTAGTTGCTGTCCACACTTAGCTTCCAACCTTAAACTTGCTAGACACGTGCCACCTTGTGTTAGGTTGCTGTCCCGAGTCTTCTAGCAGTATTTAGGAGCTTTAGGAGCCAACTAACTGCGAGTATAGGTGCTGTCCACCGCCCCTAAACCTTCCCTAACCAGCCCCAACCCGAACCAATGGACCCCGAACACTTGCAAGCGACGCTAGACCTCATAGTTGGACTATTGGGATCGGTTACACAACAGATCCGTAACACCCAAACGGATTTAGCTGACTTTAGATGCCATACAAGTGACCGTCTAGATAATATTGAGCGTATGAGAAACCCTGCGATATACACGCCTTCGAGACCTCACTCACCTTATGGCGACGACAACAGACCCGATCATGAACAACCTCGCGATCCCGGACAATTCCAAGACTATTATCATCATATCAAGAGCCCATAGGAAACGACAATCCTTGGAGAGACAACGACGCTCAGTTTTTAAAAAACATTAGGATTGACGCCCCGACATACGATGGAACTCTTGACCCCCAAGTTTTCCTGGATTGGCTCAAGTCGATGGATAGCTATTTTAAATGGTACAACATCTCTGAAGCGAAGAAAGTCAGATTTGCTGAAATGAAACTCACTGGTCGAGCCAACCTTTACTGGACCAACCTGGAAAACATGCGTGAATCTCGAGGAGAACATCCGATAAACGATTGGAGGACTATGAAACAGGAACTTAGGAGAAAATACCTACCACCTTCCTACTACCCTAAGCTTCTAGATAAGTGGAACCGGCTAACCCAGGGGAGCAAGTCCGTTAAAGATTACATCTCCGCCTTCGACGATTTCCTGATTCGTTGCAACGGCGAGGAATCCGCTACCCCAACACAAATCATGTCTATGTTTAGAGCTGGCCTTCGAAAAGATCTTCGCACCGAACTGTTTGCTAGAGGAATAGACACGCTAGAGGCCGCCTGCAGCCTTGTACTTGACTTAGAGGAGTCCAAAACCCATTCCCACAGTAGGCAGTTTGACTCCCGACCCAACCCGTATCGTTCTTCCACCAGCCAGCCTCAAAGTCGACCCACAAACTCGACCGGTAGCCGACCTGCTGCTAGCTCAGCCCCTCATCGTCCGGACCTTAAAGGTAAAGCACCCGAACGAGACACTCCCAGACCCAATTCGGGAACCAAATGCTATAGATGTCATGGATACGGGCACATCGCCTCGCAATGTTCCAGTCCTTATAAGGTCACCATAATAGAAGAGGTTGATGTCGACGAGGAAGAACCTGAGACTGACTTAGTTCATCATGTTGATGAAGAAGAAGATTATTTCACTGAAGATGAACCCACCATCCTGTAAGTCGTTAGGTGCGCGCTGTCCCAACCTAAGTTAAGTGACGACTGGAGAAGGACTGTCATTTTCCATACCTTTACTAAAATTGGGGATAAGAACTGTAAGGTTATTATTGATAGCGGAAGCTGCATCAACGCTCTCTTCAGCGATGATTTCTAAGCTTAACATTAAGGCCACACCTCACCCAAATCCGTATAAGGTTGCCTGGATTAACTCAACTTCCATGGAAATAAAAGATAGGAGCCTTATCCCACTCAAGTTTAATGGATATCAAGAGAAGATTTGGTGTGATGTGTTGACGATGGATGTGGGCCAAATTATCCTTGGTCATCCCTGGCTGTTTGACAACGACGTCCACATTTATGGGAGGACGAACACCTGCGTGTTCTAGCACAACGGGAAGAAGATTAAGTTGATTCCCTCACAGCCCCGATCCGATAAGAGTGAAGCTAAAGTTATTCCCCCTAAGCCTAATAAAGGCTTACACTTCTTAATTGCGAAAGAAGTGGATATTGAACTTTACCAAGGATCACCCATGTACGCCCTGGTAGCTAGGGAAGTGGATGATGATCATGAAGGGCAAATCCCCGAAGAAGTAAAACCGCTTATGGAGAAATTTGCTGATGTCTTCCCCGAGGAGCTACCTGACCAACTTCCACCCCTTAGGGACATCCAACATGTCATTGATTTAGTGCCTGGAGCTTCGCTGCCTAACCTCCCTCACTACCGGATGAACCCAACAGAGCACGCGGAACTAAAAAGACAAGTAGATGAACTTCTACAACGTGGATTTATCAAAGAGAGCCTTAGCCCGTGTGTCGTTCCTGCCCTTTTAACTCCTAAGAAAGACGGTTCTTGGAGGATGTGTGTTGATAGTCGTGCTATCAACAAAATTATTGTGAAATATCATATTCCGATCCCACGATTAGACGACATGTTAGATATGATGACTGGAGCAACTCTGTTTTCTAAGGTCGATCTTAAAAGCGGATATCATCAGATCAGGATCCACCCAGGGGATGAATGGAAAACGGCCTTTAAGACAAAAGATAGGTTGTATGAATGGATGGTTATGACCTTTGGTCTTAGTAACGCCCCTAGCACGTTCATGCGGATTATGACCCAAGTCCTTCGACCTTTCCTCAGAAAGTTCGTGGTTGTCTACTTCGATGATATCTTGATTTACAGTAAATCAGTAGACCAACATTTGGAACACTTGAAGCAAGTATGTGAGATTTTAAGGAAAGAACAGTTGTATGCCAACCCCCAGAAGTGTGTGTTTCTTACTGATAGTGTTATCCTGTTCTCGGATTCATAATCTCATCTCGAGGAATTTCAGCCGACCCCGAAAAAGTTAGAGTGATCAACGAGTGGCCTGAGCCTAAGAATATCAGAGATGTTTGGAGTTTTCACGGATTGGCCACATTCTATAGGAGGTTTATTAAAAACTTTAGCACGATAGTGGCACCCATAACCGACTGCCTCAAGAAAGGGGAATTTCACTGGACGTTAGCTTCCACTAAGGCTTTCGAGGACATTAAGAAGAAAATGGTTGAAGCCCCTGTTATGCGTCTCCCTGATTTCTCCAAAGTTTTTGAAGTGACTTGTGACGCATCAGGAATCGGTATTGGAGGAGTTTTATCTCAAGAAGGACACCCTGTAGCATATTTTAGCGAGAAGCTAAACGACATCCGTCAGAGGTATTCTACCTATGACAAGGAATTCTACGCGATCATCCAATCCCTCAGATACTGGAGACATTACTTGCTGCCACAAGAATTTGTGATATTCTCTGATCATGAAGCCTTGAGGTACATTAACTCGCAGAAGAAACTCAATGCCCGTCATGGTCTTTGGGTTGAATTTTTACAAGAGTACACTTACACAATTAGACATAAGGCTGGAACGGAGAATAAAGTAGCGAATGCCCTTAGCGGGCGACTGATGATCACCCAAGAAATGAGGACTGAAGTTATCGGATTTGAACGCCTTAAGGAAGACTATAAGGACTGCCCAGACTTTAACGATACCTATTCCCTTTTGACCTCTGGATGTGAACGCACTATGGATGATTTCGTAGTAGAGAATGGGTACCTATTTAAAGCTCAAAAACTCTGCATTCCCCAAACCTCCTTTCGTGAATATCTTGTATGGGAATTACATGCAGGAGGTTTAGCTGGCCACTTCAGGCAGGCAAAAACTATTGCTGCACTAGAAAATCCGCTTCTACTGGCCCAGTCTCAAGCGCGATGTCGGTAGAATCTTAAGGCGATGTCACGTTTGCCAACTGGCCAAACAGCGAAAGCAGAATACGGGGCTCTACTCTCCGCTCCTCGTACCTAGTCGCCCATGGCAAGATGTGAGTATGGACTTTATCCTTGGATTACCCAAAACTGCGAGGAAGCATAATTCTGTCTTTGTGGTCGTTGATCGATTTTCTAAAATGGCTCACTTTCTCCCTTGTTCCAAAACCTTCGATGCTTCTAGAGTCGCGAAGTTCTACTTCGACGGAGTAGTTAGACTCCACGGCCTACCTAAAACCATCGTGTCCGATAGGGACGTTAAGTTCACAAGCTATTTTTAGAAGACCCTTTGGCACAAAATGGGGACAAAACTTCAATTCTCCACTGCTTTCCACCCCCAGACCGATGGCCAAACTGAGGTTGTTAATAGGAGTTTAGGAAATCTTCTGAGGACTTTGGTAGGAGAAAACCTTAGGGATTGAGACTCTAAACTTCCTGTAGCATAATTTGCTTATAACAACTCTACCAACCGAACCACTGGCCTTAGTCCTGCTGAAATTGTGTACGGATACCAACTTAAGCAACCCATTGATCTAGTTCCCATGAGTCCTAGGAATAGAACATTTGAGTCTGCATTTGTATTCGCATCTCATCTGCATGAGTTACACAATGAAATTAAAAAGAAAATTGAACAAAGCAATACTGATTATAAAATTCATGCTGATAAGAAAAGGAGGTTTAAAGAATTCAAAGTGGGAGACTTTGTGATGGTACGGATCCGCCCGGAGCATTTTCCTCCTGGTTCCGTAAAGAAGTTACATGCGAGAAGCGCTGGACCATTTAAAATAATATCAAAGGTTAACAATAATGCTTATGTGTTAGAACTCCCGGAAGGGTTTAATATGAATCCGACTTTTAATATAAAGGATATAGTAGCCTTTGAGGGTCCTGATTTTAACCCCAACAATCCACTTTACAACAAGCCTTGTGAGACCCCACCTAGTGAGATCCCTAGCCTTCCTCCACTCCTCGATTTACCCCATTTACCTAGAGCGGAAAAGATCGAAACCATTCTGGATGATGAGATTTTTTCACAAAGGATGGAGGGCGCCAGAGATACTTAGTTCATTAGGAAGGAACACCGGAGACAGAGGACACGTGGATTGACCGAGAGGAGCTACAGAAACTGGACCAAGACCTTCTGGAGTTATATGAGAGCCTCCATAGCATGCACTCGACGGGGTCGAGTTCTCTCCTACCTGGGGAGAATGATGGGGGCATCGACAGAAGATTCCGGCGCGTCTATCAGAGGAGACACCAGAGATCGACGGCTATGATGGATAGTCTTTACTACTGATGACTTGTTGTATCTGCAGTTCTTACACTACTTGTTGTTTTCCAGTTTTTTTTCCCATTTTACCCTTGCGGGTATTAGTTTGATCTTGTAGCCCCATGGGCATTTTAGTCTTTTGCATTTACTTTCATTTGGAGCCTATTTATATGGCCCCTTGTATCATGTATGAGCTAATGAATTGTTGAATAAAATTTTCTACTTTTGATCTCTTTGTGAGTTCTCCGTTCCCCAAGTTCTCTTTGTGAGTTTTTGAGGGGAATTCCGTGGATAGAGGTGTGAGTTCCGGCATCGTTACAATCTCCCTTTGAGATCTTGAAGAAGAGGTGTGAGGTTAGAAGATTCCAAGTTTTTCTCCACAGCTTTCAGCTTGCTTCCAGGCCCTGGAATCCTCTCACCACTTCCCTCTTGCTGCCAGCCCTGTTTGTCCGGCCAGAAAATTGGCCGCTGGCCAATTGCTCTCCCGCTACCAAGCTCCTGTCGATCCCACTCCCCTCTTCCATGCCCGTCTCACGCCAGCCCGCCAGCCCCTTACTCCCTTGAATTGAAATTCAATTTCAAATGCTCCAAATTCTTTTCTAATTTACAGCGGGCTCACTTAGGAAAGTAGCATTTTATTATTTTTTTTATTACCTGCTATATGCCACGAATCCTATGGCTTAATAACAGTTAGGAAACTTTCCTAGTAGAACAAATCTGAAAACCAAATTTCAGATTTGCTTCCACCGTGGTCTATATTCTAGATGGCCCACTCAATTAATATTAATTGCTCCCTCTCCACTAACTATGGCCGGGCCCTTGAATGGCTCTCCTCTCTCCGTAAATTAAATTAAATGCTTCACAAAATCAGCCCCAAAACTCTATCCCATTACCGCCCCATCCTTTCCCCTTTGGACTTAATTTGAATTCTCAAATTTAATCCCTCTTATTCACCAAAAGCTGAAATAATTTCAGATTTCCTGCAATAATCTGAAATTATCTCCTAGCCTCTCCACCATAACCGTCCCCCCCCAAGCCCTCACGCCGGCACCTCCTCTCCCTTCTCCAAGCCGCCGCCCCTCTCTCCCTCCCATTGGAGATCCTCTTGCGGCGACCATCCGTTCTCCCTTGCGAGAATGCATGGAAGAACCTGAATGGAACTTCGGGTTTGAGTACGACAACAACGGAAGGGTTAACATCCTCAGATCACAATTCTTCGACGTCGGCTTTGACTTCGACGACACCGTCGAAGAATACTTGGACCGGATCATACCAACGCTAGTGGATTCCATCGACGAACACTTCTCCGTCTACACGTGGATCATCAAAGGTCGATCTACCGTGCCCCCTCCACCTCCAAGATCCTTCTCCACGGCGACGTTCTTTGGCTCCTCCCTCCGTGGCAACATCAATACTAGTTTGGACGATCTTCCGCCGCTCAACCTAGTCTACGTAGGAAAGAGAGAAAAAGGTCTCAAGGTGTGAACAACTCTTTATTACTTGTGGGATTCAAGTTACTAGTTTTTAACGTTATTATTTTCCTTGTATTTGATTAAATCGTTCGGCTATCTTCTTTTATTGTAATTCTTTTGCCTAAGCAAAGCGGAACTCTATGAGTTCTTGTAACCGATTTGAATTTGAAGTATGAAATTATAAATGGTTAAGCTTTAATTAATTTTCTTTTCTTAACTCATGTGTAACTCAAACCATGCATCACATCATAATTAACATCTCTTTTGAGTGACGTGTTGACACCAAAGGCTTTGATACCAAATTGGTGCGGAACAATTTAGGGTTTAGGTCTTCTATTAAAACTTGAATGATAAAATGAATGTAGACATGCAAAGATATTTAGGATGTACAAATCAAAGACCATTGAATATATGAAAACTTACTTTATCCACCTGCAAACTTGAAAATGCGAAAAGTTGTACCCAAATGATATTACAATGATTGAATTAATACGAACAAAATCTACTAGAAATGGAACTATATAAAATTAATGAGTAATTTCAATTTATTTGCCATAGTTAGAATTTAAATTTTAACAAAATCAAGAAGTTTGACAAGCCAGCAATAAAATATTAAAAACGAAGTTAGGTAAAGGATAGAGTTCATCAAAGTAAAGGAAATCTTGGCCTCATGTGGGTACAAGAAGATTACTTCCCCTTATGATTAGGGAGTTTTATTTGCAGCACACGTAAAAGGAATTATACATCCAATTTGCATAATTGTAAATTGGAATATGAAATTTTATTGTATTAAATTTCTCATTTATTGCTTCAAACTATCCATTTATAGACTCCATCTTTGTTTAATAGAGAGGTTGGCACAAAATCAACCTTGTTCAATTGTAGATAAGTTGAAACTCAGATTTGATTTTATCCCAAAACTCAAATATGTGATAGAAAAGATATTCTTATCACTACTTGTCATCAGCTGTCTGATAGGAAACACTTGGATTTCCAAGTGTTTCTTACCCAAAACCAAGAAGAACCAATGCCAAACTGCTGTCCACAGTGGAAATCAGCCAGGAAACAGGGAAAACAGGAAGAAAACGCGAGAAATCTGAGAAGAAATTGCACAAAACTATTGTATTTCAATAGTAGAAGCAAAAACCATAAGAAAGATACAATGTTCTTCGATTCGAGAGGAAGAACAACTCTCCAACAATCTCCGGCAACGCCAAGAGCCCAAACAAGAAACCCTAGAACTCCAAGAGAATACAAATTCAAGATAATCCCTCATTCACACCCAAAACCCCTAATTAACCATAAAGGAGTTTTACAAAATGTCTAAACAGCCCCTCGCATTCAAAATTTCCCTCCCAAAAATCCTCCCTGGCCCCCGCGGCTTCGCTTCGCCCGCTCGGTTCCGCCTCCCGCTCGCGGTTCCGTCGCGAGTAAACATGGACCGGTCCAGTTGGACCGGCCAGCCGGCCCCTCCTGGGCCGTCGTAACATTACCGCCCTCCCAAAGAATCACCTTGTCCTCAAGGTGAAAATCAGGAAACTGCTGTTTCGTCCTCTCATATGGTTCCCACGTGGCCTCATAGTCAGGAAGGTTCTTCCACTGGATCAACACTTCCTTAGTTTTATCTTCTTTCTGGCGCACCCCTTTTAGCTCCATAGGTTCTAAAATCACCTCTAAGTCCTCAGTCAGGGTTGCTGGTAGCTCAGAATTGGCGGTGTACTCCCCAATGGCCTTTCTCAATTGTGATACGTGAAAAACTGGATGTATAGTTGCCGATGGAGGTAGTTTCAATATGTATGCTACTGACCCAATCTTCTCCAGCACTTCATATGGCCCAAAGTACCTTGGAGCCAGCTTTTCATTCCTCCTGTTGGCCACTGTCTTCTGTCTATATGGTCGGAGCTTCAGAAACACCCTCTCCCCTGCTGCAAACTGTATGTCCTTCTTATGCCCATCCGCTTGCTTCTTCATAATTTGCTGTGCTCTCAGTAGATGCCTTTTTAGCTCTTCAAGTACTCGATCTCTCTCTTCTAAGTACTCTTCTACTGACGACACAGGAGTGCTGCTACTCCCAAAATGCACCAAGTGTGGAGGATCCCTTCCGTACAGTACTTTGAATGGCGTCATCTGTGAAGCTGAGTGAAAGGAGGTGTTGTACCAGTATTCTGCCCAGGATAGCCATTTGGCCCACAACTTCGGTGTCTCCGACACAAAACATCTCAAGTAGGTTTCCAAACTCCTGTTAACCACCTCCGTTTGGCCATCTGTCTGTGGGTGATAAGCGGTGCACCTTTTCAAAACTGTTCCTGGTAACCTGAACAGCTCCTTCCAAAAGTGACTGAGGAACACCTTGTCTCTATCGGACACGATTGCCTCTGGTATCCCATGCAACCTGACAATCTCTCTGATGAAGGCTGAAGCTACTGTCACTGCGGTGTAAGGATGTCGGAGGGGAATAAAATGAGCATACTTGCTCAGTCTATCCACCACCACCAGGATCACTGTGAAGCCTTCTGAGCGGGGCAACCCATCTATAAAGTCCATGGATATTTCCTCCCACACTCGTCCTGGTAACGCCAACGGCTGTAGTAGCCCCCCTGGTGACATAGCCATGTATTTGTTCCTCTGACAAATCTCACATCTGGCCACCATCTCCTCTACATCTCTATGCATTCCCTTCCAATAAAGCTCAGCAGCAATCCTCCTGTAGGTCTTCTACACCCCAGAATGACCACCAACCGCGCTCCCATGAAATTCTTGGAGGATGTTTGGGATGTGGATAGAAGTCCTGGGCATCACGAACCTCCCTTGATACAGCAATCTGTCCCCCTCTACTGAGTACCCTGGGTGGCTATCACCTTCCCTTAATAAATCAGCCCTGATCTTTTCCAACCCCTCATCTTTCGAGCTCTCTACTTTGATTGCCGCCCAATCTAACATCAAAGGAACAGACACACCCACTGTCTGAAGTTCACCCAAACATCTGGACAAGGCATCAGCAGCTTTGTTTTCCCCGCCTGGTCTGTACTGAATTTCAAAGTCATACCCCAGCAATTTTAAAAGCCATCGCTGATGCTCTTCAGTCACCATCCGTTGCTCTAACAAGTACTTCAGGCTCCTCTGATCAGTCCTTACAATAAAGTGTCTGCCCAATAAGTAAGGTCTCCACTTCTGGATGGCCAGTACAATAGCCATCAGCTCTCTCTCGTAGACAGACTTCAGTCTAGCCCGGGATGACAGTACTTGACTGAAGTAAGCTATGAGTCTGTGGTTCTGCATCAACACTGCTCCCAATCCATAGCCTGAAGCATCTGTCTCCACCACAAACACCTGATTGAAGTCCGGCAGAGCAAGCACTGGCACTGTCGTCATGGCCTTCTTCAGCTTCTCAAAAGCCTCTGAAGCTGCTTCTCCCCATAAAAAATTGTCCTTCTTCAACTGCTCTGTCAGTGGCCATGCTATAGTGCTGTATCCCCTCACGAACCTCCTGTAGTATCCTGTCAATCCCAAGAATCCTCTGAGCCCCTTCAAGGTCTTGGGTTGAGGCCATGCCAGCATTGCCTCTATCTTGGACTGATCTGCAGCCACTCCCTCCTGGGATATCACATGTCCCAGGTACTCCACCCGTGCCTGAGCGAAGTCACACTTCTTGAAGTTGGCCTTCAGCTGATGCTCCCTCAGCACACCCAACACCACTCTCAGGTGCTCTAGGTGTTCCTCCTCAGTCCTGCTATAAATTAGTATGTCATCAAAAAATACCAACACAAACCTGCGGAGGTGTGGCTTGAAGATCCGGTTCATCAGGGCCTGGAATGTGGCAGGTGCGTTGGTGAGGCCAAAAGGCATCACCAGAAATTTGTAGTGGCCCTCATGAGTCCTGAAGGCCGTCTTCTGCACATCTTCCTTCCTCATCCGAATTTGGTGATAGCCTGACTTCAGATCGACCTTGGTGAACAAGGCTGCTCCATGTAGCTCATCCATCAACTCGTCAATCACCGGGATAGGAAACTTATCAGGCACAGTCTCCTTGTTGAGAGCTCTATAGTCTACACAGAACCTCCAACTCCCATCCTTCTTTTTCACAAGCAAAACTGGACTAGAGAAAGGGCTCACACTGGGCTGAATGATCCCTCATTCTAGCATTTCTCCTACAAGTTTCTCAATTTCATCTTTCTGCACCTGAGGGTATCTGTAAGGCCTCACACTGATAGGAGATACTCCCTCTTTCAGGATAATCTGGTGCTCCTGCTCTCTGTCAGGTGGTAGTCCCACCGGAGGTTGGAACACATCCTCAAATTCCTGCAGAAGAGGCTGAACCAACGTGGGAATGAGCTTTTCCTCCCCCTCCTCCTGCTCCTCCAGGCTCTGCAGCTCCACAAGGAATCCTCCTCCTTCCTCATGGATGATTTTCGCCATTGATCTGAGTGACACTCCAGCTCTGGACAATCCGGGTTCCCCTTTTAGCTTCACCCTCTTCCCCTCTACAATCAGCTCCATCACCATGGTCCCCCAGTTCACCTTGGTTTCACCCAAGGTCTGTAGCCACTTCATGCCCAGAATGACATCTGTGCTACCCAACTTCAGGGTAGGAAGTCCTCTACCACCCTGATCTCCTGTAGTCTCATCTCCACCCCTTTGCATATCCCGGTGCTGGACTCAATCTTTCCTTGTCCCCATCATCACCCCATAACTGCCTGTCTCAGTAGGCTCCATCCCTAGCTCCTCCGCCACCTGGGTGGATATGAAATTGTGGGTTGCCCCACTGTCAATCAGGACCACTACCTCCCTCCCAAGGATCTTCCCCTTCACCTTCATCGTATGGCTAGGAGTAAATCCCAACACAGAATTGAGGGATACCTCAGCTACCTCCAACTAGGGATCAATCTGCTCCTCATCAGAATCATCACACTCTTCAGGCGCCTCGTCTATATAGACGGTGAGAGCCCGAAGGGCGCGATCCTTGCATTTGTGCCCTGGAACAAACTTCTCCTCACATCTGAAACAAAGGCCCTTAGCCCTCTTCTCCTGCATCTCTTCCTCAGTCAGTTTCTTGAAGCTTCCAGCAGATCTGGTCACCCCACTCTTCTCCTTTCCACTCTCCTTAGGGACGCTGGGGCTTGGCCCTTTTGGAGCCAAGTAAGTGGTAGTTGTCCTGGTGGGACCTCCTGAGTGGTTGTTTCTCCAAGTTCGGGCGTTGGTCTTTTGATTCTCCACCAACTGAGCCAATTCCATCGCCTCCCTCAGGTCTCTTGGTCTCATGACCTTCACAGCATCTCTAATTTCTGATTTGAGGCCCTTCATAAAATTTTCCCCCAAAGTACTGTTTGAGAGGCCCTCCATGTCTCCCACTAAGCTCTCAAATTTCTTCCTGTATTCCTCCATTGTTCCCTCCTGAGTGAGGGCGTAGAACTGTTCTGATATCTCCCATGGGCTGCTCCCCTGAATCTCTCCCGGATAGCCTCCTTGAAGTCCCTCCAGGACCTCACCGGTTCCCACTAATCCATGTACTTGAACCAGACAAACGCCGCCCCTTCCAAGCACATACTAGCAGCCATCAATCTCTCCTCCTCCATCAGGCCGTTCACTGCAAAATACTTCTCCACCTTATGAATCCACTCGTCCACATTTCCCTCCTCGAATACTGGCATTTTCAGCTTCCTGGCCCTCGTGTCCACCCCGTATGCCGTATTCCCCCCATGGCCTCCTCTGTCCCAAGCTATGGGGTCTTCCCAAGTTCCTCTTTCTCCATATCGGGGCTCATCCTCCCTCCTTGGCCGCCGGTAGCCATCTTCCCCTCGTGCCCCGCCATGGTGGTTATAGATCCCCCACGGCCGGTCCACTGGGTCGGGCCTCCGACGTCGCCAATCATCTTCTCTTCCTTCCCGGAAGTCTCTCCGTCTGTCATGTTCTTCTCGCCTGATGGACTCCCGAGGTGGCATCCTCCCGTTGCTGTTAAGCAGTTCCACCTCCTCTTCTTCTTCTGGATTCACCTTCTCCTTACCCCTGCTCCCACTACCTTCTCCTCTTTCCTCCACTGGCATAGCCCTTGCTTGCTCCTTCCAACAACCTTTTCATCATCTCCTCCAAAGCCATGAATTTCCCTTCCACATTCTCGCTAAATGTGGCTATCTTCTCCTCCAGATCCGCCTTAAGTTGACCCATCTCGGTCTCCAAGACTTCTACTCGCTTAGAGGCCATGGGAAACGACGAGATGCCTCCGGATCCTCCAAAAATCACTGCAAAAAACTGCATCGAAACAATGGAGAAAACAGTCCTCCACTGCCCGGATCTTGCTCTGATACCAATTTGATAGGAAACACTTGGATTTCCAAGTGTTTCTTACCCAAAACCAAGAAGAACCAATGCCAAACTGCTGTCCACAGTAGAAATCAGCCAGGAAACAGGGAAAGACAGGAAGAAAACGCGAGAAATCTGAGAAGAAATTGCACAAAACTATTGTATTTCAATAGTAGAAGCAAAAACCATAAGAAAGATACAATGTTCTTCGATTCGAGAGGAAGAACAACTCTCCAACAATCTCCGGCAACGCCAAGAGCCCAAACAAGAAACCCTAGAACTCCAAGAGAATACAAATTCAAGATAATCCCTCATTCACACCCAAAACCCCTAATTAACCATAAAGGAGTTTTACAAAATGTCTAAACAGCCCCTCGCATTCAAAATTTCCCTCCCAAAAATCCTCCTTGGCCCCCGTCGGCTTCGCTTCGCCCGCTCGGTTCCGCCTCCTGCTCGCGGTTCCGTCGCGAGTAAACATGGACCGGTCCAGCCGGCCCCTCCTGGGCCGGCGTAACACTGTCATAGCTGTTGGCATAATTCCACCTGTGTAATCTCCTTCAGCTACCTTTGTTGCTAAAATTTATTGATAAATTTAAATTCCTTGTATCATCAAAGTTGTTGGATCGAGTTCCCTCTATGATGGATAAGAATTGGTGAAATAATCTCCAGAATAATATATTTTGCTTTATTATATTTTCTATTTGACTTTTGTCAATCTCTTCTTCCACATTATTATTTGTAGGCGTTTTATCCGTAAATTCTCCTCCGCATTGTCATATCTTCTAGCTTATGCTCTTGTGGATCAGTTTTCTAGCTATGTTCTACTAAAATTTGGGTTTTTTTTATCAGTAAGTGTAATTGTAGAGAATTTTGTTATTGACAACTTTTTTCTTGCTAACGGCTCCCAAGCATTCAGGCATAGTTGTTGAAATCCTTGACTTTATATTACGCTTAGAGAATGTGTAGAAAAGTTGCAGCTTCTGAACGATCTGGAAGAGCGTCGAAGAAGATTGACCGAAATTCCTCAAATACATGCTGATCCAAAGATGGATCCAGAATATGAGTCTTCAGAGGAAGGGGAAGATGATAAAAATCAAGGTGATTTTGGAGCATAATTTTGTATTTATTGTTACTACTGCTTATGTCATCTCTTAGGACATTGCTTGTACTAGTTTGGAATAGCCTGAACTCTAATTTATCAATATATTGTCGGCTTTAGCAGTTTGGCCCTATAGAATTATGGGTTTTATCCTCTTGGCATAACTTGCTAGGAAGGTCGCCCATTATAAGAGTGCTTCGGTATGAACATGCTAACTTTAGCATTCTTGATGAAACTCCAACCGTTTATACCAACATTAATTCGATGTTTAAGAGTCGTGCTTCACCAGAGAGATCTTGCAATCTCTCGTATTTAAAGAATTGATGCCCCCACTAATAACATTATATAGCTTAAATTATTCACCTAACATGATTTTCTAAATATGATCAAGAGGCGACTCCCATAACATAACACTTTTTTCCAGCATGACTATTAGTTTTTTAAATTTCATCTTGTATGTTGCTCTATGATGTCATTTGTAATAACTTGAACTCTTATGCACCTTGATATTCTCAACTTTGGCCTAATAAGGCTCGCTGTTTATTCTTTTTGACAGTTTCCTGGACGATTACCCAACTTGGCAATCCTACAGCATTAGCATGTTTAATTTTGGAGTTTTTAATAAAATTTCTCTCCATATTCATTTAATGGTTATGTTTTATATTTGAGGGGTCTTAACACTATTTCTGTTGTGCCATTCATTGCATCAATGCAGATTACCAGATTAGATCTAAGGAAGTTTTATCTCTGAGAAAGAGAAGAGAGTTGATTCCTCGTGGAAGAGCAGGTATATTAGGAAATAACTGGAATGGCATGAATAAAAATCATAATTTCAACCGTGAATCAAGCAGAAGAATGCCAGGTGAAAATTGGCAAGATAGATCGGACATGTATAACAATATGGCTGAAAGACCAAATGAAGTTCTGTGGAATCAAAGCAAAGAGCTGTACCAAATCGAGGGCAGTTTTAATGGTCTTCAGAGTCCTAGTCAGGGAAACTTCACTCCAAAATCTTTAGAACGGCAATCACATGGTTCTGCTCCTGAAGTTAACTTGGTGACTCCTGAAGGTTCTTTGCCATCTATTACAAATGAGGTTGACAAAATTTGGCACTACCAAGATCCATCTATGAATATCCAAGGACCATTTTCACTATCACAATTGCGCAAGTGGAATACTACTGGATATTTCCCACCTGATATGAAAATATGGAGAACTTCTGAGAAGCAGGAAGACTCCATATTATTGGCTGATGTACTAGTTGGAAGATTTTATAAAGACCCATCTCAGCTGGTCACACAGCATGGCAGCTTTCCAGATCAGCCTGCGTGGGTAGACAGCCAACAGACCAGAGGCAATTGGAATGCACATCAAAATATGAAGCAACAAACTTTAGATGGTTTGTCTGCACAGCCACCTGTATGGTCTTTAACTGGAGTTGAAATATCTAATTCTTCTGAGGGAAAGCCAGCAGGCACATACTCTAGCTCCTGGTCCGGCAACCCCAGACCTGCTGGCCCAATATACAATAATCCATATCATATTCCAATCTACCAAGAAGCAGGGAGAGGAGGAAATGGCAATGGATGGAACCAGGAACAGGATTATGGGAATATGTGGAGTCCAACTAGGCCCAGTGTTGGGATGCCTAGCGAAAGTCGAAAGGTTGAAGACAATCTTGCTTCAGATCCCTCCATTGTCACTGCTAGTACCAGTGCCAATGAACTACATGGTCGTATGAACAAATATCAATCCTATGAAACTGATTGTCCAAGTCCAACTCCTAGAACTGAGAGGAAGGAATCTTTCATTCAGCATGATGAACTAGGCCCTTCCAAGAATAGACCTGAAACACTTGTAGGCAGCATGGCTGTTAATCATGGGCCTGCGGCCACTACTCTCGGAATATTGGACTCGTCTTTGGCCGCTCATCCAACTCATCCTTCTTTTCCTTCAAGTAGTATCTTTGAATCATCAAATACAGCTTCAGCTGTGGGTTTTACAGACAAAATTCCTGGCAATGGCATGCAAAAGATGGACGGTACAAAATTTGTATCTTCTCCAGTTGCGGTTACAGGTGATGATATAGGCAGTGGGCATGCTCAGAGGTTAGAATTATCTTCTATTCAGAAAATAGATACTGGATTCCAAGAAATTGCTCATGTTTCTGTTCAGAAACAATTCACAGGTGGTTCAAACCTCACTCCATCATTACATGGAATGGAGCATAATCAATCTCAAAATCCTGATTCAAATTTCTCACCTATTCATCAGGTGAACCCACAAAAGGCTAGTGAAGTGGAGTCTTCCCTTCCATCTCTTCCATCTCCTACTCCTAAAAGCAGTAAGAATACTTGGGGAGTTGATGCTTCAAGTGCATCCAGTAATGTATCCTCCGAAAACCAAAAATTACCAACGGTACAAAATGCTAATACATCTTGGGTTGGGGCGCCGCAAGGAAATGCCGGCTGGGTCACACCGGCATATGTGAATGCGAATGCTAGTACAGGTTGGGGGACACTGAGTCAGGGGAATTCAAATACAAATACAGGCTGGGGGCCAACTGCTACTCAGGTGAATGCAACTACAAATACAGGTTGGGGTACTGTGATACCAAATGCAAATACAGGTTGGGTTGCACCTGTTCAGGTTAATGCAAATGCAAATATTGGTTGGGGTTTACCTGTCCAGTTGAATGCAAATACAAATACAGGTTGGGGAGCCGCCGCACAAGGAAATGGCTGGGGCGCGAGCTCGACTACCGGGCTGGGAAACTCGAACCCTGTTGCAGCTGGGGAAGCTGTTCCAATGCATGACAATGATGCAAGTGTGAGAGCTGGCTGGGGATCAGCATATGGGAGTAGAAACGAGTTCTGGAAATCATCCGATAGAGATTCTAGCCGGCGTTCGGACTACGAAGGCCGCAATGGCGATGGCTATTCTCATCACAGAGACAGAGATATTGGTCGTCGCGGCGGGAGCGATTTCAGGAATAGCAGGGCACAATCAGATGGCAGAGGTTCATCAAGGCCCCATCAAGCTTTTACTGCAGGGGATGGACACAGAGGAGTCTGCAAATTTTATGAGGGTGGCCATTGCAAGAAGGGGAGATCATGTAAGTTTTTGCATAATGATCTAAGGCGAGACATTTGATAGCCCTGTCTTGTACAGTATAATTATCTTAGATCGGCTGCAGGCATGAAAGCTTTATTTTATCATACAAGTAACTTTTTTTCTGTATGTTCCTTTAGTTTTATTTCCTAGCTTCACTATTTTTCTCTTGTATCCGTCGCCAATAAGAAGAGATGCAGAGTTTTTCCACGCCTAATTTTAGTTTATATAATAAAAAAACATCATATTCGGCAATTTTAGTTCTGCCTATAAAAATTTAAGCTTCAGAAGTAAATTTTCAAACACTATTGTATACTAAAATTATGTAACTAAACATAGTACATTTTATGATTTGGAAAAAGATTATGAAATATTTTTCTTAAGGATCTGTATAATGCATACTTACGTGTTCCAATCAGTGCTAACATTATCCCAAAAGCTGCTATGGAGCCTTGTAAATTTTTTTTTTTCAGAGAAAAAAATATTACAAGACAAATAAAAATCGATTTTCAATTATTGCCTTTGAAGTACCCATAGTTTGGTGCCTTCTGATCCAAAAAAAAAAAGGTCAGGATGCCCAATTATATTTAACATCTGAATAGACATATTTTTATGGTATGTATTCTTAATTTTGTATGTATGTGTTATCATTTAATATAATTAAACTACTAGACAATATTACTCAATTATTAAATAAATATAATTAAAGTATTAAAAAATACAATTGAGCTTTTAAACATTTATAATAATGTTTTTTTTTTTAGTTATGACTATACAATACTCATGAATATTTGGAGTTGAATAGCTTTAAGCCTATATCTTTTTTGTTCTAGTCATGATTGTTTTTACCATGCATTTGCAAGAGGTCATACATTAGTATATGTTTTTTTCTGATGATATTCTTCTTGTTGATAAGACTAGAGAGGGAGTTGATGGGGAAAAAAATTAATTATGGGGGTTAACCTTAAAGTTTAAATGGTTTCATTTGAGAAGATTTCAAATCAAATACATAGATTGTAGTTTTAGTAGTAATAAATCTAGTGGTGAATTGTGACATTGGCAGATCAAATCATTAAAAAGAGTATGTTTTAGATATCTTGGGTCTATTGTTCAAAATGTTGATGAAATACATGTGAATATTATTAGTAGAATTAAAGTTGGATGATTAAGTGGAGGAATGCATTGGGTCTATTAAGTGATAAAAAAGTATCACTCTAACTTAAGAGGAAATTTTATGAGATGCATGGTGGTGAGACATGTGATGCATTATGGCACATAATGTTGGCCATTAAAAGAGGAGCATAAATTCAAGTTGAGTGTTGCAAAGATGAGGATGCTCAAGAGAATGAGTGGCTTTACACTTGGGGACTGTTCGGTTGGTATACTAAGTGATATAAAGTATTTCAATTGTAGAAGTTTTGAAATATTAATGTTTGGTCGGATGAAACATGAATGCAAAATAAATGTATTGTAAATGATTTTAGTTCATTTTTGTATTAAATCAAACTCGCCCAATTTTAAGTGAGAATCATTTACTCCACTAGAAAGCTCACTTAACTATTGCCCACCATAGTCATCGACCACCAACAATGTCATCATCGCCGGTCACCGCCACCCATCGATGTTGTTGGCTATCACCACCGCTGATCCCCGCCTCCACCCTTCGTCGGTCAATAACGCCCGCCACCAACCGCCACCACTTACTGCAGGCCACCACCACTCACGATCGCCGCCACCCATCGGCGACCACCACAGTCGGTTGCCATCAGTCACCATTGCCATTATCGCCATTCACTGGTAGCCATCATCTTTGAACTTTACACAGCATTCATTATTTCTTACAAAATAAAAATATTCACTTGTATTTACTTTACATTCATCCAAAGAACTCCATTGTACTCATTTTACAATTTATTCATTTTATGCTTCGTTCCTTTTACATTGCATTTATTGTGTTTGTTGTTGACCTCAAATTTGATGCACTAATAGTTAACGCAATTATAGATTGACCTTCTCCTAGAAGATTTACTAAATTTATTATTTAGCCACCTTTTATATAATGTTTATTAGGAAATTCAAAAATTTTGTTCCTTGATTATTTCTTGTGCTTTAATGAGATTATTCTTTGACACATATGTTATGACTAGACTATTATTTAAAGAGAGAATTTGGTGTCACAGTCTTTCTTCCACTAGTATTTTTGACAAGATTGTTAAGTTTTTTTCTTGTGCTTTTGAAAAAGTACTTTGGAAATTGCTAGGAATCAAACATAAATTTATTTATGCACTCCACTCATAGATACTTGGACATATTAAGGTCAATCCAAACTCTATTATCATGTGAAGTCCGAGTTTGATTTTTGAATTGGGTCATTTATTGGCACCCCTAGAATTCATTTGTCATAGGGTTGTATAGGAATCCAATCTTGAAAGTAAAATTAAGCATAAGAGCTAGGGTGTCAATATTTGACACGACACGAAAACCCGACCCGGAAAATCCGGGTTGAACCCGACTTGATTTCAAAACGGGTCGGTTTCGGGTTCCAAAAATTGACCCGTTTAAAAAATGGATCGGGTTCGGGTTGACCCGTCGGGTTGCCGGGTCGGGTCAACCCGCCAACCCGTTTAATTCAAAAAAATTCAAATCCCGTGCTGCCCGCGTGCTGCCCGCCGCACTGCCCACCCGCACGCAGCCCGCGCCCGCTGCCTGCCCGCGCTGCCCCCGCGCCCGAGCTGCCCGCCACGCAGCCCCTGCGCACGCGCCCGCTGCCCAACCCTGCATGCCCTGCGCACCCGCTGCCTGCCGCGCTCACGCGCCCGCTGCCTACTTCGCGCACGCGCCGAGCTGCCCTCCAACGCACTCGCCCGCTCGCGTCCGCATTGCTCGCCTCCGCCCCCGCCGTCCGCCTGCCGCTGTTCCGGCGCCGACAAACCCAAAACCGGGTCGGGTCGGGTCAACCCGGCAACCCGTCGGGTCGGGTCCGGGTTCGGATTTCCGACCCGTTTGTCTACCTGGGATGGGTTAGGGTCGACCTGTTTGAACCCGGGTCAGTTCCGGGTTCGACCCGATCCCGGCCCGTGACCCGAAATTGACACCCCTAATAAGAGCTAAGGTTCTAATACTAATTCATGGCTAAAGTATGTTATTTAAAAATCTAAAAGCTAATTTGACATATTTACACATTGGCTTTAATTAAATATTGAAGAATGAAATAAATCAAATGCAATAAATAAAATGCGAAACAAAATTAGACAAGAAAAGATGATTTTTTTCATAATTTGATTCAAATCTACCTATGTTTATGTCGATGTGGTGAACAAAATTAGTATATGATATAAATTATTATTATTATTATACTTTTATTATTATTATTATTATTATTATTATTATTATTATTATTATTATATCATATTTTTTTAAATTTTTTATATAGATATTAATAAAAAATGTAAAGGAAAAAATTTGAAGAAATGGCAATAAAATTTTTTTTTAAAAATTTTCTATTATTAATTCAAAATATTGTACTTCTGACCACCATCTCGTGATTTCAATCTTTCCGACCTCTGTTGCTAAAGAGGGAGAAATAACAAAAGTATGAGATCTCTCTTGCCACCAAGCTCCTCCTCGTTCCATCGCCCGGCCATCGAATCTTCACCGGAACTTTCTGTTGCAACTTGAGCTCACGAGTTTATATTTTTGAGGATAACAAACATTGTGGCTCACATCCTTATTGTCTATACTTGTATTTGTAATATATTTTTGTTTGTGTGTGTACTAACTTTTCAGGAACACCATGCACCATCCAACGAAGATTCAAGGCTCAAGATTTGGTAGAATAAATTATACTGTAACTTATTTTTGTAATATTTATTTAATGTATTTTTTATTTCTTGAGTCAAGTCCTATAAAGGTGTATGCTAGCATTGGTGACCATGCACACACACACTCAGGGGGAGAAGAATAAGAGTTTGAGTCAAAACTAGAAGTTCAAATTTTGAAACAATTGTACTGTACAATTTATATCGTGTTATATACGATCAGCTCATCTAACTAATCATACTTAGATGATCTAGATCATCCAAGACGATAAGTTATGTTCATGAAAAATAACAGCCAATCATAATTTATGCAAGATTTTGAATTTTAGATTTTGTTCTAATTATCCATGGATGATCTACATCATACTTAGACTATCTATGAAAAATCATGCCTTAATTAATCTTTATGATTAGTTAATTGAATATGATTAATTTTGATATTATCGAACGTAATGTACGATCTGGATCATACTATATGATCATCATAAAGATGAATTTTTGTCGTCCCATGTTTCATACCTGGATGAACTGCATTTCGATTGAACTAATCATCTCTGGATAATATAAATATCATATTAGATACATATGTATAAATTTTGAACTGATCGTACTTAGACTATCCGGAAAGATCGTCAAGGACTATCAGGTCAAATTCTGACACATCATATTGGACGATCCTGTGATCATACTGATGATCATTATCGGTAGCAAAATTAAATTTTTAGGGTTTTTGAAGTCCTCTATTTAAGCTTTGTTAGGACACTTAGTAAGTGTCTTTAACAGATCATTGTGTCTTCGTTCTTCTAGAAAGAACTTGAAGAGAGAACTTTTAAAGGGAGAGGAGAAAATGGTGGAGTTTGAGTGAGGGAGAATATCCTTGGAAGGGAGTTTCAAGGGAGTATGGAGGGGAATTTCACATGGTTGCTCCGTCAAGCTTGCACCTTAGTACCATTAGATTCAAGGTTCATCTTTGAGGGAAGTTTTTGGAACGAAGAAGATCTCTTTGGTGTATCCAAGGACCCGGCTTACTCCATCGCACCGATGGTAGGTGGAAGTTGATTTTATAAGGGCTTCTCCTATCTAGTTATGTGCTGGATAAAGGAGAGTCAATAAAAGTTTAGTGTACAATATCTATGGAAGGTGCCTGCCGGGGAGTAGACATTGTATATTAGGTTGGACCGAATCACTATAAATCTGGTATGTTCTTTTTTATTTTATTTTATTTGCACTTTATTTTTCACATTTATTTTGGATATAACTAACTGCTTGGTTGAAAATCTATGATTGATATTACGTTGTATTGATTATTAATTTTTAGATATTGAAAAAAGCTTTAAGAAGGGGGTTTTTTTTTTTTGTTGAAGGAAGATTTTTTAAATATCTAATTCACATCTCCATCTTGGTTAGCCTCAAGATTAGTTATTTAGGGTTGATTAACCCTTACGAAACTTTCAAGTGGTATCAGAGTGGGAGTTCATAAAATAAGATTTTAAAAACTTTTGAAAAAAAAGATCAATGACTAACTTTGAAAATTATAACATTACGGAAGTCTATTCAATCACACAACTACCTTTATTTGAAATATTTTTTTTAATTTTTGAAAAATTTGCATGTCTACTTTCTTGCAAGTTAATTGATTATCGAATGTGGTGACATATGATTCAAAATGAATTATTCTATATTGTCATAGTATTGTAGATGGAGTCAAAACTGATATTCCTTTTATTGAATGGAGTTGAATATAACAAATTAATGCTCAATTGAATAGCTAAATCTTTAAATTATTTTTTCTGTGCTTTGAATTTTGAAAGATTGTATATTAGTATCCATATGTGCTACTAGCAAGGAAATGTGGGATAAATTATGCACTACATACAAAGGTACTAGTGAAGTCAAGTAATCAATTGTAGAATATTTTAATGCATGATTATGAACTATTTTTAATGAAATTCTTATGAGATTGTTCTAGACATGTTTACAATATTTACTCAAATAGTGACAATCATTACACGACTTAGCTATCAAGAAATTTCAAACTTTAAAAAAAAGTCAATAAAATTCAACGTTTTCTACTTGATAAGTTTGAAAACAAAGTCATTGTTATTTGTGAATCAAAAAATTTGAATGAATATTCTATTAACAATTTGATTGACTCACTTATTGCATACAAGGAAAGTTTGGATCAAGAAAATTATTTGTATGTAGGTGAAATAATAGTGCTAAAAATTGAAGAGATTGGATAAGAATGACCTTAGTAGATAATAAGAGCAAGGACATAGCCTCAATAATAAGTGAAATTTGAAAGTCGACTGAAGCATAAACATTAGTATTAACAAAAGTAGGAATAAAGGTAAAAATGGTAAGAGTGTTAAGATTTCTTCTTACACCTTATTTGCTTTGGGTGTAGGAAATACAAATATTATAAAAAATGAATGCCCTAATTCAAAAACTCTTCCAGCAAAGAAAAATGGTAAAGATAAGTAAAATGTAATAAGGTCAAATAATAAAAGCAAGAAATCTCCTAGGTAGGTCCTAGTTTCTGAATCATTAGACTAGGAAGTAAGATAATAAGGTATAAAGTTTTATTTATGTGTTTATGTGTTATAGTTAATACATGCATATATGTTCTTTATTTTGTTTTGTTTGTTTTAAATATTTTTGTGTACTATTTTTGATATTTTTGTTTGTAATCATTTTATTTTATTTTTCATGTATTTTTTTTATGATTTATCTCTGATCAACACACATAAATCACATTTCACACTTGTATTTGCATAAGAGAATCAATTCACTTCTCTCATTTATTTTAATAAAAAATTTATCTCCTTTTTTACCTAAAAATTTTAAGTGATGATTAACTCTTCTAAAGTATTAAAGGAAGAAAATTTAAGATTATTGTTTCTCCTTCTCATTTCCTTAATGAGGCTATTATAATTTTGAATAAAAAATTATATCAATTTAGGAATTAGACTTTTTAAATTAAATCTTTTTTATCATCTTATATTTCTTCTATCTCATAGGAATTATTTGCAAGCTGATGAGTCCACTTCATAATTTTTTTAATCAAGCTTGTTCATTTTTATCATTGGATTGGGTTTGCATTGAGTCTTTAAAGAAAAAGAAAGGAAGTAAAATTTTAAAAACAAAAATAGACTGACAAAATGAGACTAAAATAAAAAGATGCGCAATGTAAGCCAAAAATTGAAAGATGCACAAATGTGTATAAAAAATCAAAAGATGCATAAGGTGCATGAAAAATTGATAAAGAGACACAAAATGAACCCACAAGAAGCCAACTTACCTTTCTTATATTTTTAAATCTTAGAAAGCACATGTGTCTAAATGATATTTTCGATACTTAAGTTTGAAAATTATGATTCCTAACTCATCATTTTTGCATTGATATTCTATTAGATATATATCATGTAAAATGATTAAAAAATATATTTTCTCTTATCTAATTTTTTTTAATTAGATTTTTGTTTAAAAAGGACTTTTACCTATAAGGAGCCTAATTTAGGGTTGATAAAGTTTAAATTTTCAACATTTATGGATCTTAGTGCGGTCAATTCATTTCTTACTATATTTTTGAATAAAATTAATAGGTAACTTTCTCATTTTGAGAAAATATATTGAAATTAATTGATTCTTCTTAAACATCAGCAGCACCTCCAGCTGATTAGAGTTTGTTATATGTGTTCTATTTTCTTTTTATGTGTTTCCTTTTTTTTTTATAATGTTAAAGGGGGGGGGGGGGGGGAATGTATTTGACTGGTTCTATTTATGTTTAAGCTGCATATGTTTATCTTATATTTGCATTAGTTTATATGTTATTTAGGTTCTAAAAGTTTTTTATTTTTATTTTTTTCTATTTTAAAAAATGAAGAAAAAGAAACTTTTTCCCCTTATTTTTAAAATAATTATCTTATCGTGAGAGGAAGATTATGAGAAAATATTTTTAATATTGTAAATTCAACTAGTAATATTTGTCCATCATAAAAAAAAAAAGGGAGAAATTGTATGTAACTCGAGCTCACAAGTTTATATTTTTTATTATAATAAATATTATGGCTCACATCTTATTGTTTATTTTGCATTTGTAATATATTTTTATTAATGTGTGTGTACTAACTTTTTCATGAACACCATGCACCATCCAACGAAGATGTCAAGGCTCAATATTAGATATAATATGTTATGCTGTAATGATTTTTATAATATTTATTAATATACTTTTTGATTTCTTGAGTCAAGTCCTTTAAGGGTGTATGCTAGCTTGATGATCATGCACACACACTCAGTGGGAGTGAGATTGAGTCAAAACCAGAAGTTTAATTTTTGAACTAATCATACTATATGATTGATATCATACTATATGATCATCTTATCTAACTAATCGTACTGGACAATCCAGATTGTACAAGACAATCAATTATGTTCATGAAAAATAATTGTCAATCATAATTTAGGCAAGATTTTGAATTTCATATTTTGTTTTAAGTATAATTTTGATATTCTAATCATACTGTATGATCTGGATCTTATTATACGATCAATAGAGATGAATTTTATCATCTCATATGTCATCCTAGATGAAACTACATTTTGATTGAACTAATCATCCAAGACGATATAAATATCGTACTGGTTGATTTGTATTTGAAGATTTGTACACTGAACTTCTTACTAGACTATCCGGAGATCATCAAGAACTATCAGGTCAAATTCTGCATATCATAATGGACAATCTTTATCAATAGAATTGAATTTTTAGGGTTATAGAATCCCTCTTTTAAGCTTTATCAAGGCATTTGGTAAGTGTTTTTGACAGCCATTATATCTTCATTATTCTGGGAAAACTTGAAGAGAGAACTTGAAAAGGAGAGAGAGGAAAGGGTGGAGTTTGAGAAAGAGAAGATCCTTGGAGGTGGTTTTAAGGGAGTGTGGAGGGGATTTCACACGGTTTCTCTGGCAAGCTTATATCTTAGTACCATCAAATTTAAGGTTCGTCTTGAGAGAAGTTTTGGGAAGAAGAATATCTCTTTGGTATCGAAGGACCCAGCTACTTCGCCGCACCGGTGATGATGGAAGTGATTTTGTAAGGGCTTCTCTACCTAGCTATGCTGGCTAAAGAAGAGTTACTAAAGATTTAGTATAATATTTGGTGGGTACCTCTAGGGAGTGAATGTAAGTCAGGTTTGGCCAAACCACTATAAATATATTGTGTTCTTTTTTATTTTATTTTTTTGCACTTTATTTTATGCATTTATTTTGGATATAACTACTTGGTTAAAAATCTATGATTAATAATACGTTGTATTGATTATCTATTTTTAGATGTTAAAAAAGCTTTAAGAAGGGGATATTTCATTTTGCTAAAAGAAGGTTTTTTAAATATCCAATTTACCCCAATTTTGGTTAGCCGTAGAACTAATCCTTTAGGGTTTAGCAACCCTCATAACTTTCACTCTCATCATATTTTTGCCCAACCACCAACTAACGTCGGACTTATGCTTGACCACCAATTAAAATTGAATTTGCTCCCGGACACCGACCATTTCCAAACTATGATTTTTTGACCTCTACCATTAGACTATAGTCCTTTTAACCACTATCTCCTACCAGCTATTGCTTCTCTGATCACCATATCCATACTATAATCTTTCTGATTATCGTTGTCCAATTATAGTATTTTCCATTTCTATCACCCACTAACTATGATATTTCTAACCTTCATCATCTGACTATGATGTTCTTGACCTCTATCGCCCATCAACTATAATCTTTTCGACCTTCTTCACTCACTGAATATGGTCCTTATGGCCTCCACCACATGATTACAATTTTTTCAACCTCCATTGCCTTCCGACTATGATCCTTCCAACCCTCCTCACTAATTACAGTCTTTCCAACCTTCATCGCCTATCTACTATGGTCCTTCCAACTATTATTTCCCTACTATGGTCTTTTAGACCTTCGTTGCCTGACTATGATCCTTCCAACCAACATCACTCGACTATGGTCCTTCCAACCTATATGGCTCGCCAACTATGATCCTATCGACCAAATGAATATGTCAACCCTTTTTCTTCCAACTCCCACCATATAATGCACTCTATATGATGTATATTTACTACATCGAGCTAAGAACTTCCCCCCAAGGAAAGGACTCATATATAATTAACTATAAATGCTAGTGGGTTCATTTAAATTGGACAAGGTCCTATATTTTCCCCCCATTTTTGGGTTTTTATGTAAAAATGCTACACCCTTTTCTTTTCATTTATTTGTGTACTTGATCTTTGTACAAAGCTAGAATGCTAAAATTTATATTTATTTACAGCCATAAATATTTTAGGAAACAACAGTTTGACATCATATGTGGGAACGTCATTCCTAATTGGGGGCAACTTTTACTCTAATCTCAAAAAGTTATTCATGTTAATGTTATGGAATCAGCCATTATTACATCAATTTTATGAGAATCAGATATGGACTAGGGGAAACCTTGACTATAATTGTGGCCAAGAAAATTCCTCTAATGCTTTTAACATCTAAGACAATATATTGGGAAACTTTTTTTTAAGCTTCTAGTAAATAAAAGGATGCTTCTAAAAAATTACAAGCTTTAAATAGTCCATAGCTAAACTTTTACTCCTTATGTAAGGTCTTAAGCTCAATCTCAAAAAAATAGTAACAATCTAAAGATATACCATTCTTCACCTTTGATTCTAGATACATATGGAATTCATCCCCTCCCAATAAAGACATAATCAATCCCAGAGGTATTTGATTCGAACTCCTTTACATATGTTAACATCATCAAGAAATGCTCTGAAAAATAAACTTAGATAGGTTAAACATCTTTGGTGGATTCCCTCGACCTCATCCATACAGGTTAATATTAGTAAGTAACACTAACAAATAATATTGATAGGTCATACATCCTTAGTAGATTCTCTCAACCTCTTTCACATATGTTAACATCATCAATCAATGCTCTGATAAATAATCTCGGATAGATCATATCTTCATAGTGGATTATCTCGGCCTCTCTCATACATATTAATGCCATTGAGTAATGCTTTGATAAATAATCTTGGATAGATTATACAACCTTGGTGGATTCTCTCGGCCTCTTCTATATAGGTTAACATCATTGAGTAATGTTTTGATAAATAACCTATGTTAAGTCAAATATTAATTATGGATTTTCTTAACCTTTTAAATATAAAGCTATAATTTAACAAATGACCTTAGAAAGGCTCTCCTATGAGGTAACCTCAAAGGGAAGCTAGTAGTGGACATGGTCCTCACTAAAAAGACTCCATAAAAGTAAGTGGTTGATAGCTTATTCAAAGACCTTAGAAGGCAAAAAGACACAAAAGGCACATGTTTACAAAAGACTTTAACATGCTAAAAATCTCAAATGGTACAGGCACATCAAAATCTTAGAAGGCTAAAAGCCTTAGAAGATATGTATTGCTTTAATTATTAAGAAAATCTCAGAAGAACAAAAGTTGTAAAAGAAATATAATTTCTCTAATTTAACTGGGCTAACAGAGGGAAAGTTCACAATTCAAAGTTATTCATTATTTCGAGCAAGCATCTATATCATACAAATCTCTAAGATTAATGTAGACATATATATATCATGTAGTTAATAATTCTACAAAAAAGTATAACATCTTCATTATTATTTGAAAATTCTTTTTCAATTCCCTTTCATTAGTACCATCACCTTAATTTGGAGGATAATAATTGGATGTCTAGTTAGGTGTTATCTCATCATTTATAACCTCAGTCCATATGTTGTACTAATCGATCTCTATTCAAGAAGCCACAAGAAAAGCCCTCAACAAGACTTTAGAGTATCAAGATATTTTCCATCATTAGCCCACTCGGATGCCGACTATGACCAAATTTTTACCTACAAGCCGATCGATGTTGGGCTTCCACTTGGTCGCAGATCGCCACCAACTTTCACCCGGCCTCTAATTACCACTGGATTTTTTCTCATACAGACTCTTCAACTTTGAATCATACAGTAAGAATCATCACTCTCCTCTCAGGTGTTATTCTGCCAGATCTTTTCAAATCACTCTCGTATGTAAGAGGTAGTTGATCTTCTTCTATTAAGGGCAGTCTATTGAGAGAGTAAACTTTCATCGGAACTCCTTTCTAAAGAGGGGCATTGAAGATTGATAGGGGATGCCACCTATCTCAGACATTGAAATGCCTCTAATGTTAGATAGAAATCCATAAGAAAAAAGGATGGAAGGAGGAGAAAGTTCCTCCTACACAAAAGAGGAGCACTAAAACTTGATAGGGTATGCTACCTATCTTGAAGAGTGGAATGTCTCTAATGTGTTAAGAAATCTAGAAGAAAATAATATAAAAGAAAAAAAGTTTTTTTATACAAAATGGATACTAAAGCTTGATAGAGTATGCCACCTATCTCAGACAGTTGAATACCTCTATTAAAAGAAATCTATAAGAGAAGAAGATGGAATAGAGAAAGTTTCTTCC